>JACDOX010000189.1:429687-888776 GCA_014549065.1 Cardinalis cardinalis | reverse complement strand
TTTTTTTTAACAGTATCACACAGCTGTAGGCAGGAAAATTGATCTTCAATTTTCTGGTTTTTTGAGGGTTTGGTGCAGCTGTATTTCTGTCAAGGAAGATACTAGCCTGAACTTATTTCTGTTCAGCAAGGGGATGTATTAGGTATGTGAGAAGAGCAGGAAAGCTTGAGGCTGGTATTCAAGTTCAAGCAAGCAAACCCAAAAAGGCATTGTAGAGGAGACTCCCACTAATAATCAGAAGTTTTGGATTACATGTTTATTACAGGAGGGAAGAGGGACAGAAGAACATTTGGAAGGTATGAAGAAAACTAGTCACTATGATGCAGTGGAATTCATCAACAAACATGCCAACCAATGCGAGTTTCTGAGAAAGCTGAGGAACTCAAAAAGAAACCACAATTGCAGCATGTCTGTCTACATTCCCCACTACTCTTCATCCCTGAAATAAAAAACAGAACAGAGGAAGAAGTAGGCAGTGTGCCTTTGGAAATCCTGCTTGTCAGGCTCTGCTCAAGTCCCTGGGAAGAGATAAAACTAGCAAGAAAACAGAAGAAGTGAAGGGCAGCCAAAGGGGCATCAGATAAGATGAGTTCTGTGCTTAAGAGGAAGCAGACCCCAGTTTAAAGAGAGAACTGAAATAAATTGTTGTGAAATGAGAATGATGCAGAACTATATTTAAACATTGTTTTATGTAAACTAAAATGAAGATGGAGTGCTGGCAATTAGGAAGCATCAACAGAACTTTATCTATTGATAAAAAAGCATGTGAGACAACATTTGGCAAATTAGCTGCCCTGACTAAATTAATCCATAATATTGAAGGGATTAATATTGAATTGCATATCATTTCTCATGCCTCAGAAAAATGGAAAAATACATTAAGATGGGGAAACAATATAAGGAAAACTCAGCTTACTGATTGAAGACATCCATAAGCAGGGAGGTACTTACAAAGGATGGAGGCATCAGATGTCCCATTATAATTGCTAGCAGCTTAGGCTTTGTTCAGTTGCTTACACATAGACATGGCCTGATGGCCCAAGGGGACAGCAGACATGCACTGGGGACTAACAGTTGTATGACAGGAACTACAGGAAACCCATGTCTCTCTGGAGCATAGGACTGGAGGCCAGGCAGGAGAGGGCAGGCCTTGAGCATCTCAAAATGAACCAGGCACCTCTGGTTCACAGCCAAATCAGGAGCTGGGAGCAGGAGACAGGTCCAACTTAAGGCTCCAAATGCCTGTCACCACAATTTAGCTAAATGTCAGATGTCCTACTGCATTCCCCTAGTGAAAAATAGTTCAGTATATCTATTGGCATCTAAGCATCATAGCTTAAGATTATGTCAGCTGACCTAAGGTGTGGGGACCCAAGGCCCTTGAGTGAAAGATGCAGCAGAAAACATCAGCCCAGCAGCTGGGCTGTGTGATATGTGGTTACCTTCACCATCCTGGTATCACTTCAGACCTGTCCTTTAGGGAGGTTTATGGTGGAGCAAACTCCCCCTCCCCAGCTAATGAAGAGAGATGCACAGAGGTGCAATCCCTCCTGGCCCAAAGCAGACCTCTAAAATAAAAGGGATTAACTTTGTTAAGTGTTTGTTGTTCCTGAGAGAGAGAGTTTTCTTAGCATTTAGGGCAACAAAGCCAGGTTCCTGATGGTGCATGCAAAAGGAAAACAGCTCTTTTTATTCCTTCTGGGATTCGGAAGTGATTTCTCTTGAAGATGTGAGGAGGGCTCATTATATATGGCAAAATGAAAAAAGAGCTGCAACATGCCTAATTTTCATCTGTGGTGTGTTCGCAACCATGCTGCAAAGTGAGCAGAGGCCTTGACTCCCCTCCCTGCAGAGCTGGATCTCCTACAGAGCTGGATCTCTGCCCCAGATCTAGCTTGTTCTGGCACTCAGGGTCGTATGGGGAGAGGCACCCATACCCATGGGGTTCTGCAAGGGTCGCTGGTGAGGATGGGACACCTGGAGCGAAGTGTGAGTCACAGTGATGGGCCTGACCCAGGAAATGAGTCAATCACTCACCTTCACACCTGTCAGGGTCTCACTAGGTACAGGTAGTTTTATTTAAAACCAAACCTCCTTCAGCATGTAAATGCATACTAACTTAACACCATGGCACAGCAGCCCTTGCCCCTGGCTTCCTGCATTTTCTGCCTTCTCAGAGTGAAATGAATCCCAGATTCTTCTGGGTGGGAGTTGCAGGAAGTATGGCCACAACAACACAGTAGGATTGGGTGACGATCTGGAAAAATGGGGATTGATTTTTCAGAGGGGGTGTTGAGAATATTTCCTGCTGACAGTTTTGTGCCCTGGTGAAATATGGCATCACATTTCTACAACTGCAACCACTGAAGAGGGCAAGTAAAATGCCAAGGGAAGGGAGGGGATTCCTACAACACATATGTATATATATATCTCATACAACTGGGAGAGGTTCAATTTGCAGAGATTAAGGTGAACATTAGAGCAGAAATTCCATAAGGATGACATCTATGAAATTACAGAGAGCAATTTGAGAAACTGCTTCTTAAACACTAAGGGGAACAAGAGTGCATTGTAAGGCACAGGATCTCTCATAGTTAATAGCTGTATTACAGTGATGCAGTGTTCATGCTATAGTTTAACATGAATCACAATGCTGACTGATGCATAAATACCATATTATTTTATATAGGCTATATATGCACCATGACTATGACATTATTTTTATCTGCCCCTATAATGCAAGTTTAGAACTTCCCTGAGCTAGTCCATAAGAGTTATGTACAATACTGGGCAAAACCCTCATGAAGTTTAATTTGACCAGTGCTTAAGGAATGTGCTAATTAATTTTTATTTTTTTGCATTAGGAAGTAAATAAACTTCAGAAGTTTCCCTTGACAGTAAGCACAAGTTTATCTTCAAATGGTTTTGGACTGTAATGCAGTACTTATAAATGAAACTTGGGAGTTCCAGTAGTTATCTGGCAAGTGACACAGACTAGGGTTAAGAATGTGACCATCCACTATGAATAGTTCCCACTTACATCTTTAGTATGTGTATTTATAGAACTACTTATTTTATGCTTAATGCATTTAGTGGCGGGATCACTGGAATTTGTTCCTGGGCCCACTTTCCTTGAAGAAAGAAGCACAGACTGCTGTCTGCTTGGGGTTTGACAAGAGATGATATTTAACATTTATCTTGTTTACACCTAAAATTGAGGAAAGAGCAAGCCTGGTATGCATAGATCTAAGCACTTGTCTGTCCATTTGCCAGCTGAACATTCAATCACAGAAGTTGCACAAACAAATTAGGCATACAGCTATACAAACCTAGTTTAAAAAATTGGGCCATGCGTGGGTGTGTGCATCTAAATATTTTACAAGCKGAACAATTACCCTGGAGTATTTTAGGTTAGAGATAGATAAATGAGATGTCCATTGAAATTTACATCTAAGCAAAGATTCAAAGATGAATATGCATAAAGTCTCTCAATTATCAGGTTTTCAGGCATTATGGGTGTCCTTCCTTCAGAACAGTTCTGGGGAGAGCTCCATGCTTATGCAATTCAGTTATGTGACACAGAAGTAGCAATAAGGCTACTGCCAGAATTCAGGTTAAGAAAAAACATTTCCAGTAATCTATTTCATTGCTGTAGTATAGCAGATATTAACAGTGATGAAAGCACTCAAAAAAGTGAACCAATGGAGTGGCTGACAGAGGGGATGCCCAGTGCTACACTCAGCCACAGTGSGCAAGGCTTACTGACAGGTTCAGGAGTTTGAGGGGAGTTTGTTATCTCTCCACAGCATTACTCCAGTTCAGCCCACAGATCTCCATGCAATGCCTGGAGCCTGGTGATGTGGGGCTTCTTGTGGATGGGCAGTCTGGAGCCTTGCCTTTATATCTCAAACCTCCTGGGAGCAGGCAGCAAMGTCTGCTCCATGGTGTCATCTACATCCCTGCATGGCTGGACTTTGTCACCTCTCAACGGCTTCACCTCCTCCTTAATGAGGGCACAGATCCAGCAAGAAGAGTGACAAGCCTTACTCTCCTGAAGTTATCCTACCAAACCATTTTCTTTTCTGAATCCAGGACCTTCTTTTTATGTTTCATGTTAAAATTACAGAATCTAGCTACTGGCCTATGAAGTGGTCTGTCAAAAGCAAGCCTATGGCTGAGTCATGAGCAGAATTTGAGAATGGATTTGGAAACACACTAGCTTAGACCGAAGGACATTGTTTGTGTTCTAGCAGTTTAGTCTCACTGTTCAAGGATGCTCTCAGGACTTCCAGGTGACTAAGGTTACCTCCTGGCACCAAAGGCTTCCCAGCTGTACTCAGTTGTACTTCAAGGCTCATATCCCATACTCACTTGAGTTAATTATTACTTGTATTGAAACACTCCCTTTCAATTAATGGGAGAGTTGATGATCTCATATGTTTATCTGTTAGTAGTTTTGTTACTTTTTAATAACTAGAACACTAGAATGACACAAACCCACCGCATTAAATGATGGTGGCTGATTGTCACCTCAAATGGTAGAGAGGGCTGTGGTTTGGGGAAAACCCTGCTATTCAGGGCCACGTTCTTCTCTGTGGTGTTTGGTGTACACCATCAGCTAACAACCACTCTGAGAGGTGCAGCAAGTCTCGTTGAAGGACAGACAATGGAAGGGGAAAAAGAAAGTCAAGAATAACCTAGCAGCCTTTTACATGACACACCTACAAGCGAGCAGTGCCCATTCCCATGAGGCCTGCAGATTACCACAGTTGCAGCGGACTGATCTGTCAAAAATTATGATTTTCTCTTATTTTCTTCAATGGAGATATTTTTATGTTGTCTGCTGACTTGAAAAAGCATCCCAGACATATACTTCCATTTCAGTTTCTGCTCATCAGGATGGGGATGCAAGTGAGGGGAAAGGAACGAAAAGGAAATGCGAACGACTCCCCACATGTATTTCCTGGTAGTGTTGCCTGAACTGGTACATGTCAAATCCAGAAATACAGAAGACAGAGCGTACCAGAACTGTCTACAAACTATCACCTTTACCACTTTTCCAGCAGCATTGCCAACATGCTCTGCCCAGAAGTTCCTGAACAACCAAGACTGGGAAAACCTGTGGGAAAAAAAAGAAAGCCGAAGCTACCTCATTTGCCCCCAGCAGTCCCTATGGACAGCACCTATGTGTGTGCCTCTCCTCCCCGTCCCCCTGCCCTGAAATACTGAGGGCTGATGTCCATGGGTCTGGAGGAATCTCCTGAATGGGCACTGCGGAGAAGGCTCAGCCCACTTCCGGGTGTGGGACAAATGCAGACTGTCCAGAGAAGATTCCTCCTGGTACAGAYTTCAGAAAGTATGTTTTCTTCATCAGTAAACAAACAATGAGTCATTGGCTGTCACATGGGAGAAAATGAGATTACAAAGGATGTATAAGTAAATAAATTAGTTCCCGTTAGTCATGGCAACAGCTCAGTGTTTCCACCCAAGTGTTTTATTCCAATTCATCTTTCTGTCTTTATTTTTGTAATATTGTTACTCTTTTACTTTGGGGAATGAAATTCTAATAAGATTCTCTTGTAAATACAGTTTTAAAAAATGCAGTTCTTGTTTTAGACTACTTTTAAGGACACAGTCTTTATTTTTTTCACATCTATGTTCAGGGATGGAGCTGTGGGGAAAGAAATGAAGCTGTACTTACCCTCTGATAGTACTACTGGTCTTGCATGTGGCCATTTGTCACTCAACCTTGCAAAAGGATCTTTTACCATACAGGCATCTGTTGCTCAGCTCCCTGCCCCAAAAGTGGGTGTATTATACTTTGTCTGTTTTACAGATGCCATCCAATAGAGGTTTACTGACCCCTGCCCCCAGGCATCAATGCCAGAATATTGTGATCCAAAGAACTGTGTCTCTCTGAGGAAATGTCTATTTTAAAACATGCTTCTGCTCCACTCCTTTCCTTTACATCTGCATCTCAGAGTAGTTGATAAAAACTTTTTGTGTTTACCTCAGATCCTGCAGAGATGGAAATCTTGCAGAAGAGCTGTGTTTTCATCTGTGGTTTTAATTTTTTTTTCCAAAGACTTTGTTTTGTTGTAGATGCTAAATAGTCTACAAATCATATGTTTTAAATATATGTATTTATTACAATTCCTATAATCTCAGTCCATGCCAAAAGCATCCCCTCCAAAGTAGGGGAAGTTGGAAATTATCAGAGTCACATCTTGATTTAAATGTCACAGTTCTCATCTCTAAGTAAAAGTGGTTGTTACTGTTTTCACTAAGATATGAAAAAGACTTCAGAAATTACTCCAGAGAACCGAATTATTTAAGTATTACCATTATTCACAGATTTCCTTAAAACTATTTTCCAACTGGTTTTGTCCCTTATTGTAAGATGTAGGAGGAATTTAGGGCAATGGTGCCTTTTCTGGTACGTTCTTCAATATGTGCAACAAAGAAAATCACTTCCTTTAAAATAACAACAAAAACCATCTCTCTCCCTCTCTCAGTACAACTGTTTTTATACCTGCAGATGCTGTTAAATATATCTGTTCTAATTGTAAAATTCACTTCAAGCT
This sequence comes from Cardinalis cardinalis, assembly GCA_014549065.1. Lineage (NCBI taxonomy): Eukaryota > Metazoa > Chordata > Aves > Passeriformes > Cardinalidae > Cardinalis > Cardinalis cardinalis. The sequence continues at coordinate 882,192 of JACDOX010000189.1, read as the reverse complement.
AYGAAGGTGATGGCATTTTCTTGGTGCTGCTGCTCAGGGGTGATTCAGGAGCAGGACTACAGAAGTATGCTCACAGCCAGCACTAGCAATATAAGTCTCTTCATACTCTAAACAAATCAGTTTGACTTGATTGGAATTTTTAGGTCAGTGAACCAAAAGTGTACTTGGATCCTTAGTTCCACTGTATTTGCTGCATTTTCAATGACAATATTTTATTGAGAGTATTGTCTTTAATCACCCAGCAGAGGTGATGAGTGAGGAGAGGAGGGAAAGCAGTGTGGAAGGGACTTTAGCCCCTGTATGCACTAACAGGTGCTGCAAGGTTTGTAAATGCACCAGGTAGACAGCCTGGAGCCATCCCTGCTGTTTATACAGGGACTCTTCTTACTCCTGTCTTGCAAATACGTTTGGGCTGCAATACATTGAAACTTCCCTTTCAAATTCTCAAGGCTCTCAAAACTTGGAGGCAATGTTAATAAAAATTTTAAATAGGGGACTTCACAGATTATTCATGTCATCAACTTAAAAGGCTGTGAGATTTGTTGCAGTACAGCAGAGATTTTTTTCATTATTCGTGATAGCAATAACCATAAGCTGAGGCCTGTGATTCAGTTTATGGTGGTCTTAATTTATGATGGAAAACTTTATGTTTAACAACAAAAGTGAGGGGATAGCAAAATTCTGTTCAAGGTAATTAACTCCACAGATGCAGGGCTAAAGGCTGCTCTTTAGGGTGAAAAAAACTCCAATCTATATGGGTGATGTCTATTATCCTCTTTCTTTCCAGCAGGTTAACTTCAAAGTATCTTTTTTCTTAATTGACACTCTTAATGAAACAATTTAAATACTACAGAACTATGTTTAGTTTCATTTATTGCTGTTGTCAAGGGCATTTCTACATGAAACCTGAACAAGAACAGGTCAGGTGGAGCAATGTGTGGGTGAAAGCACTTCCTCTACACAGAGTGTAGCAAGACAGATTGTACGTAAACAAGTACTGATTCATGGTCTTGTCTTGGAATGAAAGGGACAAATTTGTTTCTAAATTCTCCATCTTCATTTCTGACTGGAGAACTGATTATCTCATGCTGGACTGAATAAATCACAGCTTGTGTTCTGTTATTTTGATTTTTGCTTTTATTTAGAGGGTTTTTTTCTTTCAATAATGGAAAGTAAATATATGAGTCTCACAGAGAAAAAAAAAATTAATTTCTTTCAAGGCAATCCATCTGATTTGAGTTGTTCATTTAACAGAGGAAAGTGAGGTTGAAAACCAACTCTCCAAGAAGGTAAGAATTCACCCATCTCAACCTGTCAAGAGCTGATGCTATTAATCCCTACACTGCTGCATGACAAATGTGTAAGGTTAACAATTATAGGATGGATATTTTCATTCGTTTAGATGATGGGTAAAGTTAGAAATTGAGGGATGGGTTTCTTTTTTTCAATACTTTTGAGACATCAAAAGCACTTGAAGCAAAATAATTTTGATTCTTATTTTATGAATATAAAAGTATTTGTATTTTCTTGTTGAGACAGTGGGTGGGAGCAGTGGAATCAGAAGCTTTGTATTGAATTTCATCTCTGATAATGAATTCATTTTTGATCAAAGGCAAGTCTCCTAACAGCTGCACGCTATAATTTCTTTGTCCTAAATGTAGCTGTATATAAAGTATACCTGCCTTTTGGGAGATTTCAGCAATGAATAGAACTGTATATGTTGAAAGTACTACATAATGCCACTATAGTTGATATTTAGGTTGAGGCTTTACAGCCTGGGTGCCCCAAACACTTTTCTCATTACCTCATTATTTTCTTTACTTGTTTATATGTGGTCTGTTCAGGTAGAACCCATTAGGCAGTGATAAGGAAAGATGTTTATAGTCAAGTCACCAAAAAGTCCACATTTTCTTTAGATATTTGAAATAATTGCAGCCACAATTGGAGGGGGAATGGGAAAGATGGAGTTTGGACTTTGGGGGTTTTGTTTGGGTTTTTTTAAGACTCTGCTATCTGCAAACATTTGGAACAATTTAATGGTTCCCAAGTGTTGCCTAGCTCAAGATGATACATAATATGTAAATGTACCATCTATTTTCTGAGATTCTTGGAAAGTCACAATATAGACAAAGGTTACCACCAGCATCACAGAGGTAATGTAAAATCTTGTGCACCCCAGAGTATTTATTTAGCAAGAAAAGTTTATGCAGCTTATGGAAGAATTACTCGGCAAGGAAATTCAATTTCAGTAGCTTTTTTATCTCATTTCCTCAGTTCCTCTGTCATTCCCGGAGCTCAACCCCTTCTTTAGGAGCCCTGACTGAGCGGGGAAAAATATGTTGAATTTAATGGTTGGCTTGGGAAGTCTTACCCAAAGGAATGTTTGTCCACTACAATTGGCTGTCTGCTGCACTTATTTTGTTTTACTGGCTATAAGGACACAAGTACTTACATTTGCTCTCTTTCTCAAAATATTGTGGTTTGGCTGAGTGGTTTAGACTAAACTGAAGAGATATATCAGTACTAGAGAGGATGGTTTATTTTGGTTGTTTTACCTGCGTGTTTTCAGACTCCATCTGCGCTGTGAGTATCGGGCTGTGTGTAGGAGTGGTGCTATGGTGGGCGGATGTGCAGGATCCCCATTCCTACACAGAGACACAGAGAAGGGTTTTCCCCAAATGCTACACTCTGTTGTAGAGGGGAATTTGGAGATGGGATCAAGGCCAGGGACCTTTGCACAGAAAGCTTGGTGTGCTGGGGGAAAGGCAGATTTCCCAGGGACTTAGTACCACGTCCCTCACAAGCACTGTGCAATTTAGCTGTAGGCAAGGCAGGGTTGACCACGCTGTGACTTGCATTAATCACACCACCCGGACCAAGCCAGAGGACAGACTGCAGTCAAGGTCAACCAGGGCTGTCCTTGCAGTCACCCTGGCCAAACCATGGTACAAAGCRGCTGAAGCCTCTCACTGCCCCTTCAGCTTGGCTGCAGTGCACTGCTGTTCCTTGAGGACACTTTTCAGCTGCACTGCCCGGCTGTGCCGCTGCTCTGCTGAACAAAGGGACACCTAGCTTTCACCAGAATCAGCTTTGATAAAATGTTTCTTCTGAGAGACAGTCAATATGCCTGGGCCCTTGCAGCTCCCCAGTGGCTTGGCCTCCACCTCCAGGCTGTGTCTCTGGCAGCCTGTCCCCTGCAGTCCCATGCCAGGACGCCTGCTCGCCCACGGACAGCTGGGCTCGGCGCCTGAAGAAACCTGTTCTCACTCTGGCTGCACCGAGTCTGGCAGCCTATTGCTCACTGCTTCTCTGGGAAACACTGCACTTAAAAGTCTGCAAAGCAGCCCTGAGCACGCTCAAGTCACATGCAGAAAAGATTTGGATTACAACTCTCCAGCTGCATGTGCAGCCCAAGCATTCTTGCCTTGTGCAAATGCAGTGGACTTTGCCTATTGAACTATTTTTTCCTCTCCAAGAGGACTTTCTTATGAGACAGTTGTTCAGAAATTAATTTCTGCTGCAATGGTGATTTTATTGTTATTTCTCCCATGCAGCTATGGATACAGACAATATTTTACAGGAAATCATGAAGACTCTGCTTTGAGCAAGGCTGTAATTTAAAGTTATCCAGAGGACATGACCTATGCTTGTATTCTCACCTCTATAGCGTTGCAAGTGTACAACGCCAGCTCTAGTCCAGGCGATGTTCTGACCTAGGTTTTCAACATGACCATGTTTATTCTAATTGATAGGTTTAACATTTTAGACCTAGTTTCATCAGCCTAAAGTATGAATTAGTGAGCACTTAAACCTGAGGCAAAATTTTCTTGTGTATGAATAAGAGATGCAGGAGTCCAGTATATGTACTGAATGTCAAAATGCCTTCTCTCTTTTCCTGTCTGGGATGCATGAGATGTGTCTGCARTTCATGGTTTTATTTTACAGAAGGTATATTTTATGGCCTCAGATTTCATGAAAATGAAAAAATCAGTGTTCATACTCAATTAGTCTAAATAGCATCACTTCATCACTTGTAACAGGAGAAAAAATAACCTAAAAATATGCCCMTGTAAATTACTTCTTGCATACATTCTATTTTATGTCATTCTAGTGTGAACATCCCCCTTGAACACTTTCCTGTACTGGACATACTGATTACACTGTTCATTTAGCAACCAGAAAATGAATGGAAGTGTTATTAAATATAGCAAAATCATTTGGATCAGAATATATCCACTTCCTTGAAAAATGAAGGTTGGGAAGAGCATGTAGGAATAACAGCAAACATGTAAATGTAGAAGATGCAGTTCAGTCTGGAAGCTGAAAGTGGAGGTGATGCTCCTCTGTCTGGCTCTGCCTGGGCTGGCAGCAGCCACAGGGCAGGGTGAGTCAGGGCTTCTCCTCTCTGGGGTCAGGGGTGTAACTGGGAGCAAAAGAAAATGGGTGGAGGGGATCAGATTACTGCCTGCTGTCTCTCCCAACCAGAATGAGGGTCAACCACGTTCCACYGATTTATTTGTGGGAGAGGAGTTAGAGGAATTAATTTACTAATCCTACACCCAGCCTCTCTCTCCCTGACTGCAGTCTTCCACTGATTTCCCAATATAGATTCTGTCWTCCTCTCTGCAGCTGTTTGTTATTTGTAATTCTTAATAAAAAAATGCTATTTCCTAAGACTTAGAGACTTTTATTTCTTCATAAAATCAACTTCCACCTAATGTACATAAAGGATTTGTTCCTAATACATAAAAATCTGTAAACTAAAGGACATGTAGTAGATTTTTTCTTGTCTAAATACATCAATCAATTTAATCTGAGGAAATTAGACACCTGCTCTAACAGTAAATGAATGTTCATGAAAATTAGGGAGAATTAGTAGGTCAATTCTTCAATCACTTGCAAATCATGAACATATACTTTTTGAGTAGCCCTGAAATAGCTTGCAGTAGTAGTTTTCAGGTGGCTRAAGATGGCTCACTGCACTCCTGTAGTTGCTCAGGTGAGACAATGTGGGGGCAGGGGCTCTACATGACATTGCTTCAGCTTCCTGATTGTATGACTGCAACTTAATGAGCTGCTTAGGGCTCGACCCAATGAAAGGTTTGAGTGACTAAAAAAAGGCTTATGTATTATTAAGATTCCTGTACTCAACACTGCAAATCCATACCTTCCTGTTTGATTTCTTAAGTCTCTAAATGCTGCCAGCTCTGCACCTGCACGTGTCTGGGACCATCCCTGATACTGTTGTCATGTCTGKCTGTGATTGCAACCCAAAAATACATCACTTATTTGCCTTAAGGGCCTGTCACAGTAGGCTTGGCACACAACCATTGGACAGATCCATCACAGAGGCAGCAGTGGTTATGGAGCAGCTTTGGCTATGAATAYGCTCCACCTTTGTTTTTGAAGGTAAAGGCAAATTCATGGGGCAGGGAAAAGGGTGTGTAGTGCCACTGCGTAATATGTCAGGTACTTACATGGAAAAGAGGGAGTCAGTAAAATCCAGAGATCTCTATCTCCTAGTCAGCAAAGCAAGTTCAGGATCTCTTCATCCTGGCCAGAGGAACGGGGGTGGGATTTCTAAGAGATGCTCATGCACCATGTTTCTTGGTGCTAGGTTGCTTCCTGCAGAAGGTGCTGGCAGAGAATGTTCATATTCTGATCCCTTTGCCCCAAGGATTTTGTATCACAAATCCCAGGGAGTCAAATAACCACTTTGTGATGCCCAGAATGGAGGTCCCGCCCATCTCTCACAACCCTGACACCACAGAGTTTCTCTCTGTATCTTATGGTGACACCAGCACTCATATGTTGGCTTTGTACTTGAGTCACCTCAGCTCAACAACCTGGAAGAAAACAAACAACAGCAAATCCTACATAGCTTTATGCCACACTAGTGAGTCAAAGGGAGGGTCCAGTTAGGGCCAGAGCTGGTATAAGCAGGATGCAAAACTGGGAAAGGAGGAGAGGCACACGTTGCCTCTCTTCTTTGTCCTTAGATGAACACTTTGGTGCCTGTATCCACAGGCTTCATGTGTGCTCTGCAAGGAACACACTGCTGAAGAAGACCAGTAAAAATTAATTAGAAAAAGATTAAGTAATACAAGAATAGACACCTGTACAAACAGTCACAGCTCAAATGGTGGTTCCTGGGGACATGTTTGTATAAGATACATGCTCTCCTAGCTTTGAATAAATGTTTTCTCTCAGAGCAGAAACATTATGATTTAATCTAGGAATTAGCCTTAGAGACACCACAAATGTCTAGGGTAATGTTAACCTTTGTCTCAGATAATCAATTGTTGTTGGTCAGCAAATAATGAATCTGATTTAAGGAGTTCTTAGGTGACACTGGTCAACCCCACACAGTTCTGCACGGCTGCAGGCAAAGAACTGCGACCAAAACACAGTTCTAAATGCGACAGGTTGCTTCATCCTTGGCACTAGCTCAACCTGTAGGCAGCAGAGATCAARCTTACCAAGACCTTTCTACCCACCCTGCCCTTTAGAAGGCAAGAAACTGCTAGATGAGGGCTCATAAGCAGACCACAATTTGAGCTAGAGATACATAAAACCAATCCAGCATTCATCTGAGAAAAAATTAATTGGTAGATATGTTCCTCAAGCTGCTTTATTCTGCTTACATTGAATGTTATATTGAAGACATAAGCAGGAAGAACCTGAGAAACGACAATCGAAAAGCAGATTTGCTATATGTCCGAATTTTACATTATAGCAAAAAGCACAYATAGGCCTATTTGAGACTGAAACCCTTTTTTAATATGCATATTATTAAAGAGAAATAAAAAAAGAGAAAAAAGAAATTTAAAAGAAATTAGGAAAAGGAAAAGCAGGAAAGAAAAATGTCTTTTGAGAGTTAATTCTTCAGCCATTTTCCTCTGTTTTTGAGCTGGCACTCCRTGACAACACTTCCATTATATGCTGKCTCTGGGGTATTGCTATCAAAGCATACAGGACGTTTCCATTGAGTGGAAAATTGGCGAGCCTTTCTTGTTTACAACTGCAAAGGTAACAACTCTGATAAAGTAATGGACATAATTATGACACTTTTAGCCAAATTGTCGGAAAAATAACGTTACGTTCCCTTAGCCTGGCCATTGCACCTGAATGTGTTATTCTTAAAATCAACACTGATGTTGCTTGTTAACAGCATCCCTGCTCAGAGAAGGCTGTGCACACTCAGTGACCTCCTGGCTTCAACAAATCATGGTAAAAACACTCTTCTTGCAAGTGTAGCTTAAGGATTTTCACAGCAACTGGTGCTCTCAATAAGCTCTGCTTTGGAAAAAGAGTGTGAGATTGACTTTTAGAGGCAGCAAGTGAAGCTCTGGGCTAGAAGGAGACTGGGCAGTTGTATCCATCAGCAGAGTCCCTCTGCAGTCCTTCCAGGCTCCACTGTGGAYTGCTGCTTCTTCCCAATCGCTCTTAAAATGTCAAGTCCCATCTAAGGCTGAAATACAAATGAGTAGATGCTGCACATCATAGAATTATAAAATCATAAAATCATAGTATAGGCTGAGTTGGAAGGTCCCCATCAGGACCACTGAGTCCARCTCCTGGTCCTCTGCAGGACACCACAAGAATCCCACCATGTGCCTGAGACATTGAGTCCCTTCCTCTCCATCTCATAGTGCCTCAGGTATTGTAGGCTCTCTCACCACACCACTCCCTCCCCATCCTCACAGCTCAGGGAGTTGAGCACTGCAAACTCCCCTGAGCATCAAGATCCAGACTCCAGCAAGTCCCTTGAATCCTTATCCTCTGAAGGCAATTCCCTAGGAAGCAGCCTATTCTTTCAATGCTTTACCTTTGTGGTTCTCAAAGCACTTTATGAATGTCCATCAAGCTTATGCTGTAACACCTGTGAGGGGTTAAAACACTGCTATTTTCCCAAGGGTGGAAAACACTCAGAACTACCAGCTTCTGGTGCACATAACTTGYGACTCAAAATAAGCACTATTAAAAATGCAATGGTGGGCTTGCTTTTATTTACCTCCTAGTAAAAAAAGAGTATAGAAGTAAAAACATTTTCAAGTGTGCCTCCACAACTCTGAGGGCAAGAAACTTTTYATTTGCTTGTACTTTTTTGCCTGAAGGGAGCTGAGACAACTTAACTAAAGATGCAATTCAGCCAGTTTGGTCTGTAAGTAAAACAAAGTACACACCATATTGGATGACTCATAGTGAAATTGCAAGAGCAGATGAAATYAGTGGGAGCCATGAGCTTTTCTGTAAACAATTTCAAAGTTACTGACACCAAAGCACAAGGCAGTGCAGTGTTAGGCACCTGTTAGGGGAAGATACAATTAAAATACATGATACCGTGAGGTGATGTGTAGAACAGGCAAACRGCAGTGTGTGCACCAGCAGAAAACAGCATTTTTAACATCTTTAGAGCAACGTGAACAGCATGTCAACATAAAGGCACACTTCATTCCCTCTGGATTGGATGCTTCCCAGGAATTCCCCTCCCGGGGGTATTTAGTGGAGAGGACCCAATGACTAGGAGGTTTGGGACAGGAATGAGGAGAATGCAACCACTCCCCGTTATCATTTTTCCCACCCACCCTCCCACAGTGAGGAGCTTTTCTCTCTCCCAAGGCTTTCACAGAAGCTCTGAAGCAGCTGGCAAGGGGAGGCATGCCAGCTACAGCCATGCTGGTGGGGGCCCTTAAGGGGGGCTGCAAAGGCAACTGACCTCAAGCTCTGACCCTCTGCAGGGCTCCCTGTGGTTTGCTGGGAAACTCCTAAGGTAAATTAAACTGTTCTTCAGGGTAAGGGCAGAGGAAATGGTCTTTTCCTGAGCAATCTGCAAAAGGACTATCACGACATACCWGTATCAATACAAAGTAAATTAGCTGTAATTAAGTTTGCCTACACAATTTGCCCTGTYAGCTAGGGACCTCACCCATGAAATTTTAAATCCCATGAGAGCAGGTTACTGCAGTGTTGAGTTCCACAGAAAGTTAAAGTGTAGGTGATTTCAAACCTAGAACAGACATGATTGTTACTATTGGGTCAAATAACTCCTTGATTGGACTGCTACTTTTTCATGTGGCAGCTGGACAGCGCTGTGCCCTCTGCCTGGCACGCATTCACAGCTATGGCAGGCAATCTCCACTCAGGAGAGGTTTGGCATTGAAAGAGCTGCAATATTTTAAACTGGGATTTGAGGAACCCAGCAGACTTTTGGTCTGGAATAGACTATTTCTTGCTGAGTAGAAATTGGTCCTGTATTTGGCCGATGTCAATGACTCAAGCATTTATCCAGAGTGATCTGATGCACATGTCCATCTATGTTCACAGGCTACAGATAAACATGTAGTGACTTAGGTTAGCATGACAAAGGTATTTGGCAAATGAGTGTCAAAACTACAAACACAACTGATCCTCCCAAAATGTGTTGAAGAAAAAATAGCACCTGGTATATTTCAGTTGGGTACTGGATTTGTCAGCTAAATCAGGACTGACTTTGCTGCTGCAAGATGTAATGCTAAAATACACCACTTGTATACGATGCCCTCTGTGCTTTACATCTACAAATTATCATCCCAGTGAACTATTACTATAATAATATTAAACCAAGGAATACTAAACTATCAAAGCTTTCCTAAGTAAGCCAAAGATATACAGCACTTGGGTGACAGTGACAGTCGATAAACAAAGACTAGGAACACTAACTTCTGAATTATTTTTCTTGTCTCTAGACAATTCTTGTATGTAATAGAGATTAGGTAAAAGACTGGTAGTGATGCAGATCSAAGTTTACATATGCTCAGCCAGTTGTTATTGCCATGTTGCTGTCTTTGCAATAGCAGCTTAAAAAAGGGATTGCTTTAAAAAGCCCCACCCAAAACCAAGACACCCCTAATTGTATTTTGAAAGCTGACTAATTTTTCATAGCTCCTTTGTCATTACTAAAAAGTTTGTTCCTTAAAATAATTAATTGTGATACAATCAATATTTAAAATAAATTTTACCTTATTTCAGTTAACAACTCATAGTTATGATTTTGTATAGTTAAAAATTTTCTTAATCTCTGATTTAAGAATTCAGTGTTTCCAGATTTTTTTAATGTAATATTTGTATTTGACCACCGATTTTTATAATGCTGTCTGGTATTCAGTTTTTCTGTTATGTATAATCATTCAGCAATTCCAATTATGACTGATGGAGTCAGGAAAATTTCACTTTCAACCATATTAAGTTCTTCACACTATTTTTCTCCCAGCTAATTGTAATTTTAATTAGATTGAGCAGCAATTGATTGTACTGATGTACTATTCAATTAATTCCACAGCGATGACTGAGGTTATTTGCTGAGTGACAGCAAAATACCAGAGTACACCAAATTTCACAATAATTATGTACCAGTTCTGTTAGAAACAGTGGTCCATCATCCTGTATACCCAAATTTGGATTTTAAAGTCACATCTATTTAGGTATTTTTAATCTATTTCTCATTAGAAAATGASGATGACTTCATTTGTTAAGTGTAGAGATCATAAGCTCTGCGACATTAAGAAGGAACTTAAAAAACAGCACAAAATATCTCGAATTTAAATTTTTCATCAGAGGCAGCTGGAGTCTTGGTTTATTGTTGTGTGCCCATGGTGCTTTGCCTCCCATTATTGTAGATCACATAGATACAGGGAAAATCATCTAGTGATCACACTACTTACAATCTTGTCTTTTAATTCTGAATTGAAAAATAAAATAAAGACTACACTTCTGTATTTTCTGAACCAGAAAAAAACAGATTAGACTATRACCATTGTAGATGATGTTTGATCTGCATGGATTGTACATCTGTCTAGACTGTAGACTAAAATCTCGTGCACTGCTCGGTAAGAGTCTGCATTACCCATTCAAACAGGAAATGTTGCATGAAGGTAAAATTCACGCCAGCATATAATAGCAGAAAATGACTTACACTGCCTGACCTAATTCAGAGCCGTCAACCTCCAACATTCAAAAATTCCATCACAACACCAATCATGGAACTCATGTAAAATCCTGATTTAAAAGCACATTGATTTTTCTTTTATCTACAGGTTTCTAAGTTCACAGAGAGCAGGCTTCCAGACTTTCCCTGGCAGTCATGAAGGATTAAAACATTGTTTTGAAGGTTGCATTTCTCAGCATAGGCTTATGCTTCTTGGGATCAGTGCTCTGAGAGATACAATACATTTTGTATAACAATTAAAATAATTGGCATAATAGTTTTCAAAGGCAGGGCCCATGATTAGTCACCAGTTATTAGAAAATAATTGGGAAGGCTAATGGGGAGCATTTGTTTCCTTCCCTGCAGTTAACTACAGCATTGTCAGTTTGTGAAACTGACACCAGTCAGACCTCTAAAGGGTGAAGTCAGTCCTTTGATATGAAGTTGATAATTACGGCTGTAGACACATAGTAGAGAGCCAAGTAGGAAGTTAAACCCGAGWCAGCGTGCTGTCACAGGATTGTTGTGCTGCCTTCACTCACAACCTGCAGCTGCTTTTTCAACCTCTTGGCCCAACTCAGTCCCACCATCCCTCTGCTCCATTTGCCCAGGCTCTTGGGGTGACATGGTAAGGTAAAGTATCTGTGGATCTGCAGCGCATCACTTTGCCACTTTTTCAGATCATGGTTGCTGTACCAAGCTGGGATGGGCAGAGAAGAAGTCCTGTCCGGGCGCACAAAAGCTGCAAGGTTGTGGCTTTGGGTCCTCAAGGRAGCTGCCATGGAACTTGGCCCATGGAATGAGCTTCCCTGCATCAGTAAACAACTACATACACTTGTAAAATGTTCCTCCCAAGCAAAGAAAGCACTGGTCCCTGGCTTTATACAATGCATAAATTGGTAATGCAGCCTAATGGATCTCCAGGTAAGATAACTTTCTCTGTTTCTTTTCTGTTGCCTCTCCCTACACATTTTTCACTCATGAGAGGGGARTATCAGCTTGCCAGCCCTGAGCAATGTCCAATGTGGGCAATCCCATTTTGCTGACATAACCTACCACATCAGTGGAATGCCACATCTGCATCACTGGCTCTGAACTGTTGCACAGCTGTGGCACATGTCAGGGGGTTGTGCTCCTCCCTTGAAATGGCTGCACCTCATGGCTGGAAAATGCAATGCCTGTGTCTCTACACTGTGCAGAACTTGGTATTTGAGTGCAAAACAGAGATTACACAGCAGAGTCAAAACATTTAACAGCAGTATTTTGAATTTCAAAACTGTATGAAAGATCAGTTTTAACCTTTGAATAGAGTTCAAAAGATGTCCCTCAGCACACATCCACTTTTAAATAAACAGGAGAATCAAGGGCCCTGACATTTCCAAAGCCCAAAACACCGGTTTGTTTTCCTTACATAAATACTTTGAATCTCAGCAACTGTCTACAAAAGATAACGATAGAATTTGTCATAGTTAAATGTGATCTGCTGATAGATTTAGCTTGCAGTTTTACAGCACCTTTGGGGAGCTTTGGTCCATTGAATAGAAGAATTTGGATGTGTTGTGAGCTCTAAGGACACGTTCTTCCCTTCAACGTTTTTCATAAATGTCATTGAAGATGCAGCAGCCATGCAGTAAGTGAGAAAAGCAGCTGCCTTACCATCAGGCTGAATTAGAATCATAGTGCAAATATACTTAAGTGACTCAGCAGTAACTAATTGAGTATTTGGGGTCTACTCTCCCCTGGTAGTGGTCATGTAATTCCCCTTCATCTACCTGAGAACTGAACACATGTTTTAAACTGAAACTAAATATGTAGTGATGTAAACCCTTCAAGATTTTTTTTTGAGAGAAAATACACTGACAGAAGTTTTCTGTTATCTTCTGTTGTTGTTGTTTGCGTTATTAAAATTAGCATTTTTTTGGCCAGGTTAGGGAGAATTAAAAATCCCCTTTTTTCTTCCCCAAAGTGCCCAAAGTTTTTTTACCTTTCTATTTGTTACTGACACAGCAGTAACAACACCATGTGTATAAATGGAGCTTATTAGACTACTGATATCTTTAAAAGGCAGTTTTGAAAATCAGGAGTAGAGGCTTTTGAAAGAGGTTAATCACAGAATCATAGAATAAATTATGTTTTGGAAAGACTTCTCAGATCATGAGTCCAACCTATATTAACTTAGATTAGGTATATTTTCACCCCAATGGACTAACACAGAGTGACCAAACAACTTTACTGTCCACCTCTGAACCGGACAACGTTGTTTTCCAGATTTTCAACTTACGAGTCCCTCTGTCTCACATCCCTGCTAAAATGTCTCCCTATGGGAGTAGGTATTAACTCATACTCTATCTAGAGCAGGTGGTGAGGAAACCTGATGCATCTGGAGAAAAGACCAGGTATTTGTGCAGAAGGAGCCGCATCTGGGAGGTGGTTGTTGTCTCCTGCCACTATGTGTCTAAAYATATTAGCCAGGTTTGGATCTGAATGGCTGGGATCCATACATTCACATGCCCATCCCATGGAAGCCACTGCTCTGCCAGGCCAGTGGGAAAGCACAGGCAGCAGCACACAGGAGACAGAAAATGGGTAGTCATGAAAAAAGAAAGGTAGAAAAAAAAAAAGAACTATAAGCCAAAAGACACGCTATTTTTTTTAGCCTCTTGTGCAAAACATGAACATCAAGATGAATTGGCTACCATTATGTAACTGCAAAATAGGTCTATCACACAACCTCTGTGTCTGGGGTTTGCATGTAGCCCTGCCTGAAGCAGCAGTATGAGGCATGCTGTTTCTTTGCCAAAGACATAGATACATATTTCTATTACTTATCCATTTATATTTTTTTTTTTTTAGTATGTAGTTATGCCCTTAGGCTGGGAAAAATATCTATGCTCTTCTCTCCGGTGTATATATTTTCTAAGGACAGCACCACTCTTATGCATATGCAAAAGTGCATGCTTTACATATTTACTTTCTTTATACAAAAGTGTGCCTGCCACATCATGTACTGCTTTCACTTCTGTGCATATTCCCCCAAATTTATCATCTTCTCATATTTAGAATGTAATTCTCACTCAAATCACAAGCAGCCAGCTCTTCTTAATAACAGTTATTTCAGAGATAACAGCTAATTATGACATTTTAAAAGGCATACATTAATATTTCAGTAGGCTCAATGTTTTGAAATACTACTCAGGGCAACATCTTGGTTGTTTTTGCGGGGAAACCTAAGGATTCATTCAGCAAATAGGCAGTTAACACATCCTTCAACAAACCCTTGCAAACACTTTCTACAGTGTCTTCTGTTCATCATAAGCCACATTTTGGAAAAAAACCCCAGCTTTAATAGATCACTTCTTAATGTAATTAAGTATATTTAACAACAGTATGCTTCAGAGTGCTTAAATTAGTCCTTTGCCTCAAGACAATGTATTCATCTAAATCCCTCCCTAAAACATTCTTATTCTGTAAATCCTATTAGCATTAATCTGCTAAAGTTAGGTGTGTTTTATAATTTTTTTCAGATACCTGCAAAGCTTTGAGAGCTACGGCTCATTCAGCAGYTTACGGTTCCTTCTGGAGGTCTAACTTAGCCTGCAAACTTTGAAGGGTTCATGCCACCTTGCCTTGGACATCCTCAACTCAACAGTGCTATAGGGAAAAGAACAAAGTGGAGCATTTATTGTAGAATGGCATTGGCAAGGGTGTGGTAAGAAGGGACAAAACTGAGACCGAAACCTAACTGCGTACTATAAATGCAAAGGAGAGAAGRGATAATTCACCTCTCTTTTATCACTTCCACAGTGCATTTTGTTCTAGAAACAACAGAGACTTTTATCTGAAAGTCCTTGGATGACCGATTCCATTTAAATTCAGCCTAAGCCTCTGCAGGCTGGAGTGAGGCCTGACCATGCTGTGAGGCAGGGCCAGCAGGGACCCCAAATATTTTCCAGCTCTAAAAAAGCACGGTCAGATTATTGTTTCACAAGGAAGATTAACACCTCTCTGAACTGAAATCAAATGCATGCACAAAAACCCAGGAAAGGGGATTTCTGTTCCTCCCTGAGGTGCATGCAAAGTCTTTATTGGAAGAAAGAAGTGGCCACATTTTCCTTTCAGGTTTATCT
Source organism: Cardinalis cardinalis (assembly GCA_014549065.1). Classification (NCBI taxonomy): domain Eukaryota; kingdom Metazoa; phylum Chordata; class Aves; order Passeriformes; family Cardinalidae; genus Cardinalis; species Cardinalis cardinalis. The sequence goes on along the minus strand of JACDOX010000189.1, from coordinate 867,099 downwards.
CACAGGCATGTGAAAGGCACTTGGAACTTCCCAAACCATCAATTCAGTGCTGTGAGAATTTGTAAAAGTTAACAAGGGGAAGAGGGAGTTATTTGAGGATTTCTAAACCATTTTAAGCAGGAGCATGGAAAGATTGTTGAGCACACATTTTTAAATCATCATATTTCAAGCTTCTAAAATCTTTGTCCCAAGATCTCACTACTATATTAAGCTTTGTCACAGAAAACAAGATAGCAGGGCTGCTGATTTTAATTTGGATTCAGAAAGAGTAGTGTTGCCTAGCCTTGCCTCCCAAGCCATGAAATGTCTCCTAAAGGAAAACCAGTACAGTTCCAGAACCAGTACTTAACACTCCAGCCTCCTCTCCCTCGAAGCTGCCWTGTTGTAAAGGATTTACAATATTTTTGTGTGGCTTCCCCTTTGCCCACCCCGAGGGATGATCTTTCCCCATAGCCCAGGGACACTACTGGGGGAAGCGTGCCAAGGGGAAAGCACTGGGGCTGACAGGTTGACTATTCCCACTAGAGACCAGGGCCACCGTGGGGGTGGGGCTTCTGTCCTCTGCCTTYAACCACTCGTGGAGGCCTTGCCCGTGAGTGGAGGGGCACGGCGGCTGGCACGGGCTGGACAAACACCCWGCCACGGGGCTCTGTTTCACAACYGGCTYACCCTAGGGACCRGCCTGAAGTGTGTCAGGGRAGGTTTAGGTTCGACATTAGAAAAAGGTTCTTCATAAGGTGGTTGGGCACTGGAACAGGCGCCCCAGGGAAATGGTCACAGCACCAAGCCTGACAGGGTTCAAGAAGCATTTGGACGACGCTCCCAGCACATGGTGGAATTCTTGGAGTGCCCTATGCTTGGCAAAGAGTTGGACTCGATGAACCTTCTGGGTCCCTTCCAACACAGGACATCCTCTGATTCTGTGGCTTGGGGTGGCTGTCATGCCCACCATCCTCTGCCGAGGGCACAACACCTACTAATCACCGCCCGACCGGGCCCATACGCGGGGCGCTGAGGCTGAAACTTCACCCCGGGCCGGCAGAAAAAGAAGGGCCGGGAAGAGCTACGGCTGCGGCCGCCCCGCGGCTARTGGGCGGCGGCGGAAGCGCCCCGATACCGCGGCTGGAAATTCCCCGGCGGCAGCGGCCCCGCAGTCCCGGCCCGCGGCAGCTCCAGGGCGAATCCCAGCGCACCCCTCCCCGCCCCGGGGCACTTGCCCCGGCCCAGCCCCGAACAGCGCGCGTTCCCCYCATCCCCGAGTCTTTCAGCATTCGCCAGTACTTTTCCCGGGCGCYTTGGCTCCCAGCGGGGCAGCTTCTCCGGGAGCGCCGGGTCTGACGGGGATGGAACGGGTAGGAGGTGTCAGGGCGCTCCCGCCGGGCAGGGCCCCCTTTGCCCCGCCCCGCGGTCCCGGAGCGGTCCTCCCGCAGAGGGGAGGGAGCCACCCAGGCTGTCCCTGCCCGTCCTTCCTGCGCTGGGGCGGGGGAGCAGCGGCCCTCCCGGCGGGCAAGGGGGAGCCCGGAGAGCTCCTCCCGCGCGATCCCGGCAGCGGCAGCGACAGGAAGGGCAGGGCGGGGGCGGGGGCTGTGCCTGTGCCGGGGGGGGCGGTTCGCGGAGGAGGGGCCGCCGCCGCCGCCGCCGCCGGGCGCAGCAGGCAGAGGGAAGGCAGGGAGCGGAGCTGCCGTTGCCGCCGCCGAGGGCCGGGGCCTTGGACGCGTCCGGTGAAGAGCGCAGGAGGAGAAGGAAGGGGAAGCGGGGGGAGCCAGCCGGCCCCTCTCGGAGGACGCGGCCCGCATCCGCCCAGGGAAGGGCAGAGGGAAGCGGAGGGGGAGCGAGCGGGCGCCGCCGCCGAGGAGACAAAGAAGCGGAGCCCGCCTGGGCTGGGAGCCTCCCTGCCGCCGCCGCCCGCCCCGCTCCGCTCCCCGCCGGCCGGCCGGAGGTGAGCGCGGCCGCGGGCGGGACGGGGATGGGGCCGCGGCGGGGGCTGGGGCCCGCCGCAAACTTGTGGCGGCCGCGGGGGACGACGCAGGGAAGGGGCGTCGGGAGCCGGGAAAGGCGGGTGTCACCTGTGCGGCCGAGGCTCCKCGGCCGCCCCGCGCAGGAGGGGGCCGGTACCTGCCGGGGGCGGCACGGGGGGCCCGGAGCGGGAGGAGTGTTCGTTGTGCCACGTCCAGTTGCGGGGGGGGCTCGGGGGCGGCTCCTCCTCATCCTCCCGAGTTGCTGCTCGTGTGCGTGTGACAGCCGCTGCTTTGTGCCGCCCGGCCGGGGGGCAGCGCCGGGCCGGGACGCCACCCCCCCGCACCCCTCGCGGGGCTCCGGTGAATGGAGGCGGCGTATCCGGCGGCCGCGGGGCAGCGCCGGGGGAAGGCGGGCAGCGCCTCCCGGCCGGAGAGCGGCGCAACCCGAAAGTTTCCCGAGCGGGAGCGGGAGCGCCGCCGCCCCACACAGGGACCGGCGGGCGGGCACACCGGGCTGCGGCGGGGACATCGCCCTCGGTCCGCTCAGTTCGTTTTTCTTTCCGTCACCGACTTTCGACCTCAGTAGGGCTGAGGCCGGGGATTTTCTCAAGGAGAGCGGTGCGCTGTGGCCTCGGTCGATGCCAGTGTAGGTAAAGGACATAAAGGTAAAATAACATCTCACGTAATGAGTGTTCCGTGAAGCGCATCCCTGCGTRTTTTGGGAAGAAAATTACTGAAGTTTATAAGTCTTCTCGCCCTGTTTTTAATTAAAACTGTGCCCAGGCTAACAGCTACCCCTTGCTGGCATGGTAGACAGGTTGGCCTAAGATCAGGTTGCCAGATCGGGATTCAGGTTTGTAGTTCAGGTCTGACCTGCAGCTGGCTGATCATGAAGGCTCTCGGCTCTAGTTTCTATGTTAATATCTTCCACTGTTTTTTAACAGTGAATGTGGTTCTCTGTGTGTGTCAGGCTTATTCCGTGAATTCTGTGCAGTATTTCACTCGGAACTATCATGTTTTTGTAAAACAAAGAGAAATCTTTTGTTGTTTTAAAAGTTGTATGGTGACTGAAAGTCRGCAAGAATTTAAAGCATTCTTCGTCTTGAAAAGTGTTTCCTCCCATGAAGCATTTTTGTTTCTGAGGAACATACTGCTGCTGTTCTAGCAGCTTAACRTGGGAGAATTAGACTTCTCTTTCATGAAATGTGGTAGTGGCCTTTGTAAAAACAAATTTTCATGGCCTAACCACGCGTGGTTTGTATCATCGGGAGTTTGGACTGGTAACTTAATATGGAGGAATTTGAAAGGACTCACTGGGTAGGAGATTATGAAGAATTTCTGTTTGAAAGTACTTGTTTTGCCATTGCTTTTTAGGAATCTGAAGGAGTCAGCACCACATAGATGATGTCAATGCTATTGTGTTTTCATTTTTAGGATTATAATTTCTGATGTAATGTTGTTGCTTCTCTGAAATATTGATTTCGCAACTCTGGAAATCGAAAGCCTCTGTCTCACCYGAGTGTGTTTAAGAAGTTAAACAGATCGCTTTGTCTTTGTAACTGACTTTCTTCTTGTGACTTTGACAAAAGGTGTCACTTTTGGGAACAGTGAATAAATGTAGCAATAGAAGGCACCTGTACCGTGAAGATCAAGGCTGTAATTAGCAAATATTTTTATATAGGCCATGAAACAGATACAGATTCATTATAATGTTAGCTCTTATTGCTGTTGTTCTGTCGTTGCAACATTAGCTGTTGCATTTGCCTCCTGCTTCTACCTGATTACATTTCCGATTGCTTTTGTGAAAAAAAAAAAATATACGCAAAATCTCTTTTGCAATATTTTTCCAAAACTAACAGAGTTAGCCTGTGATAGTCTGAATGATCATTTTTACTACATCTTGGCTACTGAAYATATGCTAAATTCAGAACTTCAGCCTTTGCCTTATTGCATTTTAGAAATGGAACTTACCTCCTCTTCCTCTCTTTTCTTCTCTATTTTCCTGGCTAGCTGTCTGAAAGCTTAAGGAAAGGTGTTTGCTGTCATCTGTGTCACCTCACATCTTCTATTGGCTAAAGAAGAGGGGCAAGKTCAGCAGTGTCTGCTTCTTTTCCAGCCTTTGTGGGTTTTTTTGTTTGGTTTTTTTTTTTGTTTGTTTGGTTTTTTTTTTGTGCCTTGTGCTGCTGTTGGTATGTTAATCCTTTGCAGTACTCATGGCTTTCCTCAGTAGAAACTATAACAGTAATGACTCGAAAAATGATACCCAGATAGCTCTGTTTGCTGGCCCTGGTCTTGAGCAGCAGCAAAACTACCCAGAGTATCTGCGTTTTTCATGCTCCTTGAGCATAAAAGCTGCTTCCGGACTCATGGAGACAAGTGCTKTGTCAATTTACTTGCAGCAGGTTTGAAATCAAAACCAAGGCATCTTTGAATGTAAGGCATAGGTTTTAGAAAAATATTTTCTGTTTGTATTGAGAGACTGATGGTTTCTAAGCTGTGGGTATTCCCAAACCCCACTCCCACTGTGTTTTGAGGAAGGGGGATTGCTGATGTGGATTTRTTAGAGGTGTTTGAGGGAATTTGARAATTGAAAGCAGGYACTGCTGTGTTAGGGTTAGTTCAGTCAGCCCAGGGTGAGGTGCTGGTTGCTGGACACCCTGCTCCCCCAAAGTAGGTCATCTGGCATGTGGAAAAGGYGGAGAGTTGAGGCTCTCTGCAGGAGAGCTGCTCTCTGCTTCTCATCAAATAATGAACTTAAAGGTAGTACGCTTTGTCCTTGTGTTTACTAGGTATACAGAAATGTTGTAGAACAGTAGTTTCCAGGGAGTGAAAGTCAGGAATTCTTGCTAGTTCCTGAAGTGAACGATGTTTAGAGAGCTGGGATGGTGTTTGCACTGGGGGAAACAACGTTGTTTTGTTATCCTGAGGTGAAGTGAGGCCTGCACTAATMATTTCACCTGTGCACCATTGTCCAGTCTTGACTACATGAGCTCCCGGTACACCTTTTGAGAAATGACGWTTCTGTTTGTTTTGCTTTGCAGATTTCTGCCTGTTGGCCCAGGAATCCAAAACTTATTTCTGTTTTAGGTAGTTCCAATTTGATTTTTTTCTGCAAATTAATTAGGCCGATTAGTTTTCTCATAATAATGTAGTCAATGGTGTTCTGCCCAATTAAACTGTTGCTCTGTTCGGTAGTGTGTAAAGTAATTCTTCAAAATGGKAAGTTTTTGTTGTTTTGGTTTTTTTCTTAAAGTAATCTTTTTTTCCCATCATAAGAATTCTTAATTGTTTCATAAATGYTAATGACATGAGTAAGTTGAAAGTGCATTGCAATATGAAATATATATTTTTATATTCAGTTAAGTATATGTGACGCAGCAAATCAATTTGTTTCTCGCTATTAATGAAGGGAGTTTATAGTTTAAACCCAACATAAATAATAACTTTGTGTGCAATGAGGTGGCCTGACAGTGTACATTTTTTAGCTTTCATAGRGTATTGAGAATTTTGAGAATTGAGGTGCCGAGGAATAAATCTTGATWAGGGAATAGCAACCCATTGCATTTTAAGTTACTGCAGCTTTACACAAAACCCTGGTGTCAAGTAAAGTTTTAGGAATACTCATGCTATGGAAAACATTTGTTAGAGTGGAMGCTCAGGCATGCTGGTATAGCCTGTATTTGTTCACAATTGTAGAAGAAACGTCGTGGCTTAGATGCTTTTTTGCACTGTAGGTTTGCTATGCTGGTTTCGGTCCTGGTCTCATTAGCCAGTATTAATATGGTGACATGTAACTACTGTTGATTATTTGGTGGAGCAGAAAATGTGGTGAACGAGGGACACGTGGCTGATCCCTGAATTCTCAAAAATGTTGATTCTCTCTTACAATCATGACAAAATACAGGTGGAAAATAAAATRCTGGTGTCTTTTTACCTACCCAGTTTTCCTCAACTCATATCAGTTACTGTGTGCAGAGTACACACAACCATAGAAACAGACATGAAAACAGGTAGTGAGATAAACCACAGATAGAATATAGTAGAAATTTTATTAGACAAAAAAAGGTCATATTTTACAGAATCAGGTAGCAACTTGTCTTAGACAACCTCCTTTTTAAAATATTTTAAAAAATTATTAAATACAAACTTTGTTTCAAAAAAGATCTTTAATCATAAAAAGAAATATAGTTAAGGGAGCCTGTTGTGTTTCAGCAGTTGTGCTATTCAGRTAGGTGGGGCATTTATAACCAAAAATAAATGAGCAGGCCTTCAGTTTATTACTTTTTTGATAGAAAGATTTTAGCCTTCTGAGGTATTTGAAGTTTCTACATTCCAGAAATAATCAGAGTATTTATGATGGCCTTAATGAAGAGAAGCGACACAAGTATGAGAGCAGATACTGAAGTTTATGGAGAATCTCGAGGCTGTGGATGCTCTTCCTGAYGCAGTCCTCTGAGTTGGTCATGTCCTCTTAGAGTGTGAGAAGATGCTTTTAGCTGAGTGCTGACTCTTGCTTGTCTTTCCCTGTGGGTTATACTGGGTCAGCTCTGTGTAAGTACAGAGGAGCCATCAGATGCTGCAGGAGAACAGGAAGAGAGTTAACAAAGGCAGGTGCTTTTTGCTCATGCTGGGGTGGGATTATTGATTCCTCCTGGCAGTGCATCATTTAAAAAGTATGTGTTCTGTTTTTAAGAAAATAGAAGCAAGCTCTTGGAAAAATGTCAGTTTCGCTTTGGATTTAACGATATTGTTCTTGTTTATATTATTTTCAAAAAGTCATTAAACACTGTCTTATAACCTTTCCTTCATAATAATATTAGATCCTTGCAAGGGTGGGAAGGTTTAGAGAGGAATAATGGTATTCATTAAGCATATAAACTATAAATGAAGTATTTTCTAACTCATCCTTGTCAAACTTAAGTTGGCTGAAATAATGCTATTTGTATACCAATTAAGTATTAGTTAACTATATAGTAAAATAAAACACTTAATTCTTTCAGTCTTTTCATAGGTTTTGGAGAGAAGAGTAACACTATGTCCTGTTAAAACCTAGTCTGTATATGGAGAGTTTAACTGCTCTAAATTTTTCAGAGCATTCTGGACTAATAAATGTTTCAGGGAACAGTAATAAGTGAAGCCTCCTGTTTAGCAAAACCTGGCACTGATACCAGAGCAGAGTCCCAAGCGTTGATCATCCTGGCCTCTTGGTTTTAATGCAGTAAGAACACCCTGAGCATACCATGGCTGCAAGGTTTTCCCTTCCTGTTATTACAATAGCAGTGTATCCATCACACTTGTTTTCTCCCACATCCGTTGTGTGTTGGACTTGGCTCCCAGTGCCATTCTGGGCCACTGCTGTTTCAGGGGAGCTGACTTCTTAGTTGACATCCTAATGATGTTTTAGGATGACGACAAAGAAAGTATTTTTCAACCTTTTAGTGCAGAAGGAGAGATACGTGGCTCTATGAAATGCTCTCGACTGAATTTTGATAGCTGTCATGACAACAAATGACACGTTCATTTCCCTGAATGGATGGTATCCTTCCAGACACACACTGAGTGATATCAAATTTGACAGGTCTTGAATGATGGCATGTCAAGGATTCTAGGTTCCAYCACAGGAGACTTGGGCTGCTGCAAATGCACGCTGCCACGTGGCTCAGGAAAACTTTAGGCTTTTTCCAGGTWTGAGTTCAGGGTTTTTTTAGTTTGTTTTTACAAATATCCTTTGAGTTTCCATTTTAAATAGATTTAATATTGGTTGAAAATTTAGTTGGTAATTTTAGATTGAAAATTTGTTTGCTAAATAGTAGAAGAGGAAAAAAAGGTAGTTGGACCTCATCCAGTCACTTTAAAGATGCATGTGTTTTAAATGCCTTCAGTATTTTCAGTAAAAATTTCAGCAAAACCAGAATGATAGGTTTTGAGTATTTGCTAGGTTGGAAACAAGCACTCTGTTTACTGATTTTTTTCGTTTTGTGTTAGTGCTGAACCAACGCAGTCAGTGATGGCACAAACACTCTATGGTAGTTCAGCTGGAGAGTGGAGGGCCAGGAGCTGACCCCTGTGTAGGTAGGCTACAAACAGGGCCAGTCTGGCACAAATGGCTTATTTGGTTTATTTATAGGCTTGGCTGACGTTTATTTGTAAGGTTGCAGTCTCAGTTGACCAGGTGTTTCTGGTTTAACTGGACTGAAGAAGTCTTGAAAGTTGGGTAAAACCAAATAAATGCTGTTTTTTGTGTGATTTGTATTGGAATGTTAAGCTGGATTATGGTCTATCAGTATSTAGTGCTCTGGTAACTGACTCAAATGACCTGCAAACAGCAGTATTTCATGTGTGGTGGTGTATTTATTTATTTATAGTTATGAATTACTTTTGTTAGCAATACTGTCTGGCTCTACCTGTAATATAAGTGAAATGATRACTGGTACTGTTTAGGTGTTGGGAAGAAGATACCATGTTTGTATCTTTAATTAGTCCTTCCTGCCAGAACTTGGAATTCTGTGTATGTAGCAATTTTGGAAATGAAAGTGAAGACATAGAATTTTTCCCAGTGATTATTGAAATTTTTWAAAAATCCCTGCTATTTTTTCAGTTTTGTGGTTTTAATTAAGAATGCTTTTGTTCCAGTCATAAAAGAAGTTGGTTATGGTATATCTTGTTTAATGGTGCTTTCCTTTAATTATTGCATGTTGAATGCAAAAAATRTAGGTAGCATTTATAGGTATAAAGACAGGTATTTTTTACATCAAAAAAAGAATGAAGCCATTTAGAGTATAAACATTCTGAGCTTTTACCTTTCCCGTCTTTCAGAAAAAAGATTAAAAGAAAAATTGATGATCAATCACCTTCCTTTACATTTTTAGGTCTGTTGGCAGTCTTTCTGCTAGTGCTGCAGGGATAGTATAGAAATAGTTATATTGTGGACTATTCATAAATTCACACTGTTTTGAATTCCATTTAATTCAAATAGAGAAAGAAATTAATGCTAATATCCCAAATAATTAATGCCATAATAAAGGATCTGCCTTCCACTTGACACTAAAGGACTTATGTTCCATTACATCAAAAGACCTAAATCATTTTGAGCATTCAATATTAAAATTCTAGTTCATGAATATTAGAAATTTAATCAGATACCTGAGTGAGGACTGTGTGAATTGTGTTGAGTTTAAACACTGGTAATCACAAAGCTTGTGTTTAGTACAAGTATCAAAATATGACACATCATTTTTATGAGCTTTGAGGCTCTTAAGGGATGCATGGGGAATCATAATGAACTGAAATGTTACAGACTTCCTATGGCAGAAAACCGTTGAACTCTGGGTAATGTCATTACTGGGACAATGTTTGTGTTCCTCCGTTAGTCTTGTCTTATAATACTCATGGTTGTATTACTTTAGGCTCTTTTCTGGTTTTGSTGACAGGAGATTCTGGATGTTTATTTTATTAGGGTATTTCTTTCACCACTCTGGAAGACACAGTGTCAAAGCTTTGCCAAAGTTTCGTTCTTTATTTTGTATCCCAACTTCAGTCTCCGTTTTTGTGGCCCTGTGAAAATGCAAGCCTGGGCTCAGTACCACGAGTGGTCCTATTGGAGTGAAGTCTCTTATTTACAAAACACRAAGCCGAGCCATATGCACATCTCCTTCAAGACAAGAACCACTGTTACATTGCAGGTCAATTCTTTCTTAGTTACACATTCTTTACTTGTCACAACATGTATATTGAATTATGGAACTTCTGCTGTTGTGTCACGCAGCCAGCTTATTTTTAGAGACATTCTTTTTGCCTATACATTGTGTATGACATGACTTTTCCAGCAGTCCCATAAAGTCAGTGTGGCTCCTAGTAGTTTAGGATTGTTTAATGAACAGTAATACTGAGCTGTTGTAGAACAGGTGTGGATCAGGCAGTGCTTGATATAATGCCTGCTTAAGTTGATGGAAAAGGAAGTGACTCCTTCAGGGAAGAAACAAGGAATTTGTTAGTTTTGTGTTTTATTTAAAAATGTGGAAACCTAGAATTTAAAATAGAAAACCAAAATGARTGAAAATAGGAAAAAAAAAGGGAAAACTAAAATGTGATGCAAAAAAGGCTCTTGAATGCATTGAGGGTTGTAATTCCTGTTCTGGAGGAACCCAGGTTTGAAAATAAGTGTATTAATGCAGATCATGGAAATTCATAACTTTTAAAATGCTTTGCCCCCCYGTGTTTTAACTGTATTAGATTGTTTAATGGTGCAGCTAGACCTGATTTCAGTGTTCTGTTATAAAAGTCTTTTTAGCTTGCCCTTGTGATTTGTCTGTTATGTTCTTTGATTTTTTTTTTTTCTTCTTTCCAGATAGATAATTTTAGTGGTTAAGTAGCTGGTCATTTGGATTCCTTTGAGTTAATATAAGTGATATACTTGTGGTTAAAAGAAGATACCATACATAACTGCAATCTGAATTAATGGCCATTGACTTACTTTTCTGCAGCAATGGCATACATACCATTACTGAGTGTACATAGCATTTGAGGCAGCTTGGTATTTAGTAGATTATACTGTGCTTGCTAAGCAGGTAGTAAAATTTKAAATGCTTCATTCTTCAAAAGTAGCAAGAATCTGATGTCAGTGAGTCACGAATGCAGGTGAGTCAAGGTGGAGTTGTGCTAGAGAGGAGGTCATTTTTCCAGTGTTGCTCCCTGGTCAGCTCTGCCTGCCTGTTGCCCACTTGACTGGTGGCAGCCCTTGGCTCTTGTTCCTGTGCCATTTTCCTGCCACAGGCTTTTTTGAATGTGAGGGGTGTGCCTAGTTTGCAGGATGTTATGCCTGATGTTAAGCAGCTGGATTTCAGTGGATTTTTAAATTGTTGATACTGGTGTTCTAAAACTGTGGCACCTTCTAGATATTAGGAAGACCCCCACAAAACACAACAGCAATCAAAACTCCAAATCTCAATATTAATACTTGCACCTGGTATCAATATAATTCATAGTTTTGACAGTTGTGTACATGAACCTTTAGATTTTCTTASGGTAGGGCCATTTTATTTTATGAATCTGTAAATACTTAATTCAAGAAAATCTTYGATGTAGTTGGTGTACACCTTGATTATTGTGCCGTCCAAACTGACRGTGATCATCTGTGTCTTTGCTTCTTAATCTCTTTCCTCTGCCTTTTCCATTGCACAGTATTTTGTAGATAATTAGGATTGGGAATAGCCTTGATTGTCAGTGGACATGTTTTTAGGTTGTYTGTAATCCATTCATACGGCAGAAATATTTAAGCAAAGAAAATAAAATATTAGATAAAACTAGGAAAAATATAATCTGTCTAGCATGATTACACACATTTGGGAATGAGTAAGATATAACATTGCAGTTACATGATGTGCAGAAGTAGAGTTGGTGAACTTTCTGAAATGAGGATACACTTGAACCCTTGCTTACAATATTTCTGTATAATTGATTTTAACGTCCTTCTTCTATGARTATATTCTGGAATTAGGGGTTAGGGTAGTGGGGTGAGCTCCCACATGAGTCAGTCAATATGCATCTTTCCTTAAATAAGCAGAAACATTTTTACATTGAGAAATGTAATAAATAAATGTTCTGTATTGTTTCTCTAGAATTTTCAGTGGCATAGATTTGAAGTACTGTAAATTTATGGAAGGCTAAAATGACTGTGCGTAACTGTTTTGCAGAGAAATCTGTTTTCCCGCAGCTGCTGTGTGCGATATGTTGTCTTGCATCACGCCGCCCTTTGCTCTAATACTTCTTTCAAAGCATCCAAATCTGCCTCCTTACCCCATCTTCCTTCTGCTCCCTTTGCAGTACTGGGCAGCACCAGTCTGCCTCAGAAAGCCACATCCTGTGGTTAATGCACTCTTTCCAAGCAGCACAGGGCTGTCAGGTAGCTGAATGGCGTCCAGCTGCTGCGTTATGAAGCCCTTTGTCTAACGATCTGCTGTTAAAGTTCCCGTGGAGGCTATTACTCATGTATTCTTCATGCTGGAAGAGTCTTTCCATTAAATTAACAGCTGTGAATAGGATCTGGATGAAGATATTTTTGTTAGTGTTTGGTTGGCTCTCTATTCTAGCTAAATATATAGTTGCACACGGTCATGGGAATAAGGTTGTCTGATTGCTTATATCTGCTCAGGGTAGGAGAAAGTGTAGGGTGCTTTACAAGATATTCTGCAAAATATCATAGTCTTATTTGCTACCTTCATATGTATATGCTTGCAGCTTGGTATTTGGGAATGATTAATTAAATCTGAACTTAATGTGGTCCAAATTGGCATAGGATTTACCAGTACGAACTGTCTTTGGGCTAAGATGAATTGTATAAAAATGACACTGGACTTTCCTTCACTATACATCCTCCTCCTGCTTGTCCACTCTTTGTAGTGTRGGAGGGCTGCTGTAGAGGGAATTGTGTGATGAGGTTCAGCCCTGGATCCCAGTGTCATATAGTGTTGGGGGAATGGTAGAAGCAATATTATTTCATTTTTTTTTCTGTTTTCCAATACCTGGATATTCTCTTTTTTGTAATATTTCTTCAGAACATTGCTGTTCTGAAAAATCTGTGTTGTTCTGTACTGAAATGAAATGTAGCCTGGGGTTTTCAGCTTGTAGATGTGCTGTAATATACTTACTGACAGTTGCTGATTCTGAGGACTTTATATGCAACAGTGATCTGAAACTTACAAATTTTAAGGGCAGGTAAAGGAAAGAGAGTTGGAAATAGAAATTTTGAGTTCAGGAAGCGTTAGACAAAGGATGTATAATTCACGGTTAGTAGCTTTAAGTGTGTATGTATGTTTAAAAAATGTTCATGTGGGCATACTTCTAAGATTGTTTTTTAAAGTATTTGTTTTGTGCTTATCAGCTTTTGTTGCAAAGTGGACGTAATACAGGTTGCTGAGTCATTGACCCTTGTAGCCAACTATTTGTATATCTTCACCTTGTTTAGCTTCATACCAAGAAGCAGTAGAAATGTGATTTTTATATAAAATCACTAGGTGAATATACTTGTTSACAAAGGAAAGACTTAAATTTTTCTCCAGTATGTCTAATTTTTTATCATTATGTATGGACTTTCAGAATGTGCTCAGCTGAGATTGATCAGTGGTGTGTGAAATGACCAAATTATAACAATGGAGGGTTTTCTGWGGTGGGTAATATATTTTCATATGTAGCTTCCAGCAATGACTTTAATACACTGAAGGCCACACTTTCAATGCTTCTGTTATTGAAATGTAGTGCTCTGATCGTTTTTCTGCTGAGCTTCAATTTAGAACTTCATCTGGAAAACATCCAAGGAAAAAAGCATCAAAGCAAAATAATAATTGTCTCAAAATGCAGGAAGATCTTCAAGTATAGAATTACAATAGGTAGCAAGAGCTTGAAAAAGTGCACTGGACACCTTAAAGGCTAAATCTGTAAGAAAGAAAGGAAAAGACTGGCATGTACCTTGATGTTGTAATAGTTTGCTAACCTTGCATACAGGTAGTAAACTTCTGCATTCTTACTGTTTTTAGCTTTGTTTCCCATCGTGACTCTTTTGGCTTTGCTTTGCCTAAAGGATTGTTACCACTTTACTGATGGATCCTCAAGAACTATATTGCCACTTGCAGAGCCCTGAATTGGTCCTCTGCTGCACTTCAAAGCCACCAGGTGAACTCTTCCAAATGTTTAATCAACTGAGTTATGATACTCAAGCCACTTATGAATGTGTTTAGTTAACTTTTCTGAGGTTTGGATTTTGGACTTTGTAAAGAAAAGCACTTATAGGAAGAAGAAAATGATGATTAAAAGAAGTGTATGCACAGTTGAGAATTGGTTCTGATTCTTCAGTTTTTTAGGTGTGCCAGTGTGAGAACAGTTTCTGTAGTTCTTTTGTCAGTGTAGTAATAGCTGTGGGAGGATGGTGGTGTGTGTGAGGCTTCAGTAGCTGACAGCTGTTTTGTTTCCTACAACTACAATTAAAAGTACCACAGAAGTTAAATTTCACACTGCTTTAATTGGAAGAATGATTAAAGAAGAAATGTAATCTGTATTATCCAGGAACACCTCTATGTATCATGCCGAAGTCATTCAGATTTTCCTTTCTTTACAGTAGGTCTGGACCTGTCATACTCAGATTTTGGTGGTTCTTGAATTGTTCTGGCAGCATCAGCAGATGGTTTCAAAGCCATCTGCAAAATATATGGAAAGTTCTGTGAAGTGCAGATTTTCTAGGGTTTTGTTTGATTTTACTATGCTTTGCAGTGAATATTAAAATGTTCAGGAAATTTAGCATACTTTATTTGTCTGCTGGGCACAGTAAAATTTTGCTGTAGCACATGGAAACCACTTTTCATCCCACCCACAATCTCAGTGTACCTGAAAAATCCAGTTATTGGCTGTGGAATGTGTTGGGGAGAGATCTGCTCTTCAGCCTAAATCTTAGCAGACATGGGGATTTTCTTCACCTTTTGTATTACAGAGGACTCTTCTGCTTGTTTTAGTTTCTGCATTGTCTTTTCAGCTCAGCCCACACATTTTTCTTGCTTTTCTAGGAATAGCTTCCCTAGATGGCAACACCAGTGGCTGGCAGCTCTGTGCTTGTTATGCCTGGGGAAAAAGCCCTGGCTTTCTCAAAGCTCACTGCCTCTAGCAGCAATGAGCTGATACACTCATCCTTAGGAGACGTGAGTGGCAGGTATGTGGTAGTCTTGTCTCTGCAAGGCTGAAACCCTCATCAGCTGCAGCAGCTGAGGATCCTGGTCTGGGATGAACTTGATGCATTAGTGTAGTGGAAGAGTGTCTGTGCTATGTTACGTCTCCCAGTCAATGCTGCCATGAGTTGTTGTAGGTGCTTGCAAATATACTCTTCCCACATACAGTCCAAATGCTCTTGATTTACTTCTTTATTCATAGAAATGTTGTGGTAGATTTGGGTTGGACTCTGATAATAGAATCACTTGTATTTCCTTGCCATTTTTTCCCAAGTCATCTCTGCATACTTGGATAATTAGCACACATTCACTGTCTCCAAACCAGGTATTTCTATGGAATATGCACATGGGAAGTTTGTTGCAGATTATAGCATCCACCCTGAAGTAAGATTATTTTCTTGATTTCTGTGTGTGTGTGTGAAAACTTAGTATCATCCCTAAAGCAGGTGATGTCGACAGTTACCACTCGCTTTAATTTTCATCTTAGGGGTAAAAAGATGTGTGTTAGGATAACTTAGTTTCAAGATGCAATATGAGGTCTGAAGAGAGGAAGGGTGTGTGCCTGCAAAAAAAGGGAATGAGTCTCTGTTTCTCTGTATCTGTGATTGCATCCTTGGAAGAAAAAAGCAAGGAGGAAAGTTGTTGTGGTCATGTAGTGTTACTTAATTTCAGCTTGCTAGTSTGAGTTTTCTTTCTCAGGAAAGAAAGATCATTTAATCAGAGATTGCAAATAGTGAATATTAGACAGCCCTGGAARGTAGAAATGATAGTAGAGGGATGAATTAGTTGATTTCTACCTACAGCACAGGATTCGCTCATTTTGGCAACAGCAAGATGTTTAGTTCAGCTCTGCCAATTTTTTGGAAATCTCGCTCTAATTTGCTGAGCTTTGAGACCGTGTGATTATTTCAGCCAGCAGGAGAGCCTTACTTCTTTTGTCAGTTTTTTTTTATGTGTTTCCTAATTCTTTGGGGTTTTGTTTGGGAGGGTTTTGGGTTTTTTTGAATGTTACTTCGTCATGTGCGCCATTAAACATTTTATGTAGGAATGAGAAGTAATTATTTCTTCTCCAGTTGGTTCACRCTGGAACAGCCATAAAACCCTTGATCCTGATTCTCCACTGTTCTGCAGCTTGTAAATCATTTACTTTGTGCTCCAAGTGCAATGCGTTTGTATAAATCTACTATTGATGTTGATGTATCATTTCTACTTCACTCTCACTTAAGGCAACTGTAAATAATTTTACAGAGTTACAAAACAGTAGGGAAGTAAGCCTCCACAAGCTAAGGCATCAGATTTATTTTCTGGGTCAAATGAAGAGATTCTTTGAAGCCTGATCAAAGCCCAGGCTCTCCAGTTGTGAGTAGTATAAACGTGGTGTAGTATTAAATGAGCAGAATTGTTGGCTTCAGGAGTTTTGGTTTTTTTTKGGGGGGGGGAGCTTTATATCTCTGGAACCCGTATTCAACATATTTCTGGAAATGACAAGTGTACTGCCATATGGCATACCAGATTTCAAACCACTCTGAGGTGCATGTGTGAATTTTAGAGTGCCTGGAAGAAATGAATGAAAACCACATTCTCAATTTTATCTATTGCTGAGCTCTGTAGGCAGAGGAATGGGAAGGCTTTGAAGTAAATTCTGCTGGAGGGATTGTGTGCTTATTTCTGAGCCACGATCCTAATGCAGCAAGGTGTAGATGTAATTTATGTTTCAAAATAAGCACTAATTTCAGCAGGGTTGTCAGTTTATGTGCTGCTGTGCTATTCTGGGAGATGGTAAGAAATACTGAGCATCTTTTTGCTACTGGCAACTGTTACCATTTTCAATTCTTCATTTCCAACCCTTTTTTGAGCCTAAACCTTTTTTCAGACTTTAATGCCTGAACTTAATTCTTAAGTGTTGTTGAACTGTTATATTTTTGTATATGCTCTGCTTCCTTAAAAGGTTCTGTATTGATTATACTTTCGAGTAGATTTCTTAAGCTGGTGTTGGTTAGTAAAAGCTGAGGAAGCATTACTAAAGGTGTTTGTACCAGGGTTATTTTTCATTTTGGAGACTTTATGTAAACTTTTTAAATGCAGAAAAGATGTTTGGGGAAGTTGTGTCAGATTTTGGTTATATAAAGCATCTCCTCTTTGGAGAGAGCAAGCTATTAAGGTAGTTCCTTATGATCAGTTATGTGATCAGCTTAYACAGTTCTGTGAATATTTTTCAGAATCAAAGACAATTAATTTTGAAGTTTTTTTAATGTAGAAAGGGGAAATGTAATGTAGTTGTGAGATTGCTAATTTGAGTGATTACTATTTTGCCACGATAGTTGCTTAGCTGGTAGAATTTGGTAAAATTAATTCTTTCTTGCCCTAAGAGTAACTGAATGTTCACAGGGAAAATCATGTTGTGCTGCTTAATAATTTCCCCCAAATTTTTATTTTAAAAAATGTACCTTGGTACAATAATTGTTCATGACCACTTCCTACACACAGCCTCATGCTCTTTGATTTGTTTGAAACCCTACGGCTTTTCATAAAATTCTGAGTTTTCTCCATGTTAGGTCATCTCCATGATTCTATTTAACTTGCTGTGTGCCAGCTATTTGCTATTTCTGACATTGAATGATAGAGTATGTTGTGTGTTCCAGTTTTTTTCAAAAAAATGATGGCAATGGAATGCTGTTGCAGGGATGTAAAGCTGCAGTTTTACAGGTGTTTATCATTACAAACATTTCTGGTGTTCACACACGCATGGTGGAARAATGTTTTCCTTCTTCCTAGAAAATACTGATTGTTACATCTGTTTTATTTAATAAATCAGTTTGCTGAGGTTGGCTGTTCTGATGAGTTGAGAAGTAGGAAGCTGTGGTTCTTGCCAGTGGCATCAGGAGGGCCAGGAGCTGCCCTTGGGATCTGTGTATGTGCAATCCTCCTCTGGCCCTTGGGACAGCCCTCCCTGGTAGAAGTCACGGAGGGTTCTTAATGCTGGGAGCGTGTCCTCTTGGGTGACAGTGGGCAGCTGTTGGAAAATTCCTGTAGTTTTCAAGGAGGAGAAAATGATATACCTTCTTCCTTTCTGAATAGTTTTGGTTTTTTTCCCCCTGGTGTGTGATAGGTTGTCRAATTATCTTCCTCTTTTTGACATGGTGGCTTTCTTTTTTAATAATTTAAGCAAACTTTTTTAATACGAAATTATAGTTTATATCCATATTCCACTTAAAGACTTCTGGAGTACAGAGATCCCCACAATAGTAATAAGTCATTGTTCTTTGCTTGTGACATTCTGTGAAACCATATGTAGCACCGAGTWTATTTTCAGTGAAAAATTTTTATTTGAAATCAAGAATTTGGAATTTTTGAAATGCAATTTCTGTGTGTCTTGGTAGGAATAAAATAAAGGACATTTTAGAGTTTTTAACTTCACCTACTTTATGCACAAACAATTTTGAAACATAAGGTTTTGTGTCAGAATGGCAATACACTTCTCAAATTGCCATCCATATAGAAACTGGTTTTGGAATGGTTTAAGCGGGGTGCTAGTACACTGTGAATTTGTTAGAAAGTACTTTTCTTTATACATTTGTTTCAAAACTCTTCTTCCAACTTTTCTAGAAATTCTGTGTATATTCATGTCTTTAAAAAAAATCTAGGTAAGAAACACTTGGAAAAAATCACAAAATGGAACATGTAGTCAGCCATTTGAAGAATCCCTATATGCTGAACTTTTCATCATGTGTCTCTGACTTGGATCAGAGTTAGCAACAAACATCTCCTCAGTTCTTCCCTTTCTGAAGGACTGACTTGAATTTGTTAGCATTTTGTTTTGTCTTTCAGAATTGGACTTTAAGCTGTCAAATACAAAACCCTAGCTAAAACTTGAGCTCTTTTGGTGTAACGGTCATTGCAGGTGATATGTGTTTCCTTTATTATGTGTAAATGTTCTTGAATGCATTATCTCAGAAGTTTCAGTGCATCAAAACCAGTGTTTGTTCTGAGGATATTACCAGCCAACCCTCATTTTCTATCAAATTGTTCTGAATACTGTAATAATTGGTGTTTTTTTGTCATCAGGTGAAGTTAAAACTAAGCTCTGCATAGGTCTTCTGTGTGTATTTTTCCTTCCCTGTCTGTGAAGGGAATTGCTAATTGCTTAAAACCTTTCTTCATCTCTTTCAGCGTTCCTCTAATGTTTTGGCTGTTCTTGTCTTGTTTCTTCATCTTCTTTTTCACTGCTTGACCTTCTCATGTGAGTTATCTTTACTAGCTGCTTACTAAAGGGCTATATCTACTATCCATGTTATTGTTTTGAAAACACCAGCAAAGAGCAATTCTGAAATTAAGTTGTGATTGCATGCCCATCCAAGTTTTATTGCTTGGTAGATATGGCAGGTAATGGTGCTAAGGAAGATATGACAGCATGTGTTTGCAATCAAAATGTAGCCCTGGTAGATTTGTAATCTCGTTTACCTGTTGGTACTGTTTGGAGAAGCTCTGTAGACCTGAAGCAGAATTCTTGTTGCCCTTAGGCCATCAATTTGCACATACTTCTGGTTCTGCAAATTTTCTTTGAAATGATAGATGTGTGTGGTTGGCTTGTTTTGTTTTATTTTGAATTGGGTTATTTAGCGAAGAATTGTTTCATAACATTTGGTGGTAATTAGCCTGAGTCAGTCATTTGAGATGGGGGGAGGAGAAATCCTGCCCTGCTGAGAAAACCAGAAATCTTGTGACTCTGATTTTTGAGGACCCCATGATCTCATTCCGTTTTTTGGTAAAGCTTTTGTATGGGTACACGAGATGCCATTCAAAGTTTATTGGATGTGTGTGTATTAGTGTAATGGCTTATTCTTTGACATTATAAATTTGACTGATAAATATGTGCCAATAACTTCCCAAAGCTGGTGCTCAAGTCAAGATTATCTGCTCTTCTGCTCACCAGTGTAAGTTGTCTTCAAGTAGCWGGTCCACACAGTCCTCCTGCCTCTCTGCTCCAGGGAGATTGGAGCAGATAAGGAAGAGAAGTTTTTTTTCCYGTAGGGACCTTGAAAGGCTGGACAAAGAAACAATACTATCCTCCTTTGAGGTGATTCTTCCTTTAAGCTTTGTTCAAACAGGAGGCATTTTTGCCATGTGACAGTTTTGAGTTTGGTTCTCAGACCCAAAGTGGTCATTTTGAAGCTCCCATCAGGTTGTATTCTGCAGATAAGAGAAGTCATGTTTATGTGGTGAAGCCAGCCAGTCATTTTTAGGTGGCAAAGCTAAAACTGGCTTCTGAAACACAAGCTAAGCAAAGTGTGTAACATTTATCCTTACAGTTTATAATTGGGCACTGTCTACTTCAAAAACTTGTTACATAGGCATAGAAACCCGTGCTAGAAATTTTRGTTGGTATGTTCTCTGTAGGGTTGCTCTTTTTTCTGTCTTCTGTTTCCTTTGTATCTCACAAAGATAGTAATATGCCTTTTATAAAAATAAATTGCCCTGAGTTGCTTTGTTCTGGATATTTTTTGAAATGCTGAATATTGATTGACTCTTCTTGAGCTCATTAATGCCTGTCATCAGCAGGAAATATAAGAATTCTGATAGAAAGAAGTTTGCACATGTAAAGTTACTACAACTTTGTAAAATACAAGGTGAGAATAAGTTTTTTTTGCAAAGGAATAAATTAATGAGTGGTGTATCCCATTTATGGTGTCAGAACCAGTACTAGATGATGCATCATGCTTTTTATCCTTGATATTGTATTGTCATGGTAGGTTTATTTCTGATTCCTGGAGCATCACCAAAATTTTGAGTCCTGTTCACACAGCATGTCTGTTCCTGGGTTGATTTTATTTTTAATTTTTTTTTGTTTGCCACCATATGTCAAATGTGCTAAGAACATGAAGCTTGTTGTACTGCTTTCTTAAGGACCTAGTGCTTCTAAAAATTCAGTAGCTATAATTTGAGCACTTGATATGTTCACAGTCTGTAGGTAGGTTCTAGTTTTGAAAAGACTTAATTTTTACTGGGAACTGTTACTTCATATTTGTCAAGAGGAAAACACTTGTGGCATTTTGATATTGCTGATTTGAATGAAAGGTTTGTTATAACTAGTTTTTTGGAGAAAAATCTTGTGTATGCTTTAGCAATTAACAGTGAGTTTTTGAGCCTGTTGCTCTTAGGGTTCATGTCATAGACTTTGTTCTGAAGCATGTGGGATGCTTGTGCTCTTTTGCAGTTTGAGATGTGTAACGTCCCTAAAGGATCTCTTCTTGTTATAGGATTCATATTTGCCATCATAATCTGCTGRAAGGAATGGTAAATTACAAAGAAAACCAATATAATTAAAATCATGCAGAAAGGAGAGGAAATTGTTCTGCCTCCTTTGAAGTTAACTAGGAATTTAAAAATTATTTAAGTATACAGGTACAATTTAGTATTTTCAGATCTTTATTAGTTTTTAAAAACTCAGAGATTATGCTCTTAGCTTCATTTTTAGGCAAAGATGTTTGGATCATGAAGCCAGTGTCTTCATATTTCTGTTAGTGAAGCTTTTAAAGTGTATGCAGAAAACCCCATGGAAGTGCGCCAGAGAAGCCCATGTGATTGAGAAATATGCATGGAAAAATGCCTCTGCCTTTTGTTTCCTTTTGTCACGGAAGGGAAAAAAAMCTAAACCCCAACCTCATGTTATTGTCTTTTAATCTCCCCTGCACCAAGAAGACTCTGGCCCAGATCTTCCCATTTTAATTGTGGAATTGGGGTACCAACCTTGAAATTA
The DNA here is from genome assembly GCA_014549065.1 of Cardinalis cardinalis. Taxonomy (NCBI): domain Eukaryota; kingdom Metazoa; phylum Chordata; class Aves; order Passeriformes; family Cardinalidae; genus Cardinalis; species Cardinalis cardinalis. The sequence goes on along the minus strand of JACDOX010000189.1, from coordinate 845,674 downwards.
CTTAATTACTCTCCCTCCCCCCATCAGCATCCTCTCTCTCTGTCTGGAATTTGTCTGTTTCTCAGGTTGTCAGTAGGCATGTAAAGGACAAAATTTAATAAAACTGTAACTAGAATTGTTTAATGAAATGACTGAAATATTTAGAAGTCTGTTCTTTGAGCCTTCCTGTACTAGAAACAAAATGTTTGGCATGTGTATTTGAAAGTGGACAGCATATGTTTTCTTGGCTTTTGTTTTTTAGCAACAGATCATGTGTTTAAATGGCAGTGTGACATTTTGATTTCTAGCCTGCATGAGGAAGATGATTTAGTCAGGTTAGCTATTGAGAAAGARCTATTCAACAAGGCTCTTATGTAGTCTTCTGAGAGAGCTTTGACTGTTGTGACTGCCTACTACAAATGAGGGATTTTTTTATTTGTTTTCTTTTGGTTTTTTGTTCCTAAAAGAAGGGACAGACTTGGACATCTATAAATGTTTGGGTAGTTGGATGAGCTTGGGAAATACTGTATGGAAAGAGGGATATGATTATTATATATCCATAAATAAACTGCACTGAAGTGGTGACGTATTCAGAGCTTCTGAAAGTTGTCTAAATTTATGAAATATTTAGCAATGATAATTTTAAAAATCCAGATGGGATAAGAGCTAACTTTTTAAATTTTCATCATCTTTTCAGTACCTTTCAGAGTGGTGAGGTTTTGCTTTGATCTCCCCTCCCTGTTTTCCAACATGAAGCAACCCTGTGTCAAAGGGTTCCTTGCACAGGAAATCTTTAAAAAACAACAGACAGAACAAAACAAACCCCAACAAACAAGAAAATGAGAACTGTGGCACCATTGGAGTAAATGTTGAATTCACTTGGTCGTTGTTGTTATGGTTGACATGTGTTTTGAGCATTGGGACCAGGACCAGTTTCTCTGCCACAAGCAGGATGAACAATTGTTTGAGAACTATGAAATAGCAACTGGCTTCTTCAGGGGATGGTGGGAAGAAGAGGCATTTCCCAAGTGTTTCTGAAATGCCTGGCAGAGAAAGGTAGCTCTGAATTTTCTTTCTTGTAAATGAAATTTTATTAAGCTGTGATTGCCATCTATGTTGTACTGTAAAGATGGTTGAAAAATGTGCTGATTCTCATTTCATTCACTTTATTGTCATACCGTATGGGATTTAAATGAGACCTAATGGAGTAGTAATTGGATTTGATTGGATTTGCAGTGCCTGTGTGACATGAAGGAGGATTCATGGTACTGTGCTCATTCTGTTGTAGAGAGCAAATGCAAAAATTAAATCTCATACAAAACTGGAAACAAATAGATTGATTGAATATACCCTTAAAAAAATTAAAAGGAAAGTTGAGGAAAATTGTAGCTAAAGAATTTCTTTCTAGGCTTTGTCAAAATGCTTCTGACAGGCTCGTTGACTGCATGATTCAGTTGGGAGATATTTTCAATTTACTGTATATTTTCAGTATATTAACTGTATATTATATGTGAATACAATAAAGTTGTTATTTGTTTAGAAGTTTAGTTAAAATTATTGTGTCTGATATTCTCTGTTATGCTTTAACAGCAGAAAACATATGGGTTACTGATGTGAATTTGGTTCAAACTGGTAATATCCAAAATTGCTGCCTTGCTAAGAGATGTCTGTGAATACCTCCGAAAAGCAATTTTGAGACTAAGTGCCCTAAGAAAATGTAGCTGCTCTTCATTGGCATTGCTTTTGAATTAAGGCTATCTTGAGTTCTTGAGTGCAACCCTGCATTTGTGTATTTAGGTGTTTCTTTGAATTTTTTTGAATTAGCTCTATACTCTAGAATGCACCAGATTTTGACCAAGATAGTTTCCTGTTTTAAAATTTTTCTGAGTATTGCTAATAACTGTATTCAGGGAAAAAAAACCAAACAGAAACAAAAAGTACCCAACCCACCTGTAATTGGGTTAGTCCTGATGTAAGAAGCACAGGCTTGGAATATACAGTCCTAAATATAGCCACATTAATAATGAATGCTTTGCTCTCTCCTGAATTTTGTGCTGTCTTGATACCAGAAGCACTTGCAATATATATATAGTGAGTTACATCCTTACCACTGAAAATGTTCTGGGCAGATCAGGTTAAGAAACTTTGTCTAAACCAGTCTTCTCTTTTTGATCATCGTACTTGTATTTAAAAGTTTATTCATCTACTCATAATAGAGATAAGACTTTCTAGGTAGAGTGCATTTACTAACCAACATATATTGCTTCAGTTATTTGGCACACGCAATTTTTTCTTTTGTTTCATAGCAGTCTCTTGAATAGGTTCATTTAAAAAACAGGTAGACTTACATTTTAATATGCCTGCAAAGAAAAAAAAATCCTTATTATTTCTTTGTTGAATTAAAATACTATTTCCCTTTCTCCTTGATCCTTATCTGTTTAAAACAACAGATAAACTGAATCATGTTGCAGGGTTATAGAATAGAATAGAATTTGTCACATAATTCGGCAGTAGCATGTACTTCCGAAGAAAAGGGAAAATCAGAAGTTAAAATGATTTAAGTAAAGCAGCAAGAAGTCATACTCTTAAATTAAAATACCATTTGTCAATGAATACCGTTTGTCAAAATGAGGGAAAATATTTTCTTGTATGTAGAGTCCAGGTAAATTTATTTTGTGCTTCTGGGAAGTTGGCATGTTATACTACTGCTGTTAATGTTTTGTTGGAAAAAGAAGTTTTGGAAAAACCAAAATGGTAGGTGAGGACGGAGAGGTAAGCAGAAGTCTTTGTAATTACTTGAGTCAATATGTCTTTTCTCAAAGAAGTGGACCTGGAAGCTATTATCTTGGGGGCAAATTTGGACAAGGTAATTGGCTTTGACCTTTTGCCAGATGTCYAACAGTTCCTTTTCCCCTCTCCCTTGCATCCAGATAAATGTCATGCCTTTAGGTTTTTGTTCCCTTGTTCTGGTATCAAGAGTGGAGCTGCTTGTGTAGCTAATCTGCGCTTAGAATTATTTCCACTTCTAACCCCAGTAGGACTCYCTTTTGGGGTATTCAGACAGAATTGACATAATTGGATTTCTGCCCAGATACTGTWTTTAGATAGCTTTGGAGATGTCATTAATTTGACAGCTGCCATAGGAAATCTTTGTTTTGACTATTGTTACAGGGCCTGCAATGTTTCTATTGCATTTTCATTTGTAGTCTGCCACTGAACTGCTGTGATTAAGTTGAGTATAATAAGACACCATTGAATGTGTACAAGACATGAAAGGGGGAAAAATCAGTGCTAAAAACTTCAGAAGGTAGGCTGTTGCCAAATTTTATTTGGGTATGATGAGATTCTGGAATACCTAGTTATCTTCCTAACACCAGTAACAGCACAGCCTGCAGCTAGAGCTGCTGTGTGCTGTGATGGAACCAAAGCTGCAGCAACACTTTTCCTGTTGCCAGCCTAAAGCAAAGTTTCTGTGTGGCTCAGGCAAAAACTGCTTCAGCTGCTTTTCTGATGGTTAACTTGGAAGAAAAAACAGGTTTTTGGGGGGACTGTGTTCTTAGGAGTGGAGGTCCAAGCAACTTGCCCATTATTTCCAAAAAGTAACATAGCTAAGGATCTTTGTCCTGCATGATGAACATGGAGATTTTGGGGACTGCTGTTCTGCCATGTTCAGAGGATGGTCATTGTACCACCTGCCAAGTTGTATAAGTGGCAAAACCACTTCAAAGTTCCATGTGTTTGTCTTCCAGTTCCCTTTGGCTCTTAGATGTGAATCTCTAGTTTGGTAGTTTTGTACTTGAACCTTATGCAGGTTATTGCAATTTGAACTTTATTATTTTTCCTCAGTTACATCATCAGAGGACACTCAGAAAAACTTAAAATCTGAAATACCAGTTTTTCACAACCTTTGATATATAAATAAACTGTGGCAAAAATACCTTGCTCCTCCCAAAGAAGATAATTTTCATCCAAGCATTACTGAGTAGTAAAACCAGATATTATTTGAGCCTATTCTGGTGTCAGTAAGGGATTTTTTGTTGAGTAGTCTCCCCATGCCTCAATGTTACTATTGCACTCATTCTAGTTTAGTGTCTGATGATGTGGATTTTTCAGCCCTGTGCTTTTTGGCATTGTAAATGAAATACTAAGTTTCAGTAAACAGTARTTTTCTGCTCTTCTTGATGGTGGTGGTTTAGAGAGGTTTCTTTAACTTGCTCCCTCAGCTGAAGTCGTTGTATATTTCTTCACCTGAGGGCYAGGGAGCCTGGGCTTCTTTCTGCTGTCCTGTCCAAGTCAAGTGGTTCGTTCATGCTGACAGTRCTTCAGATGCAGTTTGCCTTAACAGAATAGAGCAGAGCTTGCAAAGTCTTCAGTGTCAGATACTCTGCTTGGACACTAATGCCTAGRGCATCCTTATTCTTGGTGGCTGAGYATCTGGAGGAAGGATAAAACAGGCTCAGGYGTGGGGAACAATGGCAGTTGCTGGTGGCAGCTTTTGCTGTGGAGTGCCCAAACCATGCCTTGTTTTGTCAGCATAAATTAACCACTTGCCACTTTGCAGTTTGAGTTATCAAGAAGTTCCTGACAGTGGTTTCCTTGAAGACATCAGTCACAACCTGCTCTGTGCATTTCCTCTAATTCTTTGTATCTGCCTGGTGGCTTCAAAGACAAACACTGACCTTGASCCTATCCCTCTTAAAATCACCATTGCCATATATTTTAGCACCAAAACAGTAGTGGCAGTATTCTTTTAAATTCAGACAGTGCTGTGTTCACTGTATACATAGGAAAAATTTTCTTCAGACTAAGAAAGAATGAATAATTTACCAGAATAGAAACTCTAATAAGGATTTCAGTCAGCCTTAACTTGAATTGCCAGAAGGCTAAGTCTGCCTTACTTGACCCTCTGTGGCCCCTGGTACAGTCTATTTTCTGTTACATCTCACCCCAAAGCAAATCATCTCAAACCGTGTAACTGTGAGATCTATTTGCTTATTTTAAGTGTTAGTCATCTTAGCTATGAGTGGTAACCAGTTTTGTCTTCCTAGTGTTTCTCTGATACTGAGTTAATGTCACATTCTTCTGTGGTAGCTAATTAGTTGGAATATGTGGTTTTCAGTCCTCTAAAAGGCATCTGTGAATCTTTTTGCAGTGGAGGTGTTAATTTTCAGTAATCTACRTGTGCAGATTACTGGATTACTCTGAAGAGTATATTAACGTGCTGTTTGTGGTCGTCTTCCACAGTCCTGAAATCCATAGGCATTGAGGTAAAAACTCTGACTCTAGTAGAGAGGTTTGGAAGAACTGGTATAATTCAGTGGGTTGTATACGTCTTTGCCTTTAAAATGTTTTACATAAAGATGCAATAGGAAAAACAGATTTGTGAAGGAGCTGCTTGGGGTGGTAAGTTGCTAACCACTGGGGTCATCCTCAAAAATTCTGAGCTGATTTTATATTTAATGGAAAAGACTGTTGTACAGTTTTTACAAAAAAGGTATTAAGTTACTGATAAGAAAAAGACTGAAGCTCAAATGGAGCCGGTTATTAAACTGTTGATGTTTAAAGCACTAGTTTATGAAATTGTTACTGATGATAGATGCTAAGATGTTTCTAAAAATGGTGTCTGTAATTTGAATAATAAAGCATCCTATTAAGGAAACCAAAATAATTCTTATGCTCAAACCATGGCCCGAGAAGCTCACTTAGTGAAGTATTACCTAGGGCTGAAGTCTAATCCTTTCCTTTCCCTAGAGACACTGTGAGACAAAGTTTAGGAACACCCTTGGTACATACAGTTCAGTTTCYGCTTATCTATGGTTATTGGCAGTTATAATTGGCAGTGCAGGTCTTTCCATGTACATTTGTAAGGGTTCTTGAAGTGGTTAGAGCTGTCCTAAGCATGAATCAAGACTTCTGTTGCTTCTCCTATGTGTGCTTTAGGGGTGTTTATCTGTATCCTTACAGAGCCAGCTTGTAAACTCATAAAAAAAGAAGATAAGAAAGGTTGCAAGCTCTGTTTTCTTACTGCAGACAAAGAAGAAAAAATAGGGGATTGATGTAAAATGGAGTTTGAATACTTCACTTTTTGCTGATAGTTCTTGAATAGGAATGCTAAAAAACCYGGAGCTATGATGGTGGCACAGCACCTTTGTTGTGAGCTTCCTTCAGCTTGCAGAGTAACTGGTCACAGCTTGCACTTATTTTGGTGCTTGATTTTTGGTCTGAACAACACATATGTGGGGTTTTGGTCATGGGGGTTATTTGGTTTTGAGACTGCAATATTGCATGTCTTCTCAAAGAGTTCATAGCCTTCCTGTTGGGGAAGCTTTCTGGCCACCCATTAATGATTTTTTGACTGTGCTTTTTGTTTTTTATTGTTGTTGTTCTTACGTAGGGAATGCTACAGAAGTTTGCAGCTCAGCATAATCAAATATGAATTAGATCATTATCAGCAGGTATCAAGGTAGAAAATCCTTCTTAATCCAGGAATTTTAAAAATTGCATATTGCAAGGAGTTTAGGTAGTAATTTGTTATCAGTATTTAGGTTTTTTAGTAGCTCAGACTTTTGAGGGAGAGATAGAGAATGTAAAAAGCATGTGACTTCTCTTAAAATAATGTAAATTTTTACAGTATATGTTGTAGACATCTCAGCAGATGCATCCACTAACAGATGTATCCCTCCTCATTTCTTTCCAGTTTAAAAAGATGCTAGTCATGGAAGTGATTGGAGGATATACATACAATAAATAGGAAGCTTGCAATGGCAGMTAGGTTTTGAAAGACAGTATTTATTTTAAATACTGATTTTATGTAAACTACCAACTACTTGTGTGTCATAAGTGTATCAGGTGGTTGTGCATATATGTAAAAATATTCTTGTTTTTTGGAAATACGTACTCCAGAGAATATGCATTTTACTGCGGGAGTTACGTGAGAATACAAGTCAGCATAGATTCTTTAATTGTGTGTGATTAAAGTGTGAGCCATCCATGTTTTTTCTAGCTGCATTTCTCTTCCTATTCCCCCCCAAGTATATGTTTATTTAAAGAAGAAATAGTTGTTTGAAGGACCAATGATACGTGTCTAACTGCTTTCTCTTCGATACAGGCAGCATGGCCAGAGGTGCACGACARCTCTTCCATCCAGACAGGAGCACAGAGAGGATGCAGAACCTCSTGCCTGTGTGTTATTCAATAGACATGAATTTCTTAATGTAACCTGTGCAACCTCTGGTGATGGCTCCAAACCTGGACTGCTTAAAAAAGACCATTTAAACACAGAAATTTGTCTTTGCTTCTAGGGCTAGTCCCATTTTTATAGCTGGCATGCAAGCTCAAATCTTTCCCAGTGTTCTAAGAATCTCACAGTCTTTTCTGCAAGCAAGGCAGTGAACCTATTCTTGTGCCTCATTTCACTTGCTTCCTCATTGTTAGGGAGCCACAATCTTAAGAGAAGAAAAGCTTAGTTGTATCGACTAAATAGTATAAAAGGATTTTAACTCTTTTGTGGTTTTTTTAATGTTCTACACATTGTAATGCAGTATTTTAATTTGCTGCCTTTTGGAAAACTGAAATATGATGTAAATTCACTTTTCCTTTTTCTTTTCTCCCTGTGTTTCCTACTGACTTTGAAAGTGTATTACTATTTTAGCATAACCATTTYCTTAGCTGTAGAAGAAGGTAATATTAAGTGAGTTTTGAGACAATGTATATGACTAGGAGGTTTAAAATACGAAGCATATACTAGAGTATTAAAAAACTTGTCGGGTTTCTTTTCCCTTTAAGCAAATTCAGGCATTGAGCTTTTGAGTGCTTAGCCTGATCTGTCTACTGCTCCATGGAACTGGATTGTGCTTGCCCAATTGTCTGCATAGTTAAAATATTTTGAACATAGCCTATTTTAATGTAACTTCTTTTGAAATATCTGCCTAATGGAGAAGTCTTAATGGAATACTTTAATAGCCCAAAGTGGTTACCTGCAATTGCTCCAGTGTATTTCAGTCAATTACAAAGGAAGGCAATATTTAATGTTGGAGTGAAGCTAGATGGTGTAATGAACTGGCAGATTGCCAACTTGATCTTCTCCACAGGAGAATTTGTATTAATGTGATGCTTTTCATTTGTTCTCCAGAAGGTCACCAGYAATATGTCAATTGGAGTTAAAATTCCCACTCTGTGCAGTACAGGTTTATGGTCAGATCATTCTTGTGTATTAGCATATTAAGTATCAAAGAGATTATTTTAGCTATTTCATGTCAGAATTTAAATAGAGGTGGTTGGGTATTAGGAAGAGAGCCTAAGAGAATTGTCATAGAAATTGTTGCTGTAAGGCTGAATCTGGATTTTAGCCATGGAGATAAAGAAAATGGGGCACATTAGAGCTATTAATGAAAGACAAGGTGGTTAATAACTGTGGATGTTTCCTATAATGTAATCATTACAAGACCACTAATTTATTCTGCGAGGTAGTAACCTTTATAATAATGTTCTTATATTAGATGTTATTGATATTTACCTTCTGGTACTCGTTTACAAGCATCAAGTTCAAATTTTTATTTCGGACTGTTGACAGAGACTTTTTACTGTGAAACTTTTATAGTCCTTGTGTTTGGAAGACCTTGATTTACAGAGCAAATAAGTGACTAAAGTTATTGTTGAAGACTAGATAAATTTGTCTTTTTGCGTTGTGTGTTTGTAATCCCACGTTCATCCAATTCCTATTCTCTGCCATTCCTATTCCTTGTCATAGTCTTCTGTCCCTCTGCTCTGGGCATCAGGGGAGGTGTAGGGAGCGAGGAGACTCAGGAGTGCTAAGGAGCCGTGGCATTTCACATGCGGCAGGGCTGACATTACTCCAGTAGTAGATGCATTGAGTGAGGTGTGGCAAATGAACATCGTGCTAAATGATCCAGAAGTGATGGGCACTGGKGATGCCATGGGAGAGGACTGCCCACCTCTGTGCCTTCATTTGCTTTGCTGACTTCCAAAAAAAGTTGTTGCCTTGATTTCCCGAGTTTCCAATGTTGTGCCAGTTTGTCTTTTGGGTGACCACTAAGTCTGTGTGCTGCAATGGTTTTGAAGGTGATTCAAAATAATTTTGTACTCTACTCAAAATTTAACAATTCAATCCCCAGAATGTCTGTGCTATCAAATATTTCTTTCTATTCCTGGCTAGTAGGACATAGCAGGAGAACCAGAAAAACTCCATGTGTGGTGCGAACTCTGCCTGRGGACAGGTAGTCCCAAACCCTAACTGCTGTTTTGATTTTTTGACCCTTGAAAAGAAAGGTCCTGAACTTCTGTAACTGAGGATTGTTTCAAGGAACACATTCTAAAGGAACACTTTAAATATAATTGAAATATTTGAGGTCTGGGTTTCCACCCTGAGTTTGTGTCACTTGGCAAATCACAGTGTTTTGGGCAAAGCTTTGGACTGTGGGGGCGTGTGATGGAARTTGACTTCTCCTCTGGGGAAATGACTGTTAGTGTGACTCGTAGCAGAAAACTTCCTCTGGCTCTTCCAAAGCCAAGTGAAGATTTTTATTATGAGAAAAATAGAAAATGGGGTCACAGTGCAACAGGATTGAACCCAAGGAGGACAGAGACCAGTCTGCATCTTGTGCTTGTCTGTCTCTTAGGTTAACAGAGTTTTATTTCAATATGAGTGTTATTAGGAGTGATGGTTTTTTGTGCATCTTCTTCCTTTGACTATTTGCACTATCACCATTAACATTCCGAACTACTTTCAATGTGTTTTAATTGAGCTGCCAAAATAAAGCCATTCTTGCTCTACAGAAGGAGGTTAGCATTGTTATGTTGAGATAAACACATGACTCATTCTTTTCTTATGCGTTTAGATGAAATTTGGACTCTTTTTTTTTTTTTCCCAACTGTACTTCTCTATTTGACTAATAAATACAGGGCTCATTTTTCAGGTATTGATGATGAATAGTGCTGTTTTCCAGCTCACTTTCAAACATATGTTCTATTTGCAAGTGTGCATTTGTGAAGGTGGAAGCAATAATTAAGGGATGTATTGTGTTTTTCTTTAAGGAAAACAAAAATGCCCTAGCAAAATCAGAGGCTTGGTACAGCACTTCAATGATAGATGGTAATGAGCAGTAGATGATTTGTGAGGTAGGACAAGGACAGATAGTACTATTCAGAAGATCCTGTACCAAAAAAATTAGGAGAYTTTCATTCTCTTTTTTTACCTCTTAATATTAAAGATATCCTTGTATTATTGACAGGAGAAAAACATGTACTACAAAACATTCAGCCAGAATGAAAGTAGATCTGCTCTGCCTTGGGGTTTTAATGTTGCTTCATTTATTAAAGCCTCTCTCCCATTTACTTTATAKCTGTCCTGCAGTTTCAATAGAGCAGTTTTCAGTGGGAACACAGTAAAGGTCTGTAATTGGTTAGAAAAATTGATACAGCAAAGTGTTGTTGCCTGTGGTCTGAGTCTGCAGAACCCTGAAAACCCAGGTGGGACAGCAGCTMTTCCAGCCACCACCTGGAAGAGGAGAAGGGAGTGGTCACCCTTGAGTCTGCTTTCTGCTCTCACAGGCAAATCTTCATTCAGGTGGTGAATTGGGTCAGGAGGCTCTTCTGTTGGAATAACATTTTCTCATAATTTGCCATCCTGCATTATTCATTTTTTTTTTTTAATCTTGTGTGTTTTTCAGGAGGGCTGACAGCAGTTTGTCTTCCCTTGCAGTTGCTTGGGACCAAAGGGTGAACTTGCAGGAGCTGAGGGTCAGGGAGTCTCGTGTTCTTTACCCCCTAACAATATGTTTAGGTTTAAATGTTTGTCAGACTGTGACTTAAGTAGTTCTCTTACTCCATCTATTAATGAACGGGAGAGTAAATCTCACTTTTAAACATTTGTGTAAGGTATTTATAATACCTTTGTCAATACTATTTATTCTCCCCATACTTCGTTATCATGCACGGGATCACTGGGTGATTTGCTCCTTTGAAGTTAATTTCTTCATAGGAGGCTTTTGTAGAGTCACAACTGCTTGGAACCTATTCAGAAAAGACTTTGAACAGAAACGTTTGTGCAGGAGTGGCCTGGGGTTGTGTAGGGGTTTTTGCACATCGTCCTTATGAGATAGAGGCTGCAGCGCAAGAAGTTGCTGAGAATTTTTTTCTTCCTTTTGATTTGGATCTTAATTGGTTGACACAGCCTGAATTTGTCAGACATCCTGTGGAGTTAGAAGTGTCATTAAAAAACAGAAACAAAGTGTTTAAATACTTTGACCTCTCTTCTGAACTGTAACTTTTGTGGCTTGAAATACTTAACTGAACAGTGGAGTCCAGGAGGGACCTCTGGACAAGCCATGCATGTTCTGTCAAGGCTGAGGCTGCACCTGGGGACATGTTCAGTAGAATTTGAGACTCTCCCAGGCAGAAGGCCCATCACTTCACAGGGTGTATGTGGCTGTGCTTGGCCACCCTTGTGCCTTCTTTACATCCAGCCAGAATTTCCCTGCATGTGGTTCTGTGACCCTTTGACAAGCTTCACCGCTGCTATCAGAGCTCTCTCATTGGGTCACCATCTCTTGTACCAGAAGGCTTCAAGAGCCACATGTGGTAGTAGTCCAGCTGAATGACACGTCTCTGTGTGTGTGAGGGCCTTCTGGATGGAAATACTTCACTGCCCCACAAAACTCCTGGCTATGCTTTTGTTGCTGTACCTCTTTTCCACACGGAGAGACATTTTCTTTTTCTTAGAAAATACAGTCAAGTTAAACTGACTAATAAAAAAGTAAAGGAAACAGTAAATAATGGTGCTTTGTAAAATATAGTCTTTCTAAAACTAGGCTGAATTTTTAATTCCATTTCTTGATTGATTTTTCTCTGTATTATGAAGGCTTAAGTTGTACATAGTTTGGATTATTTGGGGTTAAAATCAGCTTGTATTCATTAAGAGAAGTTAAATATGAAGATGGGGTCTGTTTATGCTGAACAGGTGGATCAAGTTCAAGCCATTCTGCCTGCTCTTCAGCATCTCGTAGGAGATTTTGGCAGCCTGAAAGCTGAATTACCTATTTGGAAGTGTTGTAAGTTTAGTGCTAGAACTAAAATATATGTTTTTTGTTTCAGGCGGTGGTGTGTAGAACTTTGTTGGAGAGTCCTGCCTTTCACTGCCTGGATCCTTTTAACAGTGTGTCAAAGGTGAGTGGTTCAAGTTTGGTGGTTATTTTCATAACTTAAGATAACAAGTGAACTGGATGTATTGCTTGGTTTTGGCTTTTATGTAATAAAAGTGTAGTTGTGMTTTTTTGCATTTTTAAACTGCTGGATGAATTATTAAATAGCTTGTCTTTTTCTGTCCATGATCTGGAGCAAATTGGTTGTAGTTCTTACATTCAGAAAAAAAAATCCAAGAAAAAGTGATAGGTTCAGACTATTAATTGAGAACTAGATATTGCTTCCACTGTTTTATGACTGCTGTCTCCTGCTACCCGCTGTTTTAACTTGGGATGTTGTCCCCTGAAGGTGCTGCCTGRAAGCACAACATGATGGTGTGAGAAGTATGGAGGAGAAGCAGTCATCCATAAACCATGACAGGGCAGGCTTTGTATTATTCTTTGGTTGAATTCTAAAAACTAAGTAATAGCTTTGAARGTGTTGAAAGTATTGGGTGTAAAGAAGGTTGTCGTGTTTTCTGTGAGAGCAGAAGAGAATTGCATTTAGTATAGAGAGCATCTTCCTAGGCTGACTCTGAAGACCTGAAATAATCTAATGAAGCTGATGTTCCTGTAGAACATTTTTTGTGGTAGAGTTTGGTTGGCTTTTTTATTTTAATTTGTGTACCCTACTGTCAGTTTCTAGTAGCTGTAGTTGGTCTCTGTGGCTTAGTAGGAATTTATTAACATTASTGCTGTACCAAAAAATAGAAGCAAAATGGCAGAACATTGAATTTGGCATTGTAGTAGTGCAGCGTGGAATCTTGGCTTTATTCAGTACTTTACCATGTGGATTTCTGACTTCTTACTCAAATTCTGTTTAAAAAAAATGTTGCCTTCTTCAGGGGGAAGTTGTGAAGTCCAGTTATTGACATTTTGGAACCTTCAAGTAGAAAGCAATAAATTAAGTTGTTGTGCCTTGATATTTGCTGTGAGTTCTATTAAATACTTAATTTATTGTTATGAGATGTTGAATTTAGATTTATTTATTCAATAAAATGAAGGTGAACSACTTAGAATTAAAAATGCAATCCAGTCTTAACTATAACATCTCCGTATGCTTTTGCAATTGATTGATTTTCCTTTAAACTGAAAAGGAAATTCTGAAGTAATACTGAGATAGTGGGCTTTTGCACTATATTTTCAAATTATCTGATATATGTCTTTAAATGTACTGGAAAAAAATTGTAACCCTGCCCTTTCTAACAAATTGGTGTAACCTTGAACACTTAGGTGTTTAAAGACTGATAGTGAGAAACCTAAAAAATTAGTTTTCTTTAATAATTTTTCTATGATGTATAAGTAGCAAAGTCAAAATATTCTTAAAAGAACTGTAAATATGAAAACAAAATAAATACGCAATCCTAAAGCAAATTATTAATCAAGCTTTTGACTTAGTAATTGTAAAATTATTTTTCTGCAATAATTTCTTCTCAAAATTAAGCCAGTATGTTATTGGCTATGGACTAAATTATGTATTTATTTCAAATGTGTAATGTAAAACACAGAGTTTTATCTTTGGAATCCCTTACTTGTCCTTTTTTATAATAGTTTTAAGTTAAATATTCAGTGAAAATAATTTCAAAATTAGTCCACTGCTCACTTAAAGGAAATAGGTGTCTGAAGTCTTGGTTATGTGCTTAGTCATCTTTATTTCTTGAGCTGATTGCTGTGATACAGAGCATATTGAGCAATTTTTCTTTTACTCTTTAATCCAAGAAATGTGAAGGGTAACCAAACATGCCCAAAGTGGAGTTCTTTATATCAGGTGAAGGTTTTATRTATTTTGTCAAGAGGCAGTAAATAGATAACAGCTCACTGAGAGGAGTTGAAGAAGAACTACCTGGACATGTCATTTGGTGGGGTGTGCAACGAGTGTCTCTCCTTTTGAATCTTTTTTTTTTTCMTTTTTTATTGAAGAATGAGCACCCAGGATATTCGCTGTGTATGATTGGACCACACTMAATTTCAGTAAAAAAATTAMCTGTATGAATATATTGTGCCTTTTTCCATCATTTGTATGCTTGTTTCTGCTGAACTGCATTCAGCTTGGTAAATATGTGAATCTGTAAAACCTGGAGCATTCTAATGTTGTTCCCAAAGGGAAATTAATGTGTAGGTGTAAGTTCATTAAACCCTACTTTYGTAATGCTTTGTTGAACCAGGATATAGTAAACCTTTTGCCCTTTGAAAAGGAAATGAAATTGGCAACAAAGTAAATTTTCAGAAATTACACTCCAAGTCCTTCAACTTCACCAAACTGCAGGCAATCATGTATCCTTGCAGGATTTTGTTGTGGTTATCAAGGTCTGCCAGGTAGCTTTTATGTAGCTGGGCAAGCTGGCTTTTTTCAGTTGTTTGCTTTCCCTCTCCTCTAACATCGTATTTTATGTAGTGGTATTCTGTRCTTTTGAACTTGTCCCTCATTCACTTGCAGTAATAGAATCAAAACCAAAATCTGGTATTTTTACAACAAAATATTTTGAAAAGTGATTTCAGTATTGATATGTGCATTGAGCATTTTGTATTTTAGATTAAAATCTTATGGGAAATGTTCTGTGATTTTTTGACACTTCATACACTCATATGGAATGATTGATCCTTTAGGGTTACCTCTATTTATGAGAGGGAGATTGTTAGATGAGCTCAGAATCAAACTGGTACGAGTAAAGTTATCGATGTCTTCATACTCRGCAAATTTGTCAAAGGCTGCAGTACCACAGCATAGAACAGAAATCCTTGTCTGTAAAGATTCTCAGAACAGCCATGATAGAGATGAGCTCCTCATTTTGAGACTGGGGACCTGCACACAGCTTCTGACCAACTCCTTCTGATCCTCTTCTTCTGTTCAAGAGCAAAAAGCACCACAGACATTTCAACTTGTTGCTAYTGTTTGTGATACTGTATCAGAATATTTCTTGGTATTTTTCAGTGATTCAGCATGTTCGTAGTTGTTGATTTTGGATATTTTTTTAACCCAAGGAAAATGATACCTGTTCTCAGTGTTTCATATGAGTTAGTTGTGGGAAACTTTGATTCTGACAGTTATGAAGAGAATGAAAGGTATGTGCTAAGTGGATGTCTGGGTTCCTTTCTCTTAAAAAAATATTCCTGTAATTATGTCAATTATCTCAGGTGYCCAAAGTGATTGGAAGACTTCGAATGCAACTTCAGTGTTACTTAAATATATTTACAGACATTTAGAACAATAAATGAATTTATAGAATACTGCTTGTTATGTTGTGCGAGTGGCATAATACTTTCTAACCTATAATTGAGAATGGTGGGGAAGAGCACTTTCAGCCCACTCTTACACTTCCATTACCACAGGTACGCACTTCAARTAAATTGATCCTCCCTAAATTACATTATTTTAGTATTTCTTTTTTTAGATTTTTCTTTCCTGCATTTTTTTCTGTTTCTCTTTGTAGTAATTGTAGCTCTTTACTTGAACTATGGGCATATTTTAATTTAGTAATAATATGAAAGTTAAGAATCAGTTGTCTATATTTTTCCAGTTCTGATCGTTTCAGGTGTAACTCATGTTTGTAGGTATCAGCAGTACCTGTTACAGCCCACAAATGTCCTTTGCAGTGTACTTTAACTGCAGTCCATATGGATTCCTCATCAGAGAACACTMTTTAGCTTTCATCAATGCAGGAAAATTAATTTCAGTAAAAATATAACAATGACCACATTTCTTTCATGATGGAAGTAGTTTTGGCATATGATAGCCAATGTGGACTTTGTCTTTCTTGTCATCCAGCTTGTCAGGTTTTCTGAGCCAAATGGTTTGGTGTGTCATCTGGATGTTGAAGTTGGTGAATTTCACAGAAGGGAGGAATATTTAAAAGTTAGTGTGGTATATTTCTTGTGGAATTCCTTTTCTAATAATTTGGCTAATTAATCTTGGATTGCAATTACTGTTTCCACTGTAATAACAAAGCTTCAATTGTACTAAGCAGAGAGAACTGAGAAAATGAGCTTGTCCTGTTGTTTATTTTTTAAGCCAGTAGCAGTGCAAAGCATAGAATACCGTGCATACAGATGCAAACCTTTTACACTTCCTTTTTCCTCTCCCTGATTTTAAGTTTGAGAGCCTTACTTTAAGACATCACCGGCTCCTTGCCATCTTGTAGACTGAAGCCCCACTTTCCTTTGTGCTGTCTTTTCACACCCTTTTGTTTCAGGGATCCTGCAGCTCTCATCCCTYCTTATTTTGGAGGCTGTTGCTTGTGTCAGCTGCTTAGTTGTTCCTSGCAGTAGAGCTTTGGTGTAGCCTATTTTCTACATGCTCCATCTTCTCTTTTATCCTCCCACCTTTCTTTTAAATKATTCTTCTCCTGATTTTTGACTCAGTAGCTTTATGCGTAATCCTTCCAGGTACTATTGTTGCCACTCAGACTGGTTTTTTTCCTCACTGGCTTGGGTCCTTGAAGTTTTGTAGCACACCTTTTCCTTGTGACTGCTCTTTCTACTTTTTCCTATTAGTATTTAAAATTTACCAGTAGCCTGATTTTTTTTTTTTAATGTTCAATACCATCAGACACGTTCGTATATATGAGCTAGAAATCTGCCTTATGCAAGCAGCTACAGCAGGTGATGTCAKAGAGATTATTTTGCTGAAGCAGCAGGTTGTTGGGGGATCCAAATTTTCCCGAGAGGGTGATTTTGAATTCTCTGTCTTGCACCAAAATCCTAGCTCTTAGCACATTCCCTGATAAGCTCAGTTGTCTCATACCATTAGTTTTCAGCTTATCACATACCAGCCCCAAAAATGCTGTTGAATGAGGGTTAGACTTCTCTTTATATTTGATCTCTGAATTTGTTTTTCAAGATTAAACAGTCAGAGTATTAGTTTTCCTTGCTTAGTTCTCCCTGTAGATTACTGAATGGTATTTTCTGCGAGCCTTAGATTTGCATGGGATCTGGAAAGGTCTRTTCCATTAGTGCTGGGTAGAGGGCTGGTTTATGATGGTGAAGATCGGGATGCATGGTGACGGGAAACATTTATCTCAAAATGAAAGGGTGTTGACATCCATGAGTTTACTTGAATGTTTGGACTAGAACTAAAAAACTTGCGTGTGTATTTATGTTTATAAAATTGATTTTGAAACTACCTCATAAGCAAGGCTTTGATAATTGTGCTCCATAGAATTTGAATTTACTGTCAAAAGGATGATGGGAGCTCGTGTTCTCAGCTGCCGACTTGCACTTCAGGCACTCTTTGGATGCATGGCTGCTGTAACATACTTCCTGACTGCAGCGAGTTACTGAAACTTCAGGAAGTCTTCTTCATGTGACTGCTCACACATCATTATGTGGCCAAAATGGGGSTGTGCCATTTGTGTGAAGAGCAACTGCTGCTTTGTATTCTTCAGGGAAAAAAGTGGTGGCAGAGAGATCTTAAGCCTGCTGGTTGTTGTGACCTGCTTCCTGCCTGTGGTTTAGGAGAAGGGGAGAAAAATGACAGCAATAAGTAGGTCACTGGTCAGCTAAAGATTCTGGCCTCTAGGTGGGTGGCTGGGCATTTTGGCATTTCCACTTCCTGAGGCAGTACCCTAACTAATCCTGAAAAATTCTTGAAAATAAGAAGAAACAAAACTGAGGGCAATATCTGATGAAATTACATAGTGCTGCTTAGCTTTACAGACTATAGTTTGGTTTCAAGGTGGAGTTTTTTGAACTCAAATAACAATTCAGAGCAAGACCTGTTTCTCAGAGTTTGTTTTGCAAGAAGCTAAGAACTAATAAAGTAAAAATGCTTGGTATTACTCACTTAAAACAGTCAGGGATTCTATAGTAGAGGAAAGGAAAAGGGATGTCTCTTCTATAAATTCTTCCTCGGGTCCAGAGAAGGAAGGGATGAGTATATGTTCCTACTTGTTCCTATTATTTTTTTTCTTTATTTTCTCTACATTCAATTTTATTCTCTGTTACCTTGAGGTGATTTGTGAATTTTTACATACTGGCTCCTATTTTTGTTTAGTCATGGGATTGTAACTTGCAGCTCCGTTAATACACTGCACTACACAGTATTTGTGTGTCARTTTTTGTCAGAATGCCTTTCGTTGAGGCTTGATCCAGATTTGGTAACACTGTTGTCTTGTTTGAATAAGGTCTGAGTTAGCTAATGAAGAAATTGTCTATTTCTGTTGTACCGGTACTTTTAACAGGGTTGTGATCTGTTGCTTTTGGATATTGACCACAAGTAACTCTTAGCACTTGACAGCATCTTGTAGTACTGTAGTATTTTGTATGGCTTCCAGCTGAACTGGTGTTTGAGAGCAATGGCATAGTCATTTTTATTGAAAATCAGTAGCAGTATAAATTTTTTAATTTGTACTAATCTAGAAGGAACAAGAACTCTGTGGTTAAAGGTCCATATTTCAGACCTGTGGTTTTGAATCTGTCTTTTTCTTTATTTAATCTTTGTTCTTGAACAGATGTTAATCCTCACAATCTCTGTCCATGGTTGGAAATCATTTGGCTGCTATTATTTCCCTTTCATTTTTGTTGATGCATTTTATTGTTTTCTGGTGGGAATAGGGAAGAAAATGTGTCTGTGAGTGTGTGAGGGTAGAAYGTCTCATCAGTGCAAGAGTACATAACATTTCTAGATGAAAGGGAATRTGATGTAGCAGCCAAAACCAAATGTTTAATTTTGAACCAAGTTATTGCAGGGAGGCTTTATTCAGGAAAAGCAAGCTTTGGAGAAATTTGACAGAAGATAAAAATAATAGGAGGAGATTCAAAGGCATTTGGAAATACTCCATTTTGTTCAAGCACTGAAGATGAGAGTAGGAATGAAGGAGGATTAGAGTCTGGCATCACAAGGCAGTGTTGGTGTCTCTTGAATGTGTATTTTGCTCTTAGAAATGTAGACTTTTCTAATTGCTTTTTTCTGATTTTGGGTAACTGTTTCTGTGGAAAAAGATACTTCTACAGTGAAAATTTACTTTCAAAAGCTTATCCTTTTGAGCAGCAGATCTGGTGCAGTGGAAAATTGTGTTGGGCTAATAGCAGTGGAACAACTTTTGAGATTGTCTGTGTAAGCCGTCTTAGAGCAGCTGGCACCTGAACTGCAGCATAAGAGCTCAGAATAAGGAGCATCTTCCTAACGTACTTACAGAAGCATGTGTTCTCTGGAGCACTTCTGGGGTTTTAGAAGAAGGGTTTTAGAAAATCCCCTTTCATCCTCTTCCCTTTTCTCTGAAAGGTGTTTCTCTCTTGGCTTCGTGTCCCTCTCCATCAACTGAGGAAGTAGCAATAGCTAGCTGCTGTAATTGTGTAGCAGAGCACTCACAAGTACAATTTTTTGGAAGAGGTCCTCATTTAACTGGAGGAGGATATGTAAGAAATAATTGGATTGAAAGAAATTAATGCTACCAACAATCCAGACCAAAAATGTGGTCTTGGTTTTAAATTTACAGCATTCTTTCAAAGTTATAGGACAAGTAATTTTGAAACCTATTTTGTTTAGGAAAGTTTGAGGGATAGTGTTTGCTCTGCATTTGTGCTTTGGTAGCAGTGAGTGGATTCCTTGTATTGACTCTGAAATGCTGTTAGATGGAAGAATAAGTAATTTTAAGGGGAGACTGGGATTGCTATTTCTTGCCTAGGCTTACACTTGCTTGGTTAGCACAGCAGTCAGCATGACTGACAAAAGACTGGTGAAGCTGCAGCATTCACTCGCATCTCATAAAAGATCCAAGAGTTTTTCTTTATTTAAATTGTGCTTTCGCTGGGTGCATGTCCTATCAGGAAATTAAAAGCATAGCTTCCTGAGTAACTATCTCGTGTTCCAGTCATTTTCAGGAAGATGTACAGATTTATACAGGAATAAATTTCATACCATTAGCTGTCTCTTAATGAAATCTAACACTGCATTTTTCAAGCTGCCTCTTTTGCTTCTTTGGTTACATGCATAAGCACAGAATCAAGAATGGTATCTTATGTCCAGTGATTATTTTTACCTGTACTGTTCAAAGACCCTGCCTCTAGAAAGTAGATTTCTGCCTGAGAAACTCTCCTAGATATGAGAAATAAGTGTTCATTAACCACAATTCAGCTTTGGAACTTTGCCTTGAGATTTAAATTGCGGAGTAACCTTTTTACTCCCCCATTTCTACATGCACCCATTCATATTGGGTAAAACTTTTGGTCCAGGTGACTTGTGAAGAAAATCCAGGAATCTAAGAATTTATTCAGCATTCAAAATGACAATAAATTGGAAMGTTTACAGGAGCAGAGTCTGAACAGGACCTTTAAATTAATTAGTACTCTGTGGACTAGAAAGATTTAAATTATTATAACAATTAAAATTGTTTTCTCATTTTCCTACTGATATGAGGTAGATTGATGGGGCAATTTTTGGAAAAGCAAATGATAAATTGCTTAAGACTATAGAGTTAATGTTGTCTAGGAATGGCCAATACATTCTTTGGTTTTTTTCCCCTTAAAAACTTTGGAAATAAATGGATTTTTGAACTGAACAAACATCTCTTTCTCTTTCTAGTTAAAAAGTGAATATATGATTTTTCCATTGGGGAACAGAAGGTCAGCAGTTCAGTTTTATTTTCAGCATTTTATAGACAGTTTAAAGTGAAATCCCTTGAAAAGTAGGTAGCGGTGTTTCAAGGGATTAGCAGTAAAACGTAGCAATCCACAGTGATTCTGAGCTTTGTCCTTCTGTGTGAGATCAAGGTTAAACTTCTTATGTCTGAGGACTGTTCTTTGTTTATACAATACAGAAATGTACTAATACTAATACTCCTGCAGACTATTGAATRTATGAGCTATGGGAAAAGAAGCAGCAGTGGAAGCAAATCTTTCTAACAGTTTATTATTTGGAATCTTGAAAGAAATTCAAGGATGTCTCCTTTATAAAATCTCAYGGTGTTCACCATGTCCTGAGTGGCTGGCTGGTTTAATTTTGAGAAGGAATGTTTACTGATAGTAAGGATGAAAGCCTGTGAACAGGAGTATACATAATTTCTTCTTTCACAGGGCGTGGATCACCAGTCTGTCGTATAGCTAAGTTTACCTAAATGTCCTCTCAGTAGGGCGTCTGGATTTTTTTTTTCTAACCTTGTGTGCTTGGCTCCCTCCTACTGTTTTTGTAAAGAGCTGTGGAGAGCTTGTTAGGTGTGAAATGGTTTGTAATTTTGTCTTGTGTAGACACCTAAGGTATGTTTTATTCTTCCTGGACTTTCCCTTCTCTTTTATCTTGTTTGTTTTTTGTTTCATGTGTTTCTGAATAAAGAGGTGAACTTAAATGCTGTCTGCTGGAAAAAGTGGRGAGAGAGCCATCCAGAGCAACAGCAGCAAACATTAAACTTATCCGTGTCTCTGACTTGGTAGAAGCACTGAAACATCCATAAACCCAATGCAGAGATATGGTCATTAATCATTGCTGCTGATTTAGAGGTGAGATGAGGTCTCCTTTCCAAAAGTTTTTTTGGGGGCCGCAGAGTTTATTAACTGCATAATTTTTTCTGGAACTACTTTTAAAAGAATTCAGGAAAAGGTGAGCCAATGCTCTTTTCTGGCCCTCTTGCTATATCTAAATGTGAGGGAGTCTGAGATTCTGTTATGTTTACTCTGCAGCCAAGAAAAATAGGCCAAAAATGCTGCCACCTTTCTGTTTGTCTCACGTTGGTTTTAGTCAAAAGGTCTGAAGATATTCTCTCTGCACCGTCTAGGTATTCCCACTGCTGTCTAGAATGTACCATTGCTCTTGGTTGCCTTCAAAATAAAGCAGGAAGACTTCTTGCTGTAATAGTGGAAAAAGTCACCACAGGTTGGGTCATTCACAGTCACTGCATTTGCATTAAGCTGCTGATGTAGGCAGAAAAAAGCCTTGCAGCTGCTGCCTGTGCTTGCCTGAGCCCTGCCTGCTGCAGGGGATTGCAGCAGCAGGTGCAGGAAGGGGAGCTTGAGGGCAGATGGCACAAGCACAGGGAGGGCAAAGGCTGGAGGAAGGGCTGGCCAAGGAGAGGGATATTAGCCAACTGTCTGTTGTTGGAGTTGCTTTATATTCAGACTTTTTTTTTTCTTCTCATCTTTCAACAAATTAGAATCAGCAAAGATGCCAGTTCACATTCCCTGTGTTTTCTGGTAAGTATCTGATAAAAGGCCATGGAAAGATGTATAGCCTTCAAGATAGAAGGAAATACCTTCTTCCAAAAATACAGTCTGAGATGAAACAGTAAAAATAATGCAACTGTAAAAATCCTGTTGTTGTTTTTGGGGTTTTTTGCTTGGTCTCTAGAAAGTTGCCAGTACTGTCTGTTAATCTTGGTCCTGTTTTCTGAATGACGTACAGATATGCATTTCTGGGAAACATCACACATCCCAAACAAACTGAAATGTGTTTGTTTGGTTTTCTTAATCCCTTAAGGTTGTCATCCCATATTTATGTAAAGACTTGAGCTAGGTTTTTATCACAAGCCCTTTACCCTGTCTRTTGGTGACTATACTAAGCTTAGTTAAAGATGCGATGAAGTATTTTCTCTGTAGTTTCTATTACTATTGCTATTTATCTTCTAAGCATAGGTAAGTTGTAAGGCTTGTAGCTAKTACAGTGTAACTGTAACATGAACTGCTATAATTCCAACTTGTTCCTGTAGAATACCAGCTTTTTGCCCTTTGAAATAGTACATTAAATTTAAATAATCTTTCAGAAGATGAAAACGAACACTGCCTACTTTATAACAGTCATCCTGTTCCAAAAAAGGCTATAGAAATATCCTTTTCAAGTAAAACATCAAAAGACTTTAAAAAACTCAGCATCCTGAAACAGCAGAGCGCTTATCACRTAAATGGAAAAGATTATACTTAGTATTATGTGTTTTAAAGTCTGCCACATTGATTAAGCATTTGTTTCTTGAACTGCACCAGATGAGGAAATTTTGTGGTATAGCAGTATTACTAATGAAAATCTTAAAAAATATTGAACTGGGAGGGTTAGCTTGTGTGAAAGTCACAACATAAAACAAGAGCACATAAAAGTAGAGTGGTATTGCATGATTAGTAAGCCAGAACTTAGATTTGTGTTCTGATGTTGCAGCAACCTACCTTATAACAGCCTGGATGGCTTTCTCTTTGTACCACCAGAGAAGTTAGSAGCCCAAAGTATCTGCTACTTTTCTTAGAATCATAGAATATTTAGGGCTGGAAAGGACCTCTAAGGGCATCTAGTCCAACCCCTCCTGCAATGAGGAGGGACATCTTCRAGTAGATCAGGCTGCTCAGAGCCCTTTCTAATCTGACCTTGAATATTTCTAGGGATGGAGCATCTAGCACACGTCTGGGCAACCTGTTCCAGTGTTTCACCACTCTAATAATAAAAAAATAARTATTCTTTCTTATATSTAGTCTAAATCTACTATCTTKTAGTTTAAAGCCATTGCCCCTTGTCCTATCCCAATAGGCCATGCTAAAAAGTCTGTCCCCATCTTTCTTATAGGCCGCCTTTATGCACTGGAAGATTCTATAAGGTTGTTGCTTCTCCAGGCTGAACAACCTCAACTCTCTCAGCCTGTCTTCATAGAAGAGGTGCTTGAGCCCACTGATCATCTTGGTGGCCCTCCTTTGGACCTGTTCCAACAGTCCCATTCTTTCTGTGCTGAGGGCCCCAGATCTGGATGCAGTATTCTGGGTGGGGTCTCACCAGAGCAGACTAAAGGGGCAGAATCACCTTTGACCTGCTGGCCCTGCTGCTTCTGATACAGCCCAAGATGCAGTTGGATTTCTGGGCTGCAAGTAGACATTGCTGGGTCACGTCCAGGCTTTCATCTTCCARTGCTCCACAGTCCTTCTCTATAGGGTTGCTCTCAATCCCTGCATCCCCCAGCCTGTACTGATACGGAGTTGCCCTGACCCAGGCATAGTACCTTGTACTTGGCACTTTTGAACCTCCTCAGGTGAGCATGGGCCCAGTTCTTGAGCTTGTCCTTGTCCCTCTGGATGGCAGCCCATCTTTCAGTTTTGTCAGCTGTAGTTTGGTGGTATGTGTAGACTTGCTGAGAGTGTGCTCAATTCCCCCATCTATGTCACTGATGAAGACATTGAACAGTGCTGCTCCCCGTATGGACTCCACTTGCCTCTGATCTCTATCCAGACACTGAGCCATTGATCAATGTCCAGATATCCTCTGGATGTGACTATCCAGCCAATTCCTCATCCACTGAGTAATCTATGCATCAAATCCATATCTCTCCAATGTAGAAAGAAGGGTGTTGTGGGGGGACTGTGTACAAACAACATCTGTATCCTTTCCCTTATCCACAGTTGTAGTCACTCCATCAAGTTGGGTCAGGTAAGGCTTGCATTTGGTGAAGCCACGTTCTCACGTAACCATTAGCAATTTTATTCCTATTTGGTATTTTCCTAAGTCTTATGCTATGTTTCTTCTTGCAGCTTTTGACATTGTGTGCCTCAAATTATGAATTTGTATTAGTCTGAATAGTTGGCACCTGTGACTGTGAGATGACTTTGGCTTTCAAGACAGGAAGAAAAATGTGAGCTGGAAAATTGCCCTCACTGTCCTCATTGTGCTTGGCAGCCCCTTCTTTTGAAAGCATCCCCACTGGTCTTGTACAACAGACACTTGTGTTGCACCTTCCTGCTGAAGTAGAGCTTAGAGAGCTGGAAAAACCTACAGCCATCAGATATTGACGCCACTAAGAATCTAGACTGCAAGCAAAACATAAGTGGGTCTTGCTCAGGAGATGCAACCTTTTTGTTTAACATTATTCCTTTTCCTTAAATGTTGAGTTTACAYTTGAAGCAGTCCCTGCTTGCTTACTTCACCTGAGCAGACTCATTCCTGTGATAGACATTGTGAAAACTTTGGATGAGAGATTTTCTTACTAACATCTATTTATACATTCTTAGAYAAACACACAAAGATTTTGTTTTTGTTGAATGGAAAAATGCTGTACTGACTCCTTAGCAGAAAAGATGTATTTCTGGGTGTTTCTAACATATATTCTCCTTTATTTCTTTGTCAACCTTTTYAAAAGACTTCTAAGCCACTTACAAGACAAAAAAAAAAGTGTTTAAGCTTTTTGCTCTATTGGAGCTGTGCAGAAATTCGTTACCACTAAACAATTCTTGAGGTTTCCTGTTTTCAGTTGTTCTGCAATGTGAGATACAAGATGCCGGTGTGTAGCTGCAGCTGTATTAGAGATTGGCTTATCAGATCTCTTGTGGGGCCAGGAGAGGCCAACCTTGCCTGACAGCTGTCACAGACATTTGGCTGCAGGAACAAACTCCAGCCCTTGCACCACTGTGCCTGTGAACAGTGGCTGGCCACACCAAGGGGACAGGGTCTGAGGTGTGTACGTAGCAAGGTCAAGTTAGTACAGCTCTAAACTGCTGGTTAATTATGAGTCATCCCTTACCTTTTTTTGAGATATACCACCCAATTATGTTAACAAAAAGTATCATCTAAAAGCCTCATCTTTTMTGTGCCTGTAGAAGGGGACTGTGGCAGGGCTGTCCTGCCTGGGTGCATGGGCTGTAGCACCTCTGGTGCYAATAAATGTTGCACCAGCCTGGATCACCCTCACCCTTTCTTTTATARTTATGCCTTTCTGGTTGTTTTTTAAATTTTTTTTATCCTTAAGCAACTTGAAAGGAAACCAAGCATTTTTTTGTGCTTTAGAACAAATGTCTCAGTGCTGCTAGAAAAGCTCAYGGCACTTACTAAGCCTGCCTTTGAGTCACTTCTGCATTATGGCTGGGGCTATCCCTCAGCTGATTGATAAATCCGTCCAGCTTGGGTGGATGGGTAGACCTAAACCAGGATCTCAAAAGAAATGGAAGAAAGAAATTTTGGGAATAGCTAAAACTGTAATGGCTTTGTGGATGTTTCTGATATCTTGGAGTGCATTTGAACATTTAAAGTGTTTTAATTTTTCTTATTACTTTTACATGCTAGTTAATGAGAAGGAGAAAATGGTTGTCTCTAAAAAATAATCCCATATGTAGAAATAAGTATTAAACCTTTTTTCCTGCATCTTGTGCAGTCAACTTAATATTCTATCTAATTCTGTACTTTTACTTTTGCTAATATTTAAATTATTCCAAGGCAGTTTTAATACCTTTTTTAATAGTTCTTGATGAGCTGAATTTTASTTCTTTCAATACTTTCAGTTTGCATTTCTGGGCTTAAGCTTATTGCTGTCAGTTTTTCTTTTTCATGGAAAGGACTAGGGAGAGGGGACACAGAAAACTTCTAGAGCTTTTTATTTCACTTTTTTAGCCGATAATTTTTTTAACCAGTTCTTCTTTTGTAAATGCTAAATTGTGAGAGTAGGTTGCAAATTGTAATAGAACATTCCTCCTTAGCAGTGGATGAGTTTATTTACATCTTTGTTCACATTTATTTTTTACAGCTTTCCACTCATCTTTGTTTTTAGCTTTGGAAAACTGACCCTCTAAAATACAGACAGCAGCATCTATTGATTGTGAMTGTGTCTTCAGTTTGCACATCAAAGTAAATTAGATAATAATTACTTGCACTTACTCAGCTATCACTTTTAGTTCTGTAATCAATGCATCCTAATGAGACCTAATAGTGAAATCCCCGAAATTAATTGTCAAGCTTGTGCTAAAACAGTCAACTGTTTTAGGTTGCCTGGGTATGGKGGTGTTTTTGCTCAGGTATGGGTTTGACACCTCAGAACCACATAGCTGGGTGATGAATGCTTGTTCACTACAGCTATTTAGTTAACTTCCTTTAAAAAAGAGAGAGAATAGTCTGATGCAGTGACCTCTTTCCAAAGAAATGTGTCTCTTGGGGTGAGTTGACACACATTATATGAAGTATTAAAGTCTTAAACGGCAAAAGCAGTTAGACAAAGTGGCCTTTATGTGTTCCATCTCTATTTGTCCAAGCACSAGCAAATACCTCCAGCATATAGCTCAAGTAACAAAGCATGGAAAGGGTTTTACTAGTTAAAACAAAGATTATAATTATAACTGGTAATAATATGGGTCAATTTGTTTACTCTTTTTAAACCTCTGCATTTTGAGATTTTCTTGTAGCAATCATTAGAAATATGTCTTCCTTGGTTTAGGTTAATTTTGGCCTTTGAATGCAGGAGTTGATATTTTTCCTGTTTCCACTGGAGATAGCTAAAAGTATATCCAAAAGGTGTATTCTTTTTCACAAGTGTTTATCTGAATTCACATTACTGGTTCTTTTTAATACCTTCTGARTTCTGTATTTGTGTTAGTGTTTTACTGGACCTCGAGAACCGAATTAAACAATTTCAAATGTAAAAATGTGTTTTTTTGAAATCTTTCTATATGTCAAAACTATTCATCTAGGCTGATGTAAGAAAAGTAACCACACACCCACTCATGCAACAAAGAAAAAACTGTTGGTGAAAACAAAACTTCAAATTTCCTGAAACTGTAGACAGGTTTACCAGTGATTGCATCATCATAAACAAGAAAGCTTCAGATTTAGAGTGTCCTTCAGATGAAGTGATCTAACAGAAGTTATTAATTGCAGAATACAGTAAGCATATCCAGGTACTATGAAACATGTCTGTATGAACGCAGACATTTTAAAATTTATTTTCTGCAACTATGTTACTTTAGAGGACCAGATATTGCCTATTTGCTGTAGCTTATGAAAGATTAAACACTTGGGCCCTAGGTAGCCGGCCTGTCAGCAACAGATGCTGCACGGTTGAAAATACATTTTGATTTTTCAGAGTTTGGGGACAGGAGGAGAGATTGTTCAGCCTTCAAATCTTGGAAAAAACCATGATACATCATTAGGTAGTTTTCTATTCTTCCCCTGTAATTAACTAAATATCATCTAATAATTCTGTTTTACTTAATATTGTATAGCAATTAGATGGTTTATGTCCATCAGTGTCATGTAAAAGCCTCTGTATCAATTCTGTCCCTTTCTTTCTGTGTGTCTTAAGAAGACATCCAGTTCCAGAACAGTCTGTTATATCAATTGGCACTGCCTATTATTAGAATTTTTGCTTGTTCCCTTGGTGAGGGATTACATTTCAAGCATTACTGTCAGTMATTTTTCAGTGATGTTCCTTTTTGCAAAACAAATTGTGAACAAGGAGAGCAACTGCTTCCTTTCTCACTGCATGTTTACCTTCTGTTTGTACTGTCCTAACTAACCCTAACATAACTGTGAGCCTTCCTCTTGAGGCCAAGCAAAGATGCTGCCTTTCTACCCACTGGACTAGGGCATTAAACTAGATGGAGTGTTGACTTTTGTCAGTCTAYAGAAGAAGATTGCAGTTTGGTTGGCATGCTGATAAGAATCCTTTCCTGCTGGTCATTGTGGGAGAAATATATTAGTCCTATATGAGGAGGGGGAGAGAGTGAGGTTTGGAATCCCAGCCTGGTAAAAAGAGAATGGGATCTGCATAATAATTCTTTGTATTTTGGTATTTAAAATGACACCAACTGAATAAATCTTACACATGAAGAATTGCTAGTAGATTTACAAGGTTCTTGGAGCAAATTCTCCAAAGTTCCTCTATCTTTAAATTTCCATCATCTCAAATATTACTTGTATGATTCAGTTTTAAGGATGGCTTCAAAATGGCATGGGTGTTTCTTTGTTTAGTTTGTTTTTCCTGTCATTGCTAAGTTGTTGGATTGTTGATTGTTTATTGAACATGGCCTTTTCTTTTCTGGACTTTCTTCTCATAAAGTCATACAGAAGCTACAGTACTATATTCCACCAATGTCTGCATTTATTCTGCCATATGGTTGGTTAATATTCCTCACTTGTCTAAGCAGACTTTCAGTACAGCCACAACTGTCTTGACTTTGGCTGAGTTTTATTCATTGCCTTCTTGGCTGGACAGTTTATCAGTTATCATTGCCTTCTTGGCTGGACAGTTTTGCTCTCTCTCCTAAGGATAATTTTCTGTAGAAAAATTTTCATATGTGCTTCTGCAGTAGGGCAGCTTCCATTGAACACAGGACTCCTTTCCTAACAAAACCTAAGCTGMAGGGAAGTAACTAAGAGGCTGAAAATACATTAGCTCAATCTAAGCTATATTAGTTTTAACGTTTCAGCAAAAATACAGTGTTGGTAAACTAAATTATTTTTTTGAGACTGATAGCAGTGATGGAATTGCTGGTTTAAAAGGAGTTGGAGTTCAATACACAAGAATTAACTTTTGAAGGTCTGGGTTGTGGAGTTCTTTTGCTCTCATTTTATGTGATGTCTTCATTTTGGGTTGTTTTTGGTTTTTGAGGTTGGAAAGTTGGATTGCCGTGGAAGTAAAGCAAATGACCACTTGATGTGGTAAGGTAAAAGCCAGGGTCATGTGAAACAATATTGTATGGAGGAAAGACTGTTGGCAGTTCCTTGCAGACCTGTATCTATATTTCAAAGCTTTTCATTGGTGCTTTCAGTGTGGAATGTTGTTCTGTCAGGTAGAAGAAGACAACTCAGTATTTCAGCGCTAGGACTTCTGAGCTTTTTGAGAAGGAACTTTCCAAAATGGTGTACACTTTTAGCAGTAACAGATTTTCATTTTCTTGATGTGAAGGAATCTTATGTTGCCATTAAAATCTTCGGGAACTGTGGTATGTTTTATTTTGCAGTATGTAAGCAGTACACTGAAGAAATTTCATGCCTTCAGTCCGTGTCAAGTTTTTATAGTACTCTCAGATGCTTTGGGAGTCTGTGTTATTGTTTTCTTTTCATTTTCCCCCAGATCTCGTTATGTTGTCTGCTTATAATCTTTTATTTGGCACATGGCTGTGTTGCAGAAGCATTTCAAAACTATTACTTCTACAGCCTTCCTTCTGGGAAACAAATATGTCCTTATTTACATACTAGGAAATCTTAGCTCTGCAGATGTCACAGGAAGAGCCATATTCAGAGCGTGGTGCTGGTAACACCAAGGTTATGGGTTCAATCCCTGTATGGGCCGTTCACTTCTGAGTTGGACTTGATGATCCTTGTGGGTCCCTTCCAACTCAGAACATTCTGTGATATTGTCCTTGATGGATACAGTCTAATAATGTAATCATAAGAAAATAATTTGAAGAACTTTAATGTATTTCCCTACATTAAAAACAAAGAAAATAAAACAAAACAAGCAATCAACCCTAAAACACAAAACAAAATTTGCTCCCCCAGAAAGAACAGACCTAAAATTAAAAAAATAACCCAGCTTTAAATGGAAAAATGTTTAACTGYAGTTACATTGTGCATTTTGACTCTAAATCCTGTCTCCACTTGAGAAGGAGAGCTTGTGCCGCTAAAAATTTAGTAAAACCTAGAGACTACTTTACTGAAGGGGGTTATGTGTGAGCATGGTGCTCAGGAAACTTGGCTTCTCTATTCCAGAATACTTCTATCAAAATTGCATCATGCAAGGGGTCTGCTTGTGAAATGACAGCRTTTCTCAGGCACAGTGACAGTTTTACATGTCTACACTAATGGGAATTTAAGAAATTGAGTAGGTTTGAGCACCATGTCCTGGGTAGTTTCAGAGGACTTCAGTTGATATTGTCAGCYCTGGTAAATAGTTTCTTCCTGTGCTTCTGTCCTTGCCCAACACTATGGGGAAATACTTGATGACTCTTACAAAAGGGCCCAATTCAAATTGTTTTTTTCTTTAGAGGTATAGGAAGAGTTTAATAGTTTTCCACTAGTCACTACTCAAATATTATTCCTAATGTKGGGTTTTTATTATTATTAATATGCTGTAATATTGATAATTTTAACTTTCCTGTATTGTGAAAATAACCTGTTTTAGAAGGGGAGCCTATGTAGTGGCAACAGCATCAACCAACTGCACTGATGATGTCCTCTTTCTTCATGTTCTCCATGTCCCCAGGAATAGTAAGAATTGACCATTTTACAATTGCTGAGATAAAATAAACCAACCTAAATTGGAGAGATAGATTATATTGACAACACCAGCCTCCAGAACATGTTTGATTGCAGTCCCCTGTGGCTACATCAGCTTATCGACCTGTAGGCTCTCTGTCCATTTTATGTCAGTCAGAAAGCAGGGCAGTTTATTGGATACTGAGGTCCAAAGTTCAGACTCTKCTCTATCATTGTCAGATGGGATTATTATTTTATGGGGAAAAAATGGTTGAATGGTTACTGACTTATTTCTTGTAAAACTGTCGGTTCCTCTGCATGAGTCACAGCCTGTTTGAGTTGTAAGGATTGTGCTTCTCTGCTRTTCAGAGCATCATAGCTTCTTTTTAAATCCATCTAGGGGACCTCAGCCATGCAAATGTATATCTGAATAATGTTTTAATTGTATGTTCTTTCTGGTTTTTGATTGGAAAATGAGAACGTAAACCTGTTCAACTCAGCTTCAGATTTTCAAAAATCATGTCCTGCCTTGGCCATGAGGAGTAAATTTGCTGGTATTTGTCAGCAAATGGCAAGCACAGCTTTTTGCTATCAAATGGTTTAGCAATTGKAGCTCAGGCCAATATGATGTTCTTGGATACAAAATTCATGATAAGAGGCAGCTATTAATTTATAATAGGGTCCACTGTTATGTTTTATGATTATAGATTAAATAAGTAAAGCACTTATTTTTCCCAGAGTAGATAAGCTGGGTTGTCTGGCATGCAGTTTTCACAGTTTGTACTGTAGCTAAAGGAGGAAGTGTGTGTGTGTTTGTGTGTGTATTTACAGACCGCAGAAGGAACTCTTTTGGAATATAGGTGGTATAATTTACATGCTGAACAGAATTTCTGAATGAAGTTGGCTTTTTAATTACCTTTCTGTCGCATAAACTGCCAGGTATCAGAGGAGATAGGGTTGTGGACTTCTAAGACCTAGGCAACAAAGACAAATATTACAGAAGTCTTTGGACATTAATAGTTTGAAGTACTTTTGCACCTTTTTTACTAATCTGTAGTTCTAATGAAATCTACACCTTTTATTTAAAAAAAACCCAAAATCAGACACATTGATTTTCAAGTATGTTCTCACCTCCTACTCTTTCTCTCCTCCTCTTCCCTCTCCCCCAACCTGCACGGCAGCAATTAGAACATTTTAGGTGACTTCTCAGAATGTAGAAGGTAAAGTCAACATGTCTTGGTTGGCATTATAGCATATTTGAATGTCATTGCTACTAGTATTGGACTTTTTCCTTGCACACTATTGTGCTGCCTTGCATTGTTCCTGGTGATTGCTGGGATGCGTAGGAAAACGTGGAGGCATGCAGCTGTCTTTGTGCAGCTGACAGATAGCTTTGAAAAATACCATTGTTCTTACAGGTAAGTGAGAGAAAGACAACTCATTCAGTCTTAATGGAACTCTGGATATGTTTCAGGTAGGGAAGAAGTGAAATCCAGTGGGTACTCTTTTCCACCCTGCTGACTAATGCCTGGTGCAGGACTATGCTGAGCTGGGATCTTCCTGGGGACAAAGGAGGAGTGAAGACTCTTAAAGGCAGTTTTGTGCTGCCTGCACAAAACGGTGAACAAAGGCTTGCTAAAGACAGTACCCTCTTGTTGATGGTAGATTTCCCTGCTGGGTTACATTGCTTCTTGAATCATTTCTTAACTTTYTACTAAATAAAGATGGACAACTTTGTTTAAATGCAGAAAACTTATATGTGTGAGATTAGTATGAGGATGCGGAACTAGTGCAGAGGGAAAATGCATTTTTCAAATGCTGCTATTTTATTTTTTTTCTTAGATCAGAACTTGGAATGCCACATGTGGGATACTTTTATAATGCTATATGAAAAAATTAAACAGATTTTGTAAATAAGCTTCTGTTAATATATATCCATGTAATATTTTATATWCATTTGGAGGACCTGAATATAATACGTTATGACTGGGATTTACTGTCAAGATGTTGCCATATTTTAGTGGCTGAAAAAATAAAAGTCATTATGACTTCCCTTATTTTTAAGAGGGTTTTCCTTGTATGGCATTCTCATTTTCCCCTAGCCTTTTTCCTACTTATTTTAGAAGAATTCAAAGGAAAAAAAGAGTAAGAATTATATGGCAAAGTTTATGAGGATAATGTTTTATTATTTTGTTGCAGAAGGACTCCATGAAAGATGACAGAAGAAGTTATTGTTATTGCAAAGTGGGATTACACTGCACAGCAGGACCAAGAACTTGACATCAAGAAAAATGAGCGTCTTTGGCTACTAGATGATTCTAAGACATGGTGGAGGGTAAGAAACGCGGCCAACAAAACGGGATATGTGCCATCAAATTATGTGGAGCGAAAAAACAGCTTGAAGAAAGGTTCTCTGGTTAAAAATCTAAAAGACACACTGGGTAAGTCCTTTTGTATTTTGTAATAAATTTAGTAGACTTGATGAGTTTCAGGTTGGGAATGTAATGTGGATATAAATGTTTTTTAACATGTGTGTTTGGTCTTTATGCTTAGTTTGAGGTGACATGATGGGTAAGTGATTGAGGGAGGGAAGGAGGGAGGGAGAGACAGAGAGAGTGGGTGTGGCTGGAGAATCACGTGTAAAAATCTGTAATATGTTTCCTTCCATCACRTCCAGAAGAAAAAGATGTTACTTTTGCTCCACTTTTCAAAGGTTCTGTATTTTCAGTGGCTGAAGAACTGAGTTTCATAGACAAATCAACTGCTGAATCCTCTCYTTTCGCACTAACTCCTCTCACTTGAAAGATGAAGGATGTAAACTGCATTGTTCAGCATAGGTATCATAGCCAAAGCTAAATCACTCTATGAATGGGATTTTACAGCTTGGCTRTATACAGTTAAGTTTCTGTGGTCTGAGATGTTCTGTCAACTTCCAAGTCCTTAAATATGTATTCTACTTTCAACTTGCACATCAAGTCTTCACAACAGTGTCTCATACACATAAAATAATTTAGCTTTGAAAAATTTTGTGTGTATTTTACAGAAATCTATTTGAAAGTCAAGTTAAAAGGATTTTTTTCTCTTTGATTTTTAAAGACTGATTAAAAAGGGCTTTGCATAGAAAAGGTTAGAAAAGGTTATAAACACAGTGATAAGTTGTTGTTTTATGCCAGGAAGACCTACTAGTGGTATTTCAGGATGTTATGAATAAAACAGAAACAGGCACATTAAAAGTGTTTTGAGGGGTKTTCATTTACTTTTGGTTTTTTGCTTGTATTTTATGAAGTCTTATATAGAGAGAGTTTATTCTGCTGCAGACTGCTCTACAAAATGACTCTTCAATAGAAAAATTAGGATTCAGGGATTGGACTTACTAGAAAGTTAAAAGGTTCACTTAAAAATAACATGGCAATAGCTTATGCAGGATCATCCTTTGCCAATGTTGCTTCTAGTAGGCTTTGTTTCTTAGTCACTCCTTCATTAACATGTSTTCCACTGCTGAGTTGCCATAAAGCTCATGGAAATTGGGGAYTAGAGGATGGGTAGCAGGCAAACAAGGTTATCATAAAATTTACCATGGTAATATTTCGAACCACAGTCCTTTCTACAGATACTCTTGGAACATACTGATTATAGTGCCAGGAAATGTGATTATGCCTTTTCAAAGATTAAAGTCCCAGTTGTGACATTAAGCTCCTTTTAAATAGATTTATGTTGTTTAAAACATAAATATAATGTATGTGTTTTGTCTGAAAGGTACCTTAGGAAAGGATTGCAGTACTGTTGTAATATTTCAAGTGTTCATGTAAAATGTGGGCAATATTTGCTTGATGCAAACACATTTCTATTTATGTCCAGCAGGAATCTCTTTAAGTGAAGGAATAGAGTGTGTCCTAGCCTATGTGTGTGTTTATTTTCAGTCTTAGCAAAACTTCATATGGTGCAGGRTGCTTCCCTTCACTCTAGAGGTGAGTGATGAAAAGGTGTGAGAARAAAGCTTGGTGGTTTCATGGCTGAACCATCCCTAGGTGTCACATCTCCCAAGCCTCAGACCTTTGTGCGCACCTGCATGGGTTTTTTAAGTTCTRAAGCACTGTTATGACAAGTAACAGTGCTTCAGAACAGACAGACAACATTCCCTGTTCCCTTTCTAATGGTTTTCTCTGTGTGTTTGTTCAGCTGAGGCAGAAAGTGTCTTATGATGGGGTCTGGTCTTTGTGTGCTRTGACCACATTTATCTGGTGAGCATCCAGAGTGGAAAGCACCTCTCATGCTCTTTTAAGCTCAAATACCCTGTGACAGTGAGAAACYGCTTAAGGCATACCTTACTTACAGATGGATTCAGAATATTCTTAATATCCACCCAAAGGAGCTGGTGCTTAAGAGTATTCTTCTTTAAAAGTTTAGGTGCTGTGAACTCCTTACTATAATGAAACATGCATGTGCTGTCTACCATGTATCTGTACAACTTTTTTTACCTTTCCTGARTCAGGGTACACAACTACAGTATTTAAGCCTTTCCTGTCTTGCTGTACAGTAATTTCCCATTCAGAACAAGAAGAGCGTGTGTCCTTCCTTAGAGGATCCATTGTTTGAGAGGCCATCAAAAATGCACTCCTTTTTAAACAAAGGCTTGCAAATTGCAAGACTGATGCCTCGTCTAGTGAAACAGCTTTTGAAAGTTTTGCTTCACCCAGTGAAGCAAGTTCTTAAGTTCTTTTTATAAAAATATGTCTAATGTATCATCATGCCTGCCTCTCCAAGGATCACAAGAAAATTCTCATTAAAATACCTCCTAACCCAGCACAGTTGGGAATGGTGGTCATGAGTATTAGTCCTTAAACCAAATCTGTTTCCAACTTTGATCTTCAAGCTACTGCCAAAATATCAGGTACTAAACCTAAAAAAACCCCAACAAAGTGTCATTTAATAGCCTGTCAATAATTAATCATGAATCTTGTGAAACCTCAGGAGAGAAACAGCAGACTCATAGCTGCTTCCTGTGACGTACCTACACTCCCCCCCTTTTCATACTTGTGTCACTCAAACAAATGGTTGTTCCCATGGAGATGCACTTTTCCCTGCCTCTTTCTTAATAGATTACATTTCCTTGTGTTAAAAAAGAATTCATCTGAAAGCATCRTTATCATGCAAATGATGTCATGTGTTGTGTATGTGATTACCTGTAGCTATCTGCCACTCTTGTGCTTATCCACAGTAATTACTGGTGCTTGATTTTTATTTTTATATTCAATAAATATGAGAAGTGCCAGCCATAGCTCAAATTGTGGCAGACCCCGTAGGAGCTATAACTATTTAATTAATAGTTCCCCTTGTTTGCTGTTGAAGATGCATCATCTGAATAGCTGTTCATTTTTGGCAGTCTGTTTTCTAATGAAACTTTATGCCRCCAGTTATGTTGGTGTCTTGTACACAAAAACTTATAATCTCATCAGAGAATTAAGTCATGCCTATTGGATGCTAAAAACTAATTTTCCCTGAACTGTTGACTGTCATTAATTATATCTCAACCCTTGAATATTTTATTAATAGAGTCCTATCAGCTTTACAGTTTTTTGGCTCAGGGTTGATGGAAGGTTGATGGACATATGGTTACCTAGAATAGGCAGCTTGATGTTTTAAAATGTCAGCCCATCTTTAGCAATTTCTTAAGGCTTTCTTGAACTTCCATTTTATTTTGGCATTTTTTGAAAAAAAAATTAATTAAAATGTGTTCAGAGACAGCTCTCCGAAATGTGTTGGGTGCTTATTAAAACACTGATTAATGCTTGTTTAGCATATGTTCTTTAGATCAGTTCCTTGTGGACTGAAAAACAGCTCACCCAAAATCTCAAATGACCCCCAGTACTTTCTGAAGAGATACTTTAGAATCATCCTATGCCTTTTCACAAAACAATAGCCTTTTCTACACCATTCACTTTGCCTTTCTAAGGGCTTGCTCTATTCTGTTGTATCTTCTTTTAGTCCTGACATCAGGAAATTTCCATAACTTTAAACTTTCCTTAAATTACTTGGAGAAACTGAGTCTTGTAATTCTTTGATTGATGGATGTCTGGTTTTGTGATTTTTCTGTTTGATATATACTGCTTGTGTCTTCTTTAATCTCTTTCTTGAGTGAGGTCTAATGAATACTCAGCTACAATGGCCTACTTTTAATTATGGAAATACAGTGTATAGGCCACCTATTGAGTATTTTAAATGATTCATCTTCTCATTCCCTTTTTTGTCTTAACTGAGYGATACGGCAAGTAAAACATTAGTAGTAATTTGGCCATTTCAAATTGCTGTCTTCTGTTTGCTCATACTGAATGAAATCTGGTAATTATAACTATTCTTAAGGCAAAAGCCAGCTTCTATGCCTGTGATTAAAATTTCATCTTCATTCATTATAATGAAGCTTAAAATAGTTTCCTTTTACAGTATTTCTTTTGTGGGGAGGGTATTTTCTATACATTTTGAATAAGTCTTACTAAGCAAGAGACCTSCAGCATGCATCTTTTAAACTGTAGTTTTCTGTAATATAATTCTTCCCATGTGCTGGGGGGTGGAAAGGAATTCCCATATCCATTTGGTTGGAGTGGGTGTTTGCCAGCACCACCCCCAGAGCTGCCTCTGAGTGCAGCTCCACGGGTTTCCCCGTYTGCAGCAAAGATGATCTATGCCTGCTGGCTCATCTCTGTCATGCCAAACAGAAACCTTATCTGAAGGAAGCCAGAATAATTGAAAAGTCAGTTGTTTGTGTACTCAAAATAAAACTTCTACATTTTTTCCATCCCTTTGCAAGTCATTTTCCTGGCAGCAGCACAACTCCCCAGGCAGCAGCGTGCCATTAGTGACTGAAGCGTGTGATCCAACAGCAGGGTGCCATTTTCATGGGAATCCATGATTTTCTGAATGTTTTTGCTGGTTTTGCTGCTTTTGCTTCACAACCAGCACTGCATATAGGCTTTTCTTGCAGGTTTCTGGTCTTGTTCCCTTTAGTGAGCAACTCCGTAAGAAACCTTGAGGACACTTCTGCTTTGCTCTTTGTGTGGGTTTTTGAACAGATGCCCTGCAAAAGAAAAAGGTTTAATAAAATRTGTATTGAAAAGGAGATTGGACACCAAGAATACAGGAGAGGTGTTTGCAAATCTGTAGAAACAGATGAGTTTTGGTGGTGATGGCAAGTGACAGTAACCTTGATAACATTTCACAGACATGTTTGAGTTGCATGAGAGGCTTTTTAAATGRCTCCTTTATTGGGCTTCTGGAAGTCTTCAAAACTTTTCAGTAACTTTTCACTCAGTATACCAGATTTAGAAAGTAAGAATTGCCGAGTGAGACATAATGTAGGGAAGCCAGTTCTTGCTTGCATCAGTGTTCTAGCAGGTTATTTCACAAGTGTTATGAACATCCAGGACTATTTCCTGTGTTTGTCAACCCCTGTGGTGTATGTCTATCCTGGGTCATTCTGTACATCTGCAGGAGTCCCTGAATGCCATATATACTGGTGCTTCCAGGAATCAACAGTTTTATATCTCTCTCCTCTCCCCAGTTATTGTTATGAAAATGCTAGGTTTTTTTCAAGTTTATAACTTCATATTTTCTCATTAGAGGGCTACTTAGTGCTGCTTTCTCAGTGCTTATTTGGAAATTGACAGGGAAGTTAGCCCTTTTTTATTTGCAGAGTCACTGTCTAGTAAGAAGCAGAAATGAGGAATTGCTCATTCTTTAATGCAGTGGTTTTTTAGCAATGGAAAAACAGTTCCTCATTACTGTTGGTTAAGAGGCTTGGTGAACTTCCGCTTTACATATAAATATTTTAACTCAGATTTAAACAATTACCATCATAGTTCTGTATAACATGGTTATGAAATCTCATTCTCCAGTTAAGTTATCAACCTTTAAGTTCTGGGGTGTGTGTGTGTTATTGGCCTTTTTTTTTTTTTCCTTTTTGGTTTGATTTTGAGGACTTTTAAAAAATACCTTAGTGATCCAATTTTGGGAGATCTGATATGATATGTGTGGCAGATTTAACTGTATAAGGTGGTATTTTGACGTTCATCAAATAGCTTCTAAATCTTGTTTTAAGTATTGAAATTTGATTGCTAAAGTCTTTCATTGGTGAAAGTTACTTATGACTCTAATGTTGCAGGATTTAGCTAAATATTTTCCGGTTCTTCCACACTTAATTTTTAAAAGTGTGTAATTATAAGAAGTATGCACAGTATTTTTGGCACAGTCAGAGCACTAAGTTGAGTCTTCAGTACCGTTTGCTTGATGAATTTGTTTGTTTATCAGTGACCTGTCTGAGCCTCGTCTGCAAGATTACACAAAACACATTAAATTTGTAATAGACCCAAGTACCAGTTTGAAAATATTTCTATTAATTCTTAGTTAGTTATTTCCAATTATAGTCTTCTCTGGACACCCTAAGGGCATAAAATTTGCTACAGAATGAAAGAATGGTGGAAATAAAAATAAATATGGTATCACTGTTTAATAAGTGTATTGTTGTATAGCACAGCCTTTTAAGCCTTATACAACTCATATTAATAAAAACAGGCCAACCTYACAAGACAAACAGTTATTTTAATCTCTCTAGAACTCCAAGCTTCCAGTGGTTTTGGCCTTCCTTGTCGCAGACGTGTAAGAAATGCTAGTCTTTCCATTCACAAACCATTAATAAAATTGATTTAAAAAAATAAGTAACTTCTTAAAGTATATAGCTACTTGTCAAATTATTTATCACATATAAAAATTCCTAAGAAAGAATTGTATGAAGTTTTTGTTTAGCTTAACATCTCTAGCTGAAATCAGCGATAAAATCAATCCCCTTGTAAGAATTTAGTAAGAATAAAAGTATTTCTTGTGTGTCACTTATTGTTGTTTTGAAGCTTTCTAGCTTGTGGGCATGACAGTAGTGGCATGTCTGTTGTGCTTCTTGGAGGATTGGATGAGAGTAAGTCATATCTATTTGCACTTTAAAGGAGATGGTGCACAGGACTTTAAGTTCAAATTCGGGGAGAGGAAGTAGTGGAAGTGTTTATATACAGCACAAATTCTTGCACAATTTCCTAGAATCCTAGAATAGCTCATTTCATGGTTGATTTTGTTTAGCAGAAGCACTTTCTCTGCTGTGCTTCATTCTGCTTTGTAGTWGCGTTGCTCAGAGTAAGCATGTTTGTTTGTGAGACAGTGTGRCAACGGTGGTGACTCTTCACCAGTGGTGAAATGGAGGAGAACATGGTTTTGTGGTAGTGAGAGAAGTGATGGGAACTCCTTTTAGGTGTGGTGTCTTCAGTTCCGGGGGAAAAATAAGCTGGAACAATTGCATTTCTTCCATGTTCACAGTAATAATAGATGATTGTGGTTATATAGATTGCTGAGAAAGGAGGAATGGGAGATGTTCACAATGATTTCAGACACAGGGAAGAGATTTCTTCTAGATTCCCATCTCTAGAGCATGTGGAGTTAGGTGCTGGCAGTGCTGATGCCACTGGAGTGGTAGCAAATGATTTGTATAATATGTAATTGAAATACTTTGCTGTTTCTGGAAATATATCTGCCTCACAATCATCATTAAAACCTAGACTTGATTAAAGTAGTCATTTTCACTTTATTGATGATCTTTGAAGGTATGGAGACATACCCAATAGCAATAGTTTTGCATATGGAAAATGACATACACTGATGACAGGGTAGGGTCTGCCTTCTGACTATCAATTAGATACATAATTGCAAAAAATACATTAATTTTGAATTAGTGTTACTATAAAATGTTTGAATATTTATTTAGAATGCAAAACAAACTCATGAATTTATGGTTTTCGACCTGTTGTAYACCCACAATCATTTAACTAATTTTGATATGCTTATCAACTGTGTCCACTGAAAGTAACATTAAAAGAAWCCAAGTCTCTGCTTGGTGGAACTAAAATGAGACTTTCTAAAAGATACTGTGTTGTAATTTCGAAAGAAACATCTGCTATAGAAGGAAAAATCTGAAGTTGCAGAGCAGACTTAATGCAAAACAAACAAACAAACAAAACCACAACAAAAATCCCAAATGAAAATTGAACACAAACTTCATGACTTTTAAAGAGTTGAAAGCAAAGCATTTTGGTGGGTATTCTGGAGAACATATAGTACAGAATAATGCTTCTTTTATTGCTTGATAAGAGTTTCTCTTCTGGATGTATGCACCAGGCCCTTTATTTGCTCCAAAGTGAAAAGCCAAATGCAGCAGTGAATGCAGAACCTGAAGCTTGTTGCAGTGCTAGCTTGTAATGATTCAGAAGTTTGCTTTTCTCAGTTTACACTTGTATATATTGTATTCTGTTGAAGTTTTAGCTTTATTGGGGTAGATTATTTGTTGGGGTAGATCATTTAATGGATGTGCTGCTTCAAGAATAGCAAACAAAAATATAATGGAAACCGTGATGTGTTCTACCTTTCAGCAGATTTTTCTACTGTGACAGTTGCAGTAAAATGTTGCAAGGCTGAAGGCATAAAGAAATCCTCCTATTTTCAGTCTATATTGAGTAAATAAACTTGTTCATTGTATTAGAAGTTTTATCTAATAAGCATACTTTTTCCCCCTTTCCCATGCAGAATGTCTGTGTGTGCTTGGAGGTWCACTGGCATTTACAGATCAAAGAACGAGCCTTTATTTTATTCATAATTATGTGTGAAAAGATAAAAGGATCGCCTTAACTTAGTGTGGCTGTGTGTACTGATGTCTTTGGTATTATTTCCCTCAATTGTCACCTTGGAGGACCCTTGGTTTTGCCCCTTTCTGAGCCAGTTATATTTCAGCCTGTAATGCCTGGCCTTAGAGCAAGCCCAAAAATTAGCTCCCAAGGTAGTTTCACAGTTCACTATTAAAGAGAGTCACTCCATTGCCTGTAGCTCCTCCTACGCCCTGTTCCAGCRGTCTTTTACTTTCTTAGCATTAAAAGTTTATGTCTGAACCCTCAACTCTTTTGATGTTTCATTTTTTACATAGATAAAATACTTGAAGCATTCTGCTAATTGTGTTTCTTCTTCTGAACCAGTGAAAATAGAGTGTGGTTTTTTTTCCCAAGGACTGTCTTTTACTGGATTCATTGCACAGTGTTCCACTCTGTCTTCCTTTCCCTCAGGTTCCTAGGAGAACTGAAGTTGGCTGAGGCAGCAGAACTGGGGTTGCAGTGGGAGTCACTGCATTGTACCTGTCTGCCTGGGTTGGACTTATTCTGTAAGCACATGTTTATAGGSGTACATCTATTTGTGTGCTCTGCATACTGTCATCCCCTTTGGCTTCATGTCCTAGCACATGAAGGTGGAAGCAGAGAGAAGAAACAGATGACAGTAGCTGAGGTATTAGAGGTATTGTGTGCCTTGTTTGGTGGGTGGAGCTGGGTCACCATTCTAAAGACCAAGCAAAGGTAACTGGAAAAAATCAGTAGCCTSTGTATATACTCTGAGGGACACCATTTTCCAAGGAATTACAGTGACTCAAAAGACAAGAGATTTTTCAATACATAGGTGACAGTGGCTATTCTTTCTCCCACCTTAGAATCATTGGGGAATTCTCCTTCAGATGTGGTTATTTCCTTCAATATGCAACCTTAAGTAATTCTTTTGGTTTTACTGGATGGATCTCTTTTTGTGYGTGTGTGTGTGTCCTTGTGGTGTCTTGAGGTTTAATATTTCAGGGTATATTTTAAGTTTTAATTTGTTTCTTTTTCTCTGCATGTTTCCACTTGGGTTCCATTGCTTTCTGTTTCTCAGGTTTTTCAAAGACYGTGACACGTTCTCATACCACGCAAACAGAATTTGTAAATTAGCATTCACGCTAAAAGAAAACTAGGGTTTGTCTTAGAATGTGTAAGAAAAGGTTTCCTTYCATTTTCTGAGTCTCAAAAGTGTTTTGTTTTGTGGAGTCTGTCCATAAAACAGGAATTGACATACGTGGAGTGTATGTAGATAAAGCACAAAGCTGCTGTCCTGGAGAGAATGCCCATCTCTCTTGTTTTAAGGGGAAAGGTTCCAGCACAGATGGCTTTTTTTGAGAGTTGCTTCAGTGGTGAATGTGATTGTTTACTGACAAGTTATTTTTGCGGTCTCAGGAAGTTCATTTGGACAGACACCTCTCTTAATGGATGGTCAGCTTGGACAGGTGGACTTTTAAGCTTGCTCTTTCTAATAGATGACTATTTGTAGCTGTATTTTGCACTAGAAATTGATTTAGGAATTAGGCTGTAGACTGTCTAAATTGTATGCAGTCATTGCCATAATGCCCATTTGCAGTCTTTGGAATTTTGTAAATTAAAGGACGCT
The DNA here is from genome assembly GCA_014549065.1 of Cardinalis cardinalis. NCBI lineage: Eukaryota > Metazoa > Chordata > Aves > Passeriformes > Cardinalidae > Cardinalis > Cardinalis cardinalis. Next base: position 802,324 of record JACDOX010000189.1, on the reverse strand, counting down.
GAAAGTGAAAGAAAACAGAAAGGAAAAATGCATTTTTATGTGGTGGAAAGGTCATTCTTCTTGTATATGGGCTCTACTGGTTTCCTARCCAGCCTGTAAGATATTTTTTCAATTGTTCATTCAGGAAATTGTTCTCCMGAACAGGAGATAAATGTATTACTTAATTATTACTCTATAGCTACTCTATAGTACTTCTGTACTCTATGTACAGAAGAAATTGTTCAGGTTTGTGTGTGAGTCCTGGGGTTTTGTGTTTTGGCTGTGAGGACTAAAACCTCAGAGGAGGTGGGCTGTTTTCTTAAGTGAGCCATTTCATCCTGTTACTTCCCCTTCAGAGATGGAGAGGCCTGATTTTGTGTCTGTAATTACAAATAACCTGAGAGCCCTTGATTAATGAAGCTATGTGCATTGAAATTCAGAGAGGAAGTCAGTGCAGAAAAGATGATATTTAGTTTGCTTTCCCCTTCCTAAAAGGAGTTTGCGAGAAAACTGCAGTATCMATGACAGGCTTCTGAGGAATTTTGAGATTTCTAAAGAGAAAATGTAATAAACATCTTGTATTTTTTTGTAACACTTATTTAATGTTGGGAAACCTTAGTATAACATGGGCACGCTGACCTTGTGGTAGAATTAGTAAGGCTTTACATCCTGCTTGGTGTTGGTATGGGTCAACTGGAGTAAAACATTGTAAACTCAAAGGGTAGATGACTGTTGTACTTTCAGGAGGCACTGTCTTGAGCTTTTTGATGCTGAGATACTGCCCTTTAGTCAGTATTTGGATAATTGTCTTCTAAAGCATTTCTTTGAGATGGGGGGCTGTATAATTGCTGCTTTGTAGTTTCTCTGTTCAGGTTTAGGCTTGGTGATCCAAACTTCAGCCTCTATCTGTAACACCTGTYACATCTTTGCTTTTCAGATACAGACTTGAGAGTAAATTTGAGCGTACACTATAGTTACGTGTGTCTAAAATAGTATGATTCCATCTTGGTTATTTGGAAGGGTCTTTAAATTGGAGAGTTGTCATCTTGCATTCAGGATAGTTACTTTGTACCTTGCTGTATTTTTTCCCCCAATTTCTTTTTAATTAGGTGTGTTAGTATTAGGAAGTCAAATTYGTATCCTGAGCTGTTATGTGCACCTCTTTCACTTCATATAAATGTGAGATAGCTAAATATAAATCATCTTTCCACCTAGTGCTGGAAGGGGATAGGGAACAGAAGCTGTATATACTTCCTGAGGGACAGGAGTATGCATTGAGGTAGACAGTTTGGAGCATCTCATGCATATTAGTGATTTCTTTTGTCAATATCCTCTGTTAGCGTTTGTGAAGAGGCAAAACAGTGTAGCTTTTCTCCTCTACATCAAGGGAACAGAAAGCAATGGGAAATCCTACATGGCTGCTGTGCCTTCTCCAAACRCTTTATAGATATGTTCTTAGAGTTATAGGGCTGCCTTAGATTTAAGGTGTTTCTGCTTATATTCTCTTATCAGGACATCTTTCAAAGTCAAGATAGCATCATTTATAAGATTAAAAATTAGATGGAAATGTTTTTATTTGCGTTTGAAGGCAGGGACTGCCTATTAAAAGCAAGCGAGCTTCAATTTAAATATGTAGAGGGAAATTGGTTGATATTGAGAAACTCCATTCATTTTATATGCCTTCCATTTTAGACCAAGCCTGTTTTTTCCTGTTATGTWGAGAATTTTAAATCCCAAGACCATTTAAATTTGCCTAATGAATCTTCCATTTCACCTTGCCACTGAGGCAGTTTATGTAAGCCTGCAGATTGTGCATTTGTCTCTGTTCACAGATGTCCCTATATTACATCTTTATAATTTTAAGCTTTTGTTCTAAGAAGCTTTGGGTACAGAAAACTCAGTACYTGATGCTGGAATTTGAGTGTACGTTTCCTAATCACAAATAAGCATGTGTAGCACAGTGTAAATTACAGGAATTAATGCAGTAGTTGTTCTCAAAATAGTTGAGTTGATTTCTTTGCAGAAGCCTCCTGACTGAGTAGTGTTTGATGCATGGAAAACTTTTTTGTGTATTTGAAAAGCAGTGATAAAACAGCCTGGTTGTCGAAATGTCAGAGTTTCACTTTGACATTTAGAGAAGAGTTTCCATTTTCTGATTTGTTCTAGTGTGCCTTTTTTTCAATTGAGCTTCTTAGAGAAGATACAAAAAGTCATTAATTGAGCTGTAAAGCTTTATTTCTGTATTACAAATGCAGTTGAAGGTTTCTGGAATTTATAGCAGTGTCCTTTAAAGASCGCTGTTGATGGATATGTTGCTTCTAAAACACTGACTATCCCATATGGATCTTAGCCTTTGAACATTTTCTTGGAAACTGGACGTGTAGGTGGAGGGGGAGGAGAAGAAGTGGGAGGTTGCAGTCTGAAAATGTGCAGAAATGTTTGGTTTTCTTTCTGTGTAACAGAAGAAACTTTGGTCTGCTGAATTCCTTAGTAATAAAGAAGCAAAGACTAGTTAATTTGAAATTATAAAAATAATGATAAATAACAAAACTACATGAATGTCTGATTTGAATATTCCAGTTGACAAGAAGTTGTGTTTAGCTCTGTATTGAGTGGCTGAATTACTTAATTTACATTGCATTGTGGTGGTTTTTTTCCTGAAGAATTTCCTGAAAAGTTAATTGCCTCTTTCTTAATGCAATTTTAAGTTTATTTCAAAACAGACACTGTACACTTTGCACTCTTATTAAATGTATGCATTAATGTGCAATATAATTCATTGCTGTAATATTCAGAGATGAATAACTTATTTGTTAAACAAGAAAGGATCATTGTTTTTAACTGCATCWGTGTGAAGTCAGATGGAATTTCAATTCTGTTAGAATACACGAGAAAAGTAGTTGTAGTTATCTTAAAAAATGCCTAAAARTGTTGGAGAAATATTACTTCTAAGTTAAAAATTTTGAGAAATTCGGTTGTTTCTGGTATATCTAACAGAAAACACTAGATTAAGAAATTTAATGAAAATTTCTGGTTGCCTTGACTTTGAAGATTTTTAAAACAAGGAGWGCTATTCTGTAAAATATGATTTAATGTTTAAGGGTACTAAAACATATATCAATTTCAGCTGAAATTTATTTCTTAACTTTTTATAGAACTCTGAATTTAGCAGCAATTATGTTAATTTTTTTTACTCTGGGTATTTATACTGGGAGTTCTCCTACTTGATTTGACTTYCTCAAATTTATCCGCCTCAAACTTGTTTATCTTGAATCTTTCAGCTCTTTTGGAATTCGTTGTTTTCAGATATTATAATAAGGTTAAATTTTTCAGCCCTCTGGAGTGCTTTGTTTCAGTTTGAATTGTAAATAACAAAACCCATTGCTATAAAAAATGGCTAAAATGAAAATATTTTCATTAAAATTGTACTGTGCTCATGTTCTTTGTCCGGCTTCTATAATTTTATGGGATTTTTTGGGAGTGTTTTATAGCTATAAAGCAAGTGGTACTGTTAAAAGCATTTTACTCTAGAGTGAGGGTGGCTAAGTTAAAATGCATTGAAATTAGTATGAAGAATTTTACAAGTAATTGCTTTGTTGTTTTGGGAGGTTTTGTTGCATTTGCTTTTTTGTTGTTGTTGGTTTTGGTTTGGTTTTTGGGTTTTTTTTAAATTCAGATAGTAATGGTCAGTAATATTTTGAAAAATTGAGTTACTGGTTAATTCGTATTTCCCATGAAAGATCTTTTTTTTAATTATTTTTTCCCATAAATTAATTTTCAAATATTCATGTGAGGTTTAAAGCCCATGCTTTKACAGCCTGTGTGAGAATTGTGCATGTACATGTGTCCTTTTCAGCTCTAGTATCAGTTTCTGTGGGTTTTGTTAGATGATACAGCATATTTCAATTTTTTGAGAGAAAAGCTTGTTGTGTTTGTAAATAGACTGTGAGAGAGAGTACCTGTTTGATGCACTATTTGATGCACTATTAATTCAAGCTATCTCTTTGACTCTTTTCTGGCTCAAGTAATCTTTTGCCAACTTACAGCTTTGTAGTAATATATAATAACTGATCAAAAGCTAATTTCAAACATTAAGGGTAGAATACATTATAGAAAAATTAGTTCCAACTTGTTATGATAAAAAATCTATTAAGATATGTGAATATGGCAAAAGATGAAAATGCACAAATAGTTGTCTTTCTAATTGCCATGGGGAGAACTAACAGCTTTACTCAGCAGCCTCCATTTTTATATTTCCAGCTGCATATTTAGACTTAAAACTGGCTTCTCCAACATTGATAAAAGATATTTGAAGAACACCATTTAATAGAACTCTAGTCCCTTAAAGAGAAAGTAGTTTTCAAAACTCAATTGTATTGAGACAGTTTGGTTGGTTTTGCAGGGTATTCTGTATTTTAAAGGTGACTTTTAGAGGATTCTTAAGGAGTTGTATCTATTGTATTTAGTAGTATTTGATCTTTTTCACCGAGTTCTGAATTGAGGAATTCTGCTTTGGAAATTTGGTGTCTCACAATTTCTCAAAGCAATGTTTTTGTCRTATTGCAATGTTTTTCTGAAAGGGTTCTTTGGTTTTTTTGTCCTTTGATTTTGATTTGATATGCAGGGTAGCTGCAAAAAATATCTTTTCTCATCATTTGTATATTAAAATTATGTATTAAAATCAGAGACAATTTCTCAGATCAATTTCTCAGAAATTTTCATTTGGTACTGAATAATGTTTTTTGTATACAGAAGAGGGAAAAATAGAAAAGGCAATAATATCAAATCAAAAGGCAATAATAGCAAATCAACTTCAGAAAAAGTCWGGTATGAAATCAACTTAAAATTCCTTCAAAAAAGAAATGCAACTGTATTTAGTCTAAAGTTAAGCTGCATACAAGATTTTACAAATTTAGTGGGCAGTCYTGGGAAGGGGATCCTAGAGAATTTGACTGCAAATACCTTTAATGTTTAGTTCATGTTATTCTTAAGCAGAAGTTAATAACCATGAGTATGGATAAGCCTGTGGAGATGTTCTTTCATCTCTGGGGATGATCAAATGCAGTTAAAGTACAAAATGTGATTGTTCATCAGTCTCAGAGAAGGATACCAGCTTGCAGGAAYGTGGAAAGACTTGTCAAATAAATCTTTGTAAAATTAGGAAGTTGTCTATTTTGTAAATAGGCTTTTCCTAGTAAAGGTAGTGTGGAATATTAAACCATGATTAGCAAATGGAATACATACCTATACTAGTGGCAAGAATCCCTTTCTATTAGAAGTGTTATGTATGTGTTTGATAAAGTGTGATCAAAGATCATGTTTTAAATATAGTTAAACTTGTTTATCCTACGAWCCAATTTTCAGAGAGGTTGTAGCTCTGCAGCCTTGTTTCAGTGCCATCACTGAAGGCAGAAGGGAGAGATAAATCCTTTTGTTTTTAGCAGGAGCACCTGGGCAGTTGGGGTATGTGTGCTGACAGGCAGCCAAGCTTTGGGCCAGGAGTGTGGCGGGCCTGGCAGGAGATGCACATAGGGGCAGGGGAGCTGGCATTGCCCAGCATGGGGCCAGAGGAGATGGACCACAGGGAAATTCCACCACTTGAAGCTTTGGAGCTTGGAGGACCTCAAGACATTTCCTAGGGAAGTCTAAGGAGGATGAGGTGGGAAGGCTGGGAATGTTGTGGGGAGGGGGAATTGGAGGTGCAAGCTCGAGGACCTTATRGGTACAATGGAAAGACTGTCTCAGGGACAAGCTGGTGATAAAGGGGTGCTTGCACAATGGAAACTTAAGTGACAGGAAGCAAATTCATAGGAAACTGGTYTTCAGCCTGCTGCTCAAAAAACAAGCTATTCTTTAGGGCCACAGCTGAGCCAGGAAAGGAAGACAGCATGTAGTGATGCGACAGGCATGTTTCTGAGTTTCCCTAGGACTAACTGTGGGGCCAGAGGATTTCTTTCACTGCAGAGAGAAGGAGGATTTGCAGTGGGTCCCTTCTCCAGAAATATTGCTAACAAGTTGATTCTCTTTTTTTGTCTCAGTAGTATATCCTAAGAATTATACCAGCTCACATCACTTGGGAATGTATTTATAAGAGTGAAAATGAAGTAATTTACTGTGGATTATTGTAGATTGTGAATAGTATTGCTTCCTACAAATTGCAGTAGCAAAACAGGCTTTCTGCTGCTTTGCAGTGCTTCTTTTCCTTCCTGACTTTTCCTTTCGCTTGARAGCTAACCTCTTGCTTTAGATTACTCCTTACGACAACTATTTGTGTTAGAAAGGATTGTGGCTTCCACAGGTTACAGATGAGCTGTACCCAGTGAGTCAGTATAGGAAAAGCACAGTTTTAGTAGATAGGTAGATAGATCAGTAGATAGGTTTTCGTTAGAACAAAGACAATAAAACACACCAAAACTATGACTGCAATTGCAAGTATATACAACTTTTCTACATGAGACTCCCAAAGTGCTTCAATGTTTTGTTTTCCATGAAATCCTTTAGRTGTGTTTCATTCCATTCAGACATAAGAATAGAGATCCCCTTACAAATAGTAGTAAGTAAGCATTTCTGTTAGTAGAATGGCAGTGTTTACTCTTCTATAGATGACTTATGTAGATTGTACTTTTCTTTTTTAATGGAGTTGTGGTTTTTGATGCATATACAAAGTTTATGATTGACCTGACTTTATTCTTGCTTAGCTGTAATGAGCCATCCCACTAAACTGTATTTTTAGACTCTCCTAAGGAAATGAAGCTTACACTAGTCATGCTGTCACAGTCAGCTGTCATAGTCCGTCCATCTGTCCATCCTTAATAACTCAGCCAATTTTAGGCAAACTTGACAGACTGGCAGAGGTAAACTAACTAGTTTTCTCCCAGTCTGTGCCTGGGAGAGTCATTGCTAATGTCCCACACTRGAGGAGAAGCCAGAGCAACCCCAGCTCTTTGCTCAGTCCAGACAGGGCTGAGAGGCAGGGGGGCACCAGGCACTGTGCTTGGCTGGCCAGTCCAACGAAGGTAGGGAGGAGGGCAGCGCCAGGGGAGATGGAGTATGCTTTGAGGGCATTTTGGAGGTGGCAGTGGGGTCCCAGAGATATGAGGAGGACCTGGGGATATGAAAGCAGTCATACAGTCGGGAGACTTACTGTGAATCCTGCAGGAGAAGGGGGAGGAAGAGGAGGAATAGCTCAGCACGAGGTATAAAGTGAAAAACAGGAGCAGATTTCCATGTTCTGCTCATGGAACAACTTGTTTCCTCTTCAGTCATGGACACAGTTATGAATGTTGCAACCTCACATTAAAAATTTTTCTTAGATAATATGCATGCCCTTTGCTGTGCCTGACTGCAGATGAGTCTCTGCATAGTTTGTTCCTTTGGTCAAAGGAACTGTAAAGCCTTTGGTGCGCATTGCTGCTATTGCAAAATGTTAATCATTACCATGCTGTCAGCCTTAAAAAGTTTTTTCACATGAAATGGTAAGCTTAAACCGAAGAACTCCAGTTGTCTTATTGATAAAAATTAGAAACTTTACTATGTTTCTTTTTTTTATTATTTTCCCAAATTTGTAATGATTTATGTTTAATGGTCATGATAGGAAGCAAAATTTGAAATGTCAGATGCACTTTTGGAAGGTCTGTGAAAAAAGAGGGAACTTATGYAACTCCAAATGAAAGGCAGTGCTTGAATGATAACGTTTTCCTAAATGTTTAGAAACCTTTATCAGATTTCAGAAGGGTTTTTGAGAAATTTTGAATTTCTACCTGTTTGTAAACAGTTTTTTCTCTAGATACTTGAGTTTGTCATTTTCCTGCCACTCTCCATCCCCATTTCTCACAGTTATCTCTGTGCTCTGCGTTTCAACTAGGTAGGCCAGCTGCCTCACCATCTACTGCTTTTTTCCTTAGTTCTTTTGCTGTAATTCCATGAAGTGGACTGCATATTAGTGAGCTGACAAAAGCCTAGGTTTTTAATCTGGAAGGTTTAGTCTCAGTGGAGGGCTTTATGTAGAGTGAATCTATTGAAATAAAGTTGCTTGTTTTCCATGAATTTATAAAAGTAATTTCCCCCTTTTCTTAACAGAACAACCTTTAAGTTGTGTTTGTTTATATCACTGTAATTTAATGCCCATTAGTTCTGAAACATCCTTGTCTTTTTGGTTAAAAAYGATCTCTAAACTGATGAAAATTTCCAGTCTTGGCAGAGATCAGAGCCTGACCAGCTTCTGATTAGTACTTGCTTGTACACTCTTTTCCTGTGATTGTCTCCCCTAGTACAATAAGCTGCCTCCCTCATTTTGCCTGAAAGTGCAGCCACTGGCTCTTGGCTGGAGTGATGTAGTTAGAATGACAATAGGATGTAGCAGGCTACAGCAGGAAACAAGGCCCTGCTGGGGAAGGTCAGGAAACACTTTAGGATCATCAGAATTTTCTGCCATCTTCTGAGACCATAAGACCATATATTAATTAATGTATTTTTAACCCTTCTAGACAGTGATCCCTGTATGGTTATGGGTGCACTGTTAGTCTGTGCTGTACAGAACTGTGAAATAAGCATGAAGTTTTGTGGTGAACAAACAGCTTTGCTGAAGATGCCCATTGTATGTGCAAGTACATATATATCTAAATATATGAAACCACAATTTTTGGCAGTGGAGTGGCTGGATTGAATAGGCCTGAATAGTTAAAAATGAAATAGCATACATGTCCTTATTTCAGATTATTTGAAGAAACAAAGTACCTTTATTTATTTTCCTTCCATTAAGTATTCTATAATCAGCATCTGTGCTCTTGTCTCAACTAAATCTCTCACCTGCCACCCAGGCTCCATGAGTATGGAGAAAAGTACAAATGCTCCTATTTCTGTGAAGGTTTTGCTTTCTGTCCCTTGCATGATGTTTTGCTTGGTTGTGCTATACTGCAACATAATCTTTTGTTTATCAGAAATTTTATAAGTGAATTTCACAAGACAGGGSTACTTGTTCACTTTATTTATTATTTTATTATATATATTTTTATATCAAATTTATATATAAGCTTAAGGAGGGGTTGCTGCAAAAGTTGGAAAATACACCAAGTGTGTTGTGCAGTTTTCCTATATTTAAACAGACATTAGTATGAKTTCTCTAATTTAAAAAAAAGTGTTATGTTCAATGTTATTGTTGTTTCTTCTGTACATTTTATTTAACACTATAATTAAAGCCATGACAGGACACCAGAATTTACAGATTATAGGGAAATACAAGCAAATGGTCTTCCTCACCATCAGATTTCTGCTGTTACAGTGTGTGATGAAATGTAGGTGAAAGAAGTGTGGATTTTGGAAGGGGGCTTGCAGTTGGAAGGAATTGCAGCAGTGCCTGTCTGGGTGCTGCTAGAGCAAAGAGAGCAATACAGTCTGCAGAGGAACTTCAGCTTTTATTTCTGTGCTCGTTAATTTTTGTAGGTTTTCTTTCACTTTTTGTTTAAGACAAATTCAAGTCATCTCCAAAATTAAAAGGCATGGTCATTTGGCTGGAATTTAAAGATAGAGAAGAGCAAGCTGAGAATCAGTTTCAGTGATTAGCTGTTCTCCCAGTGAAGAAATTACCGTGTTCAAGTGTGCTTAAACTCTGCTCCTTCCGAGAAGAGAATAGAAATCATTATAACACAAATTGCTCTTTACCTAATGATGCATCAGCTGGATGTTAACAAGAATCTCTTAAAGGTGTTGCTATTTCCTGACTATGTAGTGTTACAGAAGAGATCTCCATTTAGCAGTGTTGTTGAAGTGAGGGTACAGCGTGTCACCACATCCAGCTTTTGCAGTCTGGGGACAAGCATTCCAAGTGACCACTTTACATTTCTGTCTTTAACAGGCTTGGGAAAAACCAAGAGAAAGACGAGCGCGAGAGACGCCTCCCCCACTCCCAGCACAGACGCAGAGTACCCTTCCAACGGCAGCAGCGCCGACCGGATTTATGATCTTAACATTCCCGCCTACGTGAAATTTGCCTACGTTGCCGAGAGGGAGGATGAGCTGTCCCTCGTTAAAGGGTCCCGAGTGATTGTCATGGAGAAGTGCAGTGAYGGCTGGTGGAGAGGGAGCTACAATGGACAGATCGGCTGGTTCCCTTCGAACTATGTGGTAGAGGAGGTTGAAGAGGCAACTGCAGATTCACCCAGCTTCCTCAGCCTTAGGAAAGGCGCTTCCATGAGTAACGGCCAGGGCACCAAAGTACTCCACATCGTTCAGACACTGTACCCATTCAGCTCGGTCACGGATGAAGAGCTCAATTTTGAAAAAGGAGAAACGATGGAAGTCATTGAAAAGCCAGAAAATGACCCAGAATGGTGGAAATGTAAAAATTCCAGAGGTCAAATCGGTCTTGTTCCTAAAAACTATGTAGTAATCATTAGTGATGGTCCTTCCATGAACACTTCCCATCCACCTCAGATAAGCTACACGGGACCATCTTCTACCGGACGATTTGCTGGAAGAGAGTGGTATTACGGGAACGTTACCCGGCACCAAGCAGAATGTGCCCTGAACGAAAGGGGAGTGGAAGGAGATTTCCTTGTTAGAGACAGTGAATCTTCGGTAAGTGGTGCTCAGCCCGCAGGTTTGTAACCCCCGTGCATGGGTTAGCAAGCACGGCACTTAACAGACTCTCTGTCTTTTCACCCTTAAAGAAGCCAGCAGAGCTTCAGCATTACCAACCAATGCCCTCCCTCCTTGTGAGAATTGGTCTGTCAGTGAGATGCAGTGACATTTACACTGAAATTTGACAGCCGTGGACTGTATTATCCAGGAGTTTTTTAAATTTGTGGACAAYCAAGTAAAATATTTCAGGCTTCCATTTGGCTTTTCATGTGTTTCTCATGCAATCCTCAAATTTAAAGCACTGCACTACATGATAAAATAATTCTAGGTGATTAAAAATTTGGTCATTGATTTGATCTGTTTTCAAACAGAATCTTTGCATTGGTCAGTTCTGTTCTGCTTTTCATTTAATAATTACGTAGTTTCTTTATTAGTTAAAATTCCTTTGTAATGTATTTTTGATCTACTTAGATAATTTAGTTTGTAATAAGGTAAAGTTACTATTATATCTAGTTGTTAAGGTTGTTATATACAACAGAGAGGGTCAAGTCAGCAGCTCAAATGCCTTGTAAATKGAGCCTTGATGGCATCAGAGGGATCTGAGTAATGCTGATTATGGTTCATGTCATTCTGAAAGTTCAGATTTAAAATTCAGCTGAAAGGACTTTCATGTGTGCTGAGGCCAGAGAATTTGCAGTTAAAGCACTAAAGTTTAATTATCCTTTGACTATGAGTTTGAAAAGGTGACATTTTAATCTTACGTCATACATAACATTGAGAAAATTGACAAAGTACAACTTTGTAACAGTCCCAGATATTTTTATCTGAAGACAGTATTGTCTGATTAAATTTCAGGCACCTCTCCTTGATGAATTTGTTCTGCAAAAAGCGTGATAGCTATCGAGCTACMCTTTCTTTGAAGCTCTGTGTCATTGAATTCCTATTTCTGCTTAATTATAATCACTAAACAAAGGCAAATGCAAATAAACCACAGGAGAACAGGAAAAAAAGAGATTAAATTAAAATAAACTAGAGGAAGATAGGAAGAAAAATAGGAATTTAGAAATCGTGACTGATTTACAGAAGCTGAGAAGAATCAAGTTTGTTTAGTCAACAGAAGAAAAGACTGATGTGAGACACACAGTCATGTAAAATGTAGAAAGCCACTGGMGGATTATGGTAACCATTAAATTACAGTAATTCCTATTTTTCCCCAACATTCTTTTCTATCAACATCCTATCAGATAGAGGCATACTGGATGTGGTGGATTCTTCAGTCCAGCAGGTAGAAGCTCACTTTCAGATCTAGAGGCTGCATTGTGATCTATCCTGAGACTGTAGCTATCAATTCCCTTTCATCTCTTGAGAAAGTGCCAGAAGGAGAGTTTGAAAATTAATGCATTACTTAAAATACAAAAATGCTTACCCATTTCTCAGGACAKATATATGCCACAGTGGCCACTATGCTACAGCTTGGTTTTTTAGCTCTTAAGAGTCTGCCTCTATCTCTGGAGTAAACTAACTTCYCTGAAAGAACACAGTAATCTTTTTATTTAATGTGACATCATAACACTAAATCCTTGCATTCAAAGCAGTTTCAAACTTTTTGCCTGCATTGTGGCTGGAGATCATTGCTTTGGAGTACAAAAAGATTCATTGAGAATGTGCTCTTCAAACCATTTCTAGCATCTAACACTTAGTGGGATAACAGAAAATTTATTCAGTTCATATCACAGCAAGTTTTTTGCACACCTGCAGAAAAAAAAAAAGCACTGAATAGAGGAACTTAGCRTTTTTCCTTCTTTTTGTACTCATTATCTGGTCTTGCAAACCCTGTATTTGAGCCTTTTTTTAGCAATGAGAAAACTGCAGTTGTGCACATAAATGCCTCTGTGTATTAGTACTACATGTGGGTTTTAGTTTTTATTAGGTTTARAGAAGTAATTTATTGCATCTCAAGCTTTCATCTGCCCTAATCTTTATGTATCATTCCATCATATAGTGTGTTTATGTATGTGAATTATAAAACACTGGGGATTGCTAGTTTTTTCCCTGGAGTGCCACAAGTGATACAATAAGTGAATGGGCAAACTTGCTAGCATTGAGAAAAGGATCGTAAAAATCTATTTCAGACTTATTATGTATGGAATAAAGAAAGAGTTTAGCAATGACTCATGAATTTCTGACAGTTGCTGTATTTCACACATGTGACTACAGAGGTTGTTCATGCTGTGGCTAAAAGTCACCAGGAGTGTCTTCAGAATCTGAGCAGATGGTCTTGATTAGAGGGAACAGGCTGAGCAGAGCCAAGCTGTCAGCTCCCTGATTTGCTCATCTGACCACCAGACCAACACTTCCCACTATGCTSTGTGGTTAACTCACCTTTAATGCTAGGAATGCAGGGGTTATTCCTTTGTAGAAAGGTCCATAGATAAAACTGTGAGTCATGCTCCTAATCCTGTGCCTGATTTTTGACCTGTTTTAGAGTTTTCTGTAGCCTTCCATCACCATAGTTACAAAAATTGGTTTGCATAAAAGTTTTCCTTAGATTTCAATTTTGCTTTTGTTACTGAGCTATGAAAAGCTTTCCTTGGATAGATRAAGGTTTGTATTGTTTGGTATTCACTCGATGAGACTGTCATGTTTTTGCATTTCAAGTGTTAGTAGTTGCAAGATTTTACAATATTTCTCTAGATTTAACTTGCCAGATGTTTATCTCACAGCTAGATTTCTTTAGCCAAAAATATTTTCCTCAGGAACACTTAGATCTAGAGGATGCTACCATAGAGGAGAATAACCTGAGATGAACTCTGTAAGGTAGCTAGGAGGCTGATTATCTTCATTAATTACGAAATACTATTATTAGAACCATAAACTTGTTTGAACCATTTAAGCCCATAGTTTATGTAACAGGCACAGTTCCCTACTGATAATGTTTTTGCCAACTGTGTTATACCTAGGTAATGTCACCTTAGTTTTGGAGATCTAAAAGAAATGGACACGTGCCTAGTTAGAAACACTGCTAACTATTGTTCTTTCTGTTGCAGGCTGCTAGGTTAATGAAACATGCAGTTTGTCTCATTTAAGTAAAAAAACAGTGGGAAAAAGCAGATTTAACCTCTGCAGTCTCTGTGGAGACACTTTTTGGATTGCAGGCTCTTCAGCAGTCAGATTTTTGGTCTCCTTGTGTAGCTCCTAACCCAAGACAAACAGGTCTTGGATGATACTTGTGGTCTTGSTTGGGTGGGTGATTGTAATGCTTTGAAGACCTCAGATTTCACTGAGTACGGAAGCAAATTTGAATGGGAGAGGGTTGTTTTGTTCAGGTTCATACCAGGAAACAAGTGTGCTAACTAGTACTGCAGCTAACAGGAAGCAGTAGTGTGTCACCTCCAGCTTCTGAGCAGAGCCTTTGCTGCAGACACCCTTAAACTTCAAAGGGAACTTCTGTCAGAACTTGTGGGCCCCTTGCAGTCCTCTGCAGGTGGCTGTGAAACGGGTGATCAGGCAAACACCAGTACTTTGTAGTCCTATGAGGTCTTCTCATGAAGGGGAGAAGGTGTTATTTTTCTCAGCCTATGTTAGTGACTGAGCTATGCAAGTTTTTGGATGATTTCAGGAGCAGTTATTCATTAGGAAGTATTGGTTACCTTCTGCTGGTAGTGTTGCAGCATTCAAGTTACAGTAACCTGTTCTAAACAGAGTTGCAGAGTATAGTTTTRAGATGATACTGATGATTTTAGGTGTATTAAAATTATACTGAGGATTGTAGGTGTGACTGGATTTGTCAGTTTTTGAGATCATATTTAGCTTCTCTGTTCTTTGTCTAGCAATAATGACAATAGAAGGAGGAGGCAGAGGTTCAGAGTTTGTATGTTTTTTGAGGTGCTAATTCTGTAGCATTCAGTGTCCCATGTTTTCCTGGGGTTTTTTAATCCTGCAGCTGTTGGATAGAAGCAATGAAATGTGGCAACTGTTTAAAAGGTGAACATTGGTCATGTTCTGTGACATGCAGTGATTGGTAAGTACAGCAGACATGAGGAGAAAGTTTTTCTTTGAAAACAGGAAATATCCTAGAGGCTTATTTTAAATGGAAGAACAGAAATCTTATTAGAGCTGTAGTTGAAGATCAATGAAACTAATTCATGTGTAATATTGATTTTGGAACATGAACATTATATAGGGAGGAGAATGGTATTTGCTTATATCCAAATGAAACAAAAGGGGTTGAAAAAAGAATTAACTCTCCCAGATKGCTCTTTCCAGCCTGATCTTAGATCTTTGAGCCATGACTTTGAGTTTTTTGGCTGGATGATAGAGTAAGAGGAGAAGTGAGGGAAAACTTGGGTATGGAAATGGAAGGAGTTGGGGAGCCCCAGGACAGGCTCACTGATGGGAGCTCAAAGAGCCTGGAATAGTTTGAAGAATGAGTGTGTGAGAATATCTTTTTGCAGAAAGGACATTGGCAAACAGAATTGGAATGAAAGGGAAAATTTGAAATAAGTTACAGGATCAGTAAAAGATTTTCAGAGGGAACTGTTTTTCACAACCTTGCCATTTATAAATAATAAAATTATCATTTCATTCTCAAATTGAGGATGTGAAGAGGGAACTCTGTTTTTTGTTTCACTTGTTTTTCCTTATATTGCTTTATCACTTTTTTTCATGGTAGTTTTCAATTGGTTGTGGGTTTTTTTAAAAGATCATTCAATTCCTCACCAAAGAAATAAAGAAACAACTTCCTACCATTTGTTTTCCACATGCCGTAGGCACCAGCTAGCTCATGGTCATCTCTAGGTACAAGCAGGTGTTAAAGGAATTGAAAACAATTCAAAGTACTACTACACAAGGACTGTAGGTGCATTCAACCTAATATTTAATTTTCTGATTTAGAAATTGATTTAACTTCAAGTTAGGTTTTTCAGGTGTAGGTCTTTCCAGTTATGGTGGTGCAGAAATATTCATAGTTTCCCTGCAACAAAGCTATGCTCTGTAACTCTGTTGCAGAATCATCAGCTGGTCTATAGACTTAAGGGATTTAAGCTTGCTTCTGGTCTGCTTTTATTTGGTGTATGGGAATATTTTTTTCCTGGAAAAGTTAGTGTGTAAACATCCAAATGTAGCAATTAATTTAAGAGGGAGAAGAGAGAAAAATTGGCCAGCAGTTAGAACAAAATAGCTTAAACAGTAAATAAAATAAACAGACTTGGAGCAAATCCAAGGAGGACAGCAGGGAAGCAATTCAAACTGCATTGAACCAGCATACTTTGAAATGGAAGTGTTCATAGCAATAGTTTATTTAGATTTTTAAAAAATATTTTTAATGAATTTRCATTTGTTAGGGCAGGAAGGAACCAAAATAAAAACAAAAACAAGTAAAATTGCTTTTGCTGTTCATTCTTGAGTCCTATGGAAGCTACTACTCTGAGACCAATAAAGGGTTTCAGGATTTTTGCAACAGCTGTTTGAGCTCTTCCATCTCTTTGCACCGGATGATGACTCTCAAAAGAGTTAGATCAGCCCTTCCGCTTTTTACATTTTTTAAATTAAATCAGATAATGAAAAAATAAACTTTGTAACATRGGCTGCAGAAAATATGATAATGCCTTCTACTTATGTATCAATCTAACCAGCAGGCTCCAGGGCTGTGGAGAATAGACAATAGTTCATGA
This sequence comes from Cardinalis cardinalis, assembly GCA_014549065.1. Lineage (NCBI taxonomy): Eukaryota > Metazoa > Chordata > Aves > Passeriformes > Cardinalidae > Cardinalis > Cardinalis cardinalis. The sequence goes on along the minus strand of JACDOX010000189.1, from coordinate 786,095 downwards.
GAAATGTTCATTCACTAAGGTTATAATTAAACTGGCAGAAAGAGTATTTAATATATTGTGTGGATCAGCTCACAAAGATAGAAGCCTGGCCAGTGTCTGGGTCATAGGACAGTGGGTCAGAGGTCCAGCATCGCTCTGCATGTCATTAGCACATCCTTTATGGCATAGAAATRATGTTTCTTAAGAGATACAGGGAGCTTTGAAAACTCATAATTTTGACATGCTGAAAACAACTGCTTTGTCAGAAAATAGTAAAAGATTTTTGAGAGCAAAGTGATTATTTCAACTTCTTTTTCAGCTTTTGCCATAAAATTGTTTCCTGTTCCTAAAACAAACAAAAAAGTTTAGTTCAGATTATGAACTTCCCATTTTTAAGTTCTTCTGTTTTAATTGAGGGCCTTTTGGTTACTGGTTTTTGTTTGGTGTAGGCATCACCCATGGAAGCAGCAGAACTTAGCAAGATTTGATACTGTTTTTGGAATCCTAACTGGCTAATTTGCACTTGCTGCCTCAGTCTGTCCTTGGTGAGACCCTACAGACCTGCCTGTGTTCAGGGCACAGCAATCAGTTCACTGCTTATCCCCTAAACTTCTCCTCCATGAGCCCGGGATCCCAAAGCTTCTGGAGAGCTTTGTGCAGGCCTGTGCTTCRTTACTTTTTAATGGCTGCTGCTTGGCACTATGGAGGTTCCACTGGAAGCAGGTCCCAGGCCTGGGTGGCTATGGCTGCTGGAGGGATTGTCCACGCTGCATTCAGGCCTTTAACCACAGCAAAGTGTTTGTACAGCCAGGTTAGCTTTAACCCAGTGGAGTAGATGCTGAAAATAGGCCAGTCTTGGTGTGAGTTCTGTGCAGCCTTCTTTATGATGCTGCTGAGGCAGGGGCTTAATATCAGAGGTAGCTGGCTTAAAATAGCGATTTTCGTACTTGGAGTTAGGGATGGACAACAGGGTACAAAATGTATCTTGGGTGGAGCACTGGAAATCCCAAAGATGCACTCTTATGCACATTTCTTTCCATCACATTCTCCCACCCTTCCCAGTCCCCCCTTGGCAGTCACAGAGAGTGTTCCATATATTTTGAGCCAGTGGCTGCTCAATGCCAGAGGAAGCCTTCCTAATGGAGCCTGYGCTGACCTGGTCAAGGCCCGGTGACCCTGGATTATAAATGGAACAAGTAATTATCCTATGGGTGTTACATAAAATAATTTTTAAAGAAGTGATGCCTGTTGATCTGGAATGTAGTGGCTTGAGGTAGAAGAAGGTTAGGCCAAGGGTGTGGGGAGGTTGCTGCTGCCGTTAGCAGAACAAAAGGAGAAGAGCTGCTGCCCAAAGCCGAGCCTCGAGTCTGAGTTGGACCAGAGCCAGATCATCAGACATGGCAGGAGCTTTGTTTGCTGTGGGCAGGGCCCATGGAGTCAGAGGGAAGGCAGAGAAAGCATTAGTGCGAAGACAGGTGTGGGGAAGATGCAAGAGATGAGATTTTTGGGATAGGCAGGACATAAGGAATGYGTGGGCAGAGACCCATTTTATTGCAGGAATAAAGACAGCCTATCTGAGAAAAGGCTGTCCTCCAGCTCATTTGGGTATGTGCTGGGTGTGTGTTTGACCCCTCACAAATGCAGTGTAGAGGACTCAGGGTGTGRTTTTGTGAAGTCTGGTGTCAGCAGTAGCATGTGAGGGCTCCTGACGCCTCCAGTTGCTCCTCTCCTGTGCCACGGCTGTGCTCAGGGTTGTTCCCAAGGCAGTGCTGTGAACCAGGTGGGTTTTGTTTAACCTGGGCAAGCACAGGTTTGCAGTGCTGGCCCAGCCAAAGCAGCAGCATGGTGGGGAGAGACCAAGGGACACAGTACGGTTGTGTCAAAAGCCTGGCACATGCCTTCAGTGGTTTGTGCTTGAAGCCATGCCTTCAGTGGCCTGAGACACTGCAGCAGTAGCTCCAGAGTAGCACCAGGCATTACTTAACTCCATTAAGTGCTTTTTACAAACTCCAGTGTGTTCTTTTTATTAATTTTCCTGTCGGATGGTGACACCTACTTCCATACACCTCTCACAGGGCAAACCCCTGCTCCCATCTGTCATATAATCCTCCTACATGGAAGGGAGCACCCAAGATTCATCAAAGAATGGCAAAAACCACAAGGGTTCAAAAGAAGCTCATGAAGTTTTATTAGCAAACTACACAGTTGGCATAGAAATTCATGTTTTGCCCCTACTTTCTAATAGTAAGAGCAATAATARAAGAAAAGAGGGAAGAAAGAGAAAGTGAAAGGGGGATCAGATGGCAGAGGAAAGGAGATCTGCAGCCCTGGATCCAGGATCAATCCAGCCAACAGGGTATCCAGGGCCTGAGTAGCACATCACCAAGGCTTTATGGGGCTACCTGGTTACAGGTAAGCTTTTCCCTCCCTAGGATTAGGTTTCTTCCTCTTCATATTAATGAGTACTCTTCTGGATCTTCATGGAAATGGGGGGAGCTTTGAGGGTCTTTTGGTAGTCTTGATCCCCCTCTGCTGGACTTGCCTGTTCCTTGACCGCATTCCCATGCCTGCATTGTTTTGTGTTGTGTGGTCTGCATGGACCAGAACAGAAAAATTGGCCCCAGCAGGGTGCTGCCCTACCTCTGCACATCATCCCCTTTCCAGCCACATCCTTTTCTAACTTGCCTGCTCRAATGGTCAGTGGTATTTGAGGTATAGATAGCAGCACACTAAATCCTTATTGCCYAGGCTCCTACACCATCTCTGTGGCCAGCCAGCAGCAGTAGGTGGCTGGAGACAGAGTTCAACTGGAAGCAAGGGACACTGTGTCCTTTCTACCCTCCTATGTGGCATGTGGTGAAGGAAGTGGAATGGTCTCATTCTGGCTGTTTGGATGACAGTGCTCTCCTTGTTAAAGCAACTGATTGCCAGGATGAAGAGATTTATCATTAGAAATTGTTATGTCCTGAGTAACTTAATTAGTGCATAAATTCTGTCTTTTGTGGGTAGTGGTGTGATGGTGAGATTTGTAYGGTGTTTTTCTTCTATAGCTTTATCTTTTTTTACAAAGAAAATGTACTCAATGGGAGAAATTATTCCCCATACATGTGGTAATGAAGATAAAAGGTGCACGTGTTTTTGTCTTYTGCAATGCAAAGCAAGAATGGCCCTCTAGTGGTCACGGCTTTAAAAAAAGTTAAATGGGGGATTTTCTTCATCTCGCCCAAGCAATTTTGCAGTAATTGTTTTCTCCTGGGCACTCTAGTGAGAAAGACATGCATGATAAAAATTCTTCCCTTCTCCTTGACATTCTCGTGCTTCTAGATTGAGTAACTAAGATAATATTTGCAGTTTAGTCRTGTAATTGGCAGCTTCAAACTGTGCATCTGGGGAGCTTTCACTTAGCTGACTTAACTGCTCACATTAATARCAATGGTAATTATTTATTGAATAATAGGCTATTGGGTTTCTTAAGGAGGTAAAGCACCGAGCTGTGGCTAATGTAAATTACTGTCAACTATATGACACAGTTTGTTCCTGAAATTATGAAATTATGCTGTCATTTTGTTCTCTTCTATGTAATTTTTTCTTTCTTTCTCAATTCTTCTCCACAGCCCAGTGACTTCTCAGTATCTCTAAAGGCATCGGGGAAGAACAAACATTTCAAGGTGCAGCTCGTGGACAATGTCTATTGTATTGGGCAGCGGCGATTTAATACTATGGATGAGTTGGTGGAACACTACAAAAAGGCTCCCATCTTCACCAGTGAACACGGGGAAAAGCTATACCTTGTGAAAGCACTTCAGTGACGTTGAAGATGGACTTGGCCACCTGGGCCTCTTATAACTTACAAGCCTTAGGTCCTAAATTCACTTTTATAGAGCAGAGCAATATCTGAAGCMGGCTTAAGGAATAGGCTCTTTCTAAAGTGTTTGCTCTGTCAGTTGCTGTTTGTCCTTTTTTTTTTTTTGTTTGCCTCTCTTTGTGTTCCAGTTTTGTTAACCTCTGACCACCTCTCTTCAGGTTGAGAGTTTCCCTTGGGTGGCCGTGACGAGCACTCACCTTCCCAGCAGAGTTCAAAATGCCCCTCTCCTGTGTACGTTTACATAGTTAGCTCAGATCAAGGAGGGGCGTTTTCAATTCAAACCAGTGTTAATCTGTTCAGACTGCTCATGCAGGCAGAACTCTCCCTTCAGAGACATCGGGCACAGTTTGAATGCACTGAAGCTGCAGCTGCTTAAGTGAGAGAGAGTAGACATAACAGTTGTGGCTGTGAGTTCTGTAGCTGTATCGCTTACCGAGTAGGATAATACAAAACCTCCTAGTTCCTAGAAGCACTCTTTACACTGTACTCTGCTGTTACATTGCCTCTCTGACTCTTCGTAAAGAGTACACTAATTAAAAGCATTTTGTAATAGTACTTCTTAAACTACTATGGTAAGATTGTAGTAAAAGAAAACTAGTGTATTTTGGTCTGTAATTGCAACAAAGAGAAATTTTATTTGAAAGTTGATTACTAGAGAAAGAATAATTGAATTGTAAAGGCTGAATGTTTCGGTAATCTACAACCAAATGTGCCATCCACATAATGCTTTTTCCTCTTGCCCTTCTGCTTGTTTGAATTAAACGATTATGTATTTAATTCTCAAAGTAATATGTATCTGTAGCTGATTGTTGACACTAATACAGAAGATTAATAAAAACTGATCTTGGGACAGGGTGGGGCGGGCTACCAACACTATATATATATTTGCTTTACAGAAAGAAATCTTYGGGTTTTACAGAGGATGGAGTGGTTGGTAGGAAGAGACACACAGAATGTTTATGAAGAAAATGCATTTTTCTCTTTTCTTTACATTTAAACTCCTTTATGGTTTAAATATACAGTCTTTAGATGGCACATTCCTGAGATTGAAGAACGGATCATGAGATCTCAAAATCTTGCATACTCAGTTTTTTGGATATTGTAATAAAAAAGGTATTACGTCATGATGGAGTWCTGGATTTATCCTTGGGTGGTAGTCCTGGTGTTATTTTAGCAAGGTGAAATAGAGTAAATAATGAATTTGTTTGTCTTGGAATTTGTGTGGCCTAAAAAGAAATCATCTTCAACTGCAGAGGACAGTTTTGATATGAGGCAGTGTCTAATGAGCTCTGTGTTTCTTGTTTCTGTGATAATTAAGTCAATTCATAGCTTTAATGAGATCTGCAAGATGGACCTATTTTCTGGTACCTCTTTGCTATTAAAACACATTTCTTACCTATTCTGTTTCAGCCAGTAGTAGTGCAACTACCTCTGTGTATAACTAGAGCAGGTTAAGCAGATACCAGCACTGTCTGACTTGCTTTGGGGTGAATGATCCCACTGCCAGGAGACTGCAGTTGCACCTTTGCCAACGAACTGCAGTCTTGCTCAGATCCAAGAGGCAAGTACAATTTCTGAAGTTCTATGCACGTACTGTTTTCCCACCACTCTTGAAATCTTGTTTTGGTAAGATTTTCTGAATTGACAGCTTGTACTGGAACTAAAAAATGTATTTTTCTGTATGTGCATTAACTAATAACTGGRCAGTGACACCTGTGCTTGGTAAAGCTTAATGAAAGAAAGCAGTGATACAGGGCAATCCAAAATGATCATGCGTTATCCTGAAGAGCACCTACCCACAACTGTCTTCTAAGAAGATAGAAGTTTTCCTTAGGAAGTTGGTGAGGATTACCAGTTGTTTACAACTTACCTACAGAAAGATTCCACAGTGGGCTTCTTAAACCTAATGAGTGAATTCTGCAGAGAATGTAGGGATTTGCCTTCTAATATCTAGTTTTTTCTTTAAGTGAATTGAAGCATGTACCGGGTATGGCAATAATATTAAGAAAGTCAGCTATATGTTGTATCAGCATTTTCAGGTTTGAGTGAATTGCTTTTCAGTCTTATTGTCTCTTGGTAGTATTTGCAGAAATTATATATGGGAATGGTTTACCTTTTCAGTAAACAGATTACTTTAATTACTGTTTCATGCCCCGTGTTCATTTTTTTTTGGTGAAATATTCCCTATGTTTCCTGTTTAAGGAGTCTTTATGTGCCTCTTGCAATCTTTTCTCACTTTTTTCTAGAGTCCATTTTTACGAGCTCTCTTAGTTCCTAACTCCTTTCTAGTCTTAGTAGCCTAGAACTAAATCAACTAGACATCTGAATGAAGGTTTTACTATATGCTTTATATTTTAATGGATTTATCAAATTTTCTTTGCTTGTTTTTGTTACCTCATCCTCTGTAAACAACTTCTGTGTCTTGAGGTGTAAATTGTAAAGTTTTGGAAGCAGTTAGTTTATGACTTGTAAATTACTAGCTCAAGTAATTTCTTTTTTTTCAAGTAAGTCTCACCTTGTTTTTCCCATGCTGTATTTTATCAGCATGTTTTCCATTCAACAGGCTCATTAATAGCTCTTCAGTTGTTCCCATCATTACTGAGATATGTTCATACAAATTTTGCCACCTTTTCCTGCCCTTTTGATCTCATTTGTTGGACTTGGCTTAAACATCAATAGTCTTCAGTACTATATACTTCATAAAGAGGCAGTAGATGTGGATTTTATTATTATTTTCCTATTTATACTCACCTTTCAATTACTTGACAAAATCTCACCTTTATTTTTTGACTACTTAGAGCCTCTTTGTCAAAGCTTGTGGTGGGGGTGGGATTTTTTTTTAAATATGAGCGGAGTCATGGTGACCTGAATTTCTTTGCTTACAATATTCATTAAAGGCTCAAATAATTTCTGATGGAGTAGAAGTTGTGATTTTTCTTTATGGTGTTTAGTCTGGCTTTAGTTTAGTTTGCCATCCTACCTGATTCATACAKGTGCTTAAGTTGTACTTTTAAGTACTATTCCTGTACAGCTGTAAATGTTTTCTTGCCTTGCTGGTGTCTTTGGAGGAATGTGAATGACTTGTGAATCCATAACAGTTTCCACATAGTGGCAGAAACTTTAGATCCATGTTTATAATTTTAGCTCTGGGAGCTTGATGACAAGCTCCCACTTGATGTTATCTTGACTGTTTGTGGTATCACATRTTAGGTGGGGACAAATTAGTAAAGGATTAATATACAAGTGCACTGAGAACATGCCAGGTAAACTCACATGGACCTACTGTGTTACAAAAGCAAAGGATTTGCTTATTCTTTGCTTTTGAAAAGAGGCAATGAAAACATACAGTTAGGTATTTAACATCTTTGACTGCATGAACAAACTGATGTCCCACACTTGAATGGTTCTGCTTAGTGTTCTCCATTCCGACCTTCATGTCTCATGAATGTATATTAATTCCTTAAAGTTTACAGCTGTTTCCTCCAAACCTTTATTGCAGCTTTTCTGTACTGTAAAGTTTGGTGTCTAGTTTAATGGTTTCACTATGGGGAAATAGAGATCTTCCACACTTAGAACAATAACTTCTGTTATAACACAAAGTTGAAGTACTTTCAAAACACCACCGTTCAATTTCACCTATAAAGATGAGTCAGATTTTTGCCTAAATTACAAATAAAAAACTAGAAAACCTATTACAGGTCCTTTGAACTAGGTCTGACAATTTACTTGGCAAAAGCTACTAAATAACTGTAAGGGCTTTCATTTCTTCTTGGTTTAAGGTAGTTTAATTCAGTGTTTCAGAAGTAAATGAAACTTGGGCAATTGCTACAATCTGAATCTGACAGGTTCTGTTTTCTTACTCCAGTGGGATGAGATGACTCATTTTTCAATGGAAACTTGTTGACATATAGTAAGCTGTGAAAATTGTATTCCTGAAGTAACACTGATCTCTTAAAATGCTCTAGGAACTGTGAACTTTCCTATTAATTTCTTTTCAGTACATTCAGAATTCAGTGCCTTTTTTGTGAAGTGGAAAAGTGCAAGCCAGCAAGAGTAGAGYATGCACAGTACTGAAGGGCATTAACTGTACCACGTGAATGAAAGGGTGCAAGTAAATGCTACCATTCATTCACTATTTTGGTTAACAAGTAAATCAGTTGTGCAATACTCTTCTAGGAAGTATACCGCAATTGCAACCCAAACGTGCGCCAGCTTTGGTATGTGATAACAAGGCCTAATGTATGTTCTTGTGCCATTGTCTTGCAAAAGCAATAGCTTGCTGGTTTTTTCTCTTTTTTAGGTGGGCGTTCATGTTGTTGGATATACTTATAATTTGTTGGAGAAATCAACACTTAATGTTTTTTGACCTAAATTGACTTTATGTGAAAAATAATTTATGTGTGCTATACTTAAAACTGTAGTATTTTCTGGTCTTTTGTGTGCTGCTGGGACCCTGTGCTCTTTTTGTATTTTAGAATGTAATTCTTTTTCTGGCATATTCTTAGTGTGTCTTTTCTTGTTAGAAAATAGGATGTTTCCCCTGTTATTACTTGAACTATCCACCCAGGCTGGTACAGAAGCTGACTAATAGAAGTGGCATGTAGCCATTGACAYATTAGACAAGTTTTTCCTTGCATTTTCTTTCCCATGTGGTAATATTAAATGGTTGAAGAGTGGGAGGTTAAACAAAAAGAAAGAAGAAAGAAGACTAATTTGACAGATTATCTTCAGCAATGGGAGTCCACAGTTTTGAGGAAAAAGTAACAGGTAAAAAATGTTCTTTTCTATTTTCTTAAATGGATTTTGTTTGAAATTTAGCTTGACATCATATGGCATGAGTGCATGAAGTAATACAAAGGTTAACAAATTAATGGTGATTTAGTCCATTTTATTGAAGGARTGGATGGATAAAGCTGTTGATCTCAATGTCTTACTATAGAAAATAGTCATCTTCAAAAGGGGAGAGCTGGGATTTTGGGGACTGCTTTGTTGATGGTGAGACGTTTTGATTTTTGAGGGAAGATTTCAAAAGAGGTACCTTGCTCCAGTTTTCAAGCCAGATTTTGCTTCTAAGCTTCCCAAAAAACATCTCTTGAGTGTGGGCCAGGCCACAGGGAATGTGTTAAGTGGAATTATTCTCCCACCTGTAATTGAAACTGGTGGTGAATAATGGGCTACTTTTTTTTTTTTTAATTTTGATCTCCATTAGATTGGATACATACATCTATATGGTAATTAATTAGTGGGTTCTGTGGGTTACTGACTTAGTTTTTCACCTGGGTTCAACTCTCTCAAGTTGAAATAAGCTTGATGAGGTTTTTTTTTTAATTCCTTTTTATGTCACAGAACCAGTAGTGCATTCAGTGCAATTATAATTGGTAATGCAAAGAAGCCCTTCAGTTGTGGGCAGCTGGTATGTTTGGAATACTAAGTCCAGAGATGATTGTTGATAATAGAGCCTTAAAGAACTGCAGGTAAGGGCACCAGCAGACGGTTAGAGAGAACAGGCTCTGGYATCATTAACCAAGTGTCTTGATGGTTTCTCTTTTTAAAATTAGGATGTTTATTTTCATTTATATACATAGCTAATTTGTAGAMGTTAAACTTAACCCTTTTTAGGTGTACAGGGTGTTTATACATAAGTAAATTCGCAGGAATTACTGCAGGAGAGAATGTGAATGTTGAGGCCCCAGGAAAATTAAGCATTCTGGTGTTTATGACAGCTTTCCTAATGAAAATCCTTGCAGATTTATGTCCCAGTGAAAAGTGGGGTGTTAGTTCATGTTCCTTGGTTTTGCGCTGGCATTGGCCTGTCTTTGTGCTGCCATGACCTGTCTCCACCAAAGACAGGACAACTGTGATTATGTTAGAAGAGATTTCCAGTGTCAGGGCTCTTGTGTGACTAGCTTGGGCTAAGCACGGAGTGCAGTRTGAAGAGAAGAACAAGGTGTTGAAGAACTCACCAGGAATGGGTGGATGACACAGAGAACTCATTAGACCTAGTTATGTTTGTCCTTTGCCCTTACTAATTTAGCAGTGAATGCTGACATTATCAGTGTTGGATGTTTTGTGTTAATATGTCTCAGAGTTGTTTCTTGTGCTAACAGAGATTATCTTCATTTTAGCTGGCATTTCTGGTGCAGTATGTAACTATACCTATATGGCAGCCTTCTGATGCTCTTGAATATTACTATTTCTGTAAAAATTAGAAGCCTGAGCATGTTTCAAAAGTTATCATTCTCAACTCAGTCCTTTGCCATGTGATGAGCATTAGATTAGCAGTCCTGGGCCCCTCCATGGCAACATCCCATGTTGTTTAACAGTGGTCTTGGAGACTTGTCTCCTTAAATTAGCATCAGATTTGTCTTTTTTTTTTTTTTTTTTCTCTCTCCAATATTTTTCCTTAGAAATACATGTGCATCTGTCTTTACAGTCTTTTTAGTTCCTGGAAAGTCTTCTGGTCCTTGGCTGCTGTTCTGGAACTTTGTGGATCATTTGGAACAATGGCCTTTCTATCCAGTATTGGCTTCTTGGGAAATAATACTCTTCATGATGAATTGCATTATCCTGTGTTGGGGAAATAAGAGCCAAAGGTGCTTTCCTCCTTCATGATAGTTCTGGGAAGCACTTGGTCCTAAGAGAATGAACTCTGGCCATTCTTTAGAAAAGAAACAAAGAAAAAGAGGGAACAGGTTGCTCTCCCGGTTTAAATCAAATGCTCTGTAGTAAAAGCTTGCAAATCATTCTAAAACTGTAATAATGGAGGAGCTCATTAAATAATGCAATATCAGGAACTATTTGGTTACTTATGGAGGGAGGAGATTGCTTTCTTCAGCAGTAGCAGGATGTTAATTCTGCAATAGTCTTAGAATTTCCGAAGAACAAACCCAACCTCCTTCAGGAATATATCTGAAATCAAGCTGTGCGTAGTACAGATCTGAATCTTTGAGGGTAGGGCACCACAGAGTCACCACGCTTGAATTTTTATTATTTTACTGTTAACTGCAATGATTTTGCTTTTATGATGACTCAGATGTATAATTTGTCTTGTGTTTTTCCTAGTGCAGTTGCATGTGGTCCAGCATAATTTTCATTGAAGCTGGTTGAGCTTCCAGAAATCCTGCTTATCCTGTGTTTTATTCATCTGCCTTGTCTTCCTGCCTCATTTGTGCTTGATCTCCTACTCTGCTTTTTTGCTTTTCTCACCTGTTTTCTCTTGTGCCCTAGAGCTTCTTCAGTTTTTCATCTCCTTGTGTTCAAGTATTTCTACTCTCTTTTCATTTACAATTGTTAATATTCAGAGCCTGCCTAATGAAGAGGAATGATTGCTTTGCTCCACACTTCTCCCTTACACCCTCAGATTGCAGAGGAGCAGGCCTACTTCCCTGCATGGAGCTGTATTTGTGCTGTGGGAACATCAGGGAACAGATAATCAAGCAAATAACTATATGGCCTGAGCAAACCTGTTCTTGTTCACAGAGGTGGCTATTGGATGGTGCAATGCCCACTTGAAACAGCAGCTTGACTTTGGAGCTTCAGTGCATGTGTTCTCACTGTGGAAGGTGCTCAAACAGGCTAAACATCTGCAATTCTGAAATGGGCAGTGGGAAAATACATGGCCAGTATTCCTGCATGTTTACCACAAATGCCACACAGCATGCTCATCAAAACAGGGGCAGTGAAATTCTTATGTTGGTATTTGGGAGGGTTGGCCCATCCCTTCTTTCTTCCTTGCTGAAGTTTCTTCTTGACTTACCGGCTGGTATTTTCCAGCACTGAACAGAGAGCATAGCAAGAATTCCTCCAAGAGAGTTGCAATTCAGCAGTAGCAGCTTTTGAGATGTGATTTGCTTGAATGCATCAATCCATATTTAGGCTGATATAGTGGAGTTTTTACACTGGCATGTAACTATAATACTGTGTTATAGCTGTAAATGCCAGTTTGTGCTGTTTATTGGGACTGTTACAATTATGGTGTGTGCTATAAAATCTTCATTSAAAACCTGATATCATAAACAAAGCCCTTTAATTGAAAATGAAAAATAGCCTCCAGCCCACATACAAAAGGAAGGAACAGCTCAAACTGAAAAGAGGAGCCAAAGTAATTGTTATGCACTGTACAGTGATGATGGAGAGCAGACAAAGAGCATACACCAAGGAGCCGTGGAAATGAAGCAGCATGAAAGGACTGGTGACAGCACCATTGGGACTGTGCTCACCCACACGAATGGAGTAATGTATGTGTTTGCACCAGTGAGCTGGAGTGGAGTTCAAAATGATTGCACAAGGCATTTGCTAAGGGACTGGGCTCAGCAGGCCCAGGCCAGAGAAACTTCAGTTTCACTCTAAAGAAATTTGTGCTTTTTCTCTCAAGACACAGAGGCAGGATATAAATAGCAGTGGGCTTGAATAAGCAGTCAGCCTCTGCAGCAGGAAATGAAGACATCTAAGAAATCCCCTTTGTCCCAGATAGATGTGTGTGTGTGCATGTTTACTTTCCCTCCATTTAAAAGACTGCTTCAGATTTTGTTTCAGAACTGACTCAGTTCTCCATTCAGAATCAGTGCAAGCCTTTCCATAGCAGACTAGTCAGCAGGGAAAGGTTTGATTACCCTTGAGCGTGAGTGTAATCCACATTGTCCTAGACTGTACATGGTTGTCTTAATCCTTGGTGAGCTCAATACCTTAGGAAGGGAGAACCGATACTTCAACCATTTTAGTAGGACACATAATTGCATTAAAACTCCTCTGCTCTTCCTCCTTCCCCACCATACTGATGGCTCGCGGACATATACCCATTTGGCTTCTATGATATGTTTTGCAGCCCTGATACTTAAGCAAGTTATTGTAAATCTGATACTTGGAAAAAAAAACACCTTGAACTTTCTTCTCACACCAGCCTTTCCCACTGAATATGGAAAACATCTGCACTTATGTAGTCATACCCATGCCAGGGAACCTCATTGCCCACTGTCATAAGAAGAGGGAGAAGAATGTGTTGCCTGCCATCAGTACACAGAAAATACAGGACTGCCCCAWCCCTGGTGGAAGAGCAGTATGAGGCTATCTGTAAATACTAAGTCACTTGACATCAGCATGGATATGAGTTGGATTGGGAGCTGCTGATGCATAAAACTTGATGAGAAGAGGTAAAATATGGTGTGTGTCAATTCTGAATCATCTCTCTCTCAGGGGAGAGGTCTTAATGTCTGTGCTGGCCCTCCTATTTATGCAGTTGTAACAGTAGACTTACCAGTCTACTGGTATATGAGGGGGATGCAAGGCCTTAAAAACACTGACTGTGATTCTTATTTTTAAAGCGAGAGAATGTGAATCTGAGCTAAAATGCACCTTTATTGTAAGTGATACTGGCTGACCTGGTCTCTTTGCTGGTTCCTCATCAGTCCTTGTGAGGCCTTGTACGTTTGGATGGGACCCATCTCTTCCCGGTCAGGATGTGAGCAAGTGAGTTATGAACTCTTAGCAGGGTGCTCCGAACTAATCCTCCCCTGGGCTTTCAGCTGCTGTGCTTACCAGTCATGAAAGCTGTCTTTTACTGGCCTGAAAAAGAAATCAGAGAGATTTTTCCAGAAGGTTTTATCTCTGTCAGCAGGCATTAGGAAGAACAATCTTGAAATTAAGTCATGGTAAATTGTGATCTAGAGAGCTATAGATAGACAGGTACAGAAAAAGAGAGGAGAAATTAATAAAGATGTTATTTTTCTCTGAATGTCATTCACCCTTCCTGTAATCCTTATCCTTTCCAGCTGATAGAGAGGTTTGACAGTACTTCCCTTCCTTCTCTCTGAATTTCTTCCCCCAGAACTCAGGAAACTGGCCAGTCTTGGTACTGTCTTCTGGTAAATGATTACAATTTACACTCGCCACGTGTTTTGAATATATATATATATATATATGTATATTTGTTAAGCAAGCATGGCATACAGGCGTGTTTCAGCAGGATTTGTCTGTCATTATGTGAGCACAGACAAAAATCCCTGCTCCTCAGTGATGCTGCCTACACTGAGAAGCACACATATACATTATCTGGCACCTTGATTGTTAGTTTGAGAATACTTTTGTTTTTAATGGACAGTGGCCACAAACTGAGATGCAGAAAAAGGAAATTATTTGCAAGGAACCTCACAACATTATGCGATAACCACAAAGAGCATCAACATTAACTTTACATGTTCTCTAAGGGCTTATACCAAGGCTGGCTGAAATTCAATGGAAAGATCAAAATGACTGGACTTGGCTTTGGCTCAAACTCTAATACAATTCATTTCTTCCCGACTTCTGTTTGATATCAGAAGGTATTAAGGCACTTACACTTATGATTTTAAGAGGCCTAATTTTAGAACATATAGGGGATCAGAAATATTAACTTGTATTCCAGAGCAGCTGGCTAAATTATAAATCTGTGTTTTCTAAACTATCTTAGGCGAGGCATATTTACTTTACCAATCTCTCGTATAAAGAGTGAAGATAATGCCAAATCTGCAAAGAGAATGTTATATGAAGGGGGATTTCATGCTTACTTCAGTATGAGCTATTGCACTGTTCTTTATCTGAATCTGACTTCCTAAGTTTTCTGCTGTAGAATTACTGTGGCTTTTCTCAGATTTTCTAGTTATTAAAATTCAGCCCTCTGACTTCAGAGCTCCCTTGTCTAACGTTATTTGATCCTACCTAGGGGAATGTGTTTTAAGTGTTAGATATTTTTAATGGATAAAACCTTAATAGTAAGAATTTAAAGAATATTATACTTTGGGACTTAAAAACCTCAAGCTGGAGAAAAAAAGAATGTTATTTGTTTTCTCAGTTTCTTTCACCTTTCAAATAATGTTCCAGCTCTTCAAGGAACACTATGATGTTACTGTGCCTATGCACTTGGACCTTACATTCCTATTCCATAGAGATTTTGCAAGTTTTCTTCATCTATAATAAGCCAATATTAAAAATAAATTCTGGATGTCTCAAAGAATCACATAATGGTTTTTGTTGGAAGGGACCTTAAAGATCATCTAGTTCCAACCCCCCTGCCATGGGCAGGGACACCTTCCTTTAGACCAGTTTGCTCAAAACCCCATCCAATCTGTCTTAGACACTTGCAGAGATCCACAGCTTCTCTGGGGGAATCTGTTGCAGTGCCCCACCACCCTCTCAAGTAAATAATTTCTTCCTAATATTTAATCTAAATCTACCGAATTTCAGTTTAAAGCCATTTTCCCCTTGTCCTATCACTACATGCCCTTGTGAGAAGTCTCTTTTCAGCTCCCTTTAGGTACTGGAAGGAGCTATATTGTCTCCCCAGAGCCTTCTCTTCTCCAGGCTGAACAACCCAGATTCTCTCAGCCTGTTTTACTAGGAGAGGTGTTCCAGCCCTCTGACTGTATTTGCAGCCCTCCTCTGAGCTCCACTAGGTCCACATCTTCCCTGTGCTGGATGCAGCCCTCCAGGTCGGGTCTCACAGAGTAGAGCAGAGTAGAGGGGCAGAATCTCCTCCCTTGCCCTGCTGCCCACTCTGCTTTTGATGCAGCCCAGAGCCATCAACTTTCTCAGCTGCAGTGTGCATGTTACCAGGTCATGCCTGGCCTGTATTTATGTAGAAACATATTTTTCTCCAGTCTTTTGAAATTACAGAGGAGACAGTGTCACATATAATTCCCAGTTTCAGGATTTGCCTTTGAGATTGTCACTTGTTGCACCATGGTAGTGAAAAATTTTTTCAGTGTATGAAAGAGATTAGGAATGATTGCTTTCAATTCCTTCATCTCATGGATTTTGATCCATGATCTTTTTTATCTTTCTGATGGTATAGCAATACAACACAACTGTAGCTTAAGTTTGGCAGTTCATTCCTCTTGAGTTCTCTTTCAGTTTCTCTGTAAGAAGAAGCATTAAGCTTGCTGCTTAATGATGTTCCTTTCTTCCCTACTGCTTGGAACTGGCTAGCTTCACAAGCTTCACATTGCAGTAATCATTAGAAGAGGTTTAGTATTAGGGGCTGGATACTTGAAGAGCAGGGAGTTTCCAGGCAGGAATCAGATCCTTACAACTGCTTTAGTTTGACAAGGATTTTAATAGACAAGGATTTAGTGATGTTACACCTGTTTATCTGCTGCAAACTGGTCTTTTTTTTTCTTTCTCTTGCTGCCATTTTCCCATGTCTTCAGTGATTCACATCCTCCTMCACTGCAGTCCACTGGGACTGCCAGAGATAACTTTGTTATTAGTTGATGTTTCTTGAATGACCCAAGTTTTCCTTGTTATCTGATTCCATCAAGCGGATGGTGTTAGCCCTTTGGGATTTTCAGGAATGACTTGCATTGCACACACTTAAAGGAAGCTTGTTCAAAGTGACCTAAAAACTTTAATGTCTCGAAGAAATCACCATTTTTCAGTTTTGGGCTCAAAAACATGACTTCCTCAAATGCCTGTGCTCTTTTGGACAAGTGTGCTTGCTCCATGCCCAACTCTCCTTTTTGCCTTCCTCTAGTCCTAAGCTCCTCTGTGCAAGCAGGGTCACAGTCCTGCTTGGATGTGAGACCCCCATGTCAAATGATCCCCTACAACCCCAAAGCATTCACTGTTGTGCCCTCCTCTTGTATCTGTGTGCTCAGTTTGTGAGATTTCTCAATCACATGCAAAGCAGAAGCTTAACCTTGGGCCCTACTTGTGAAACACCATTTAAAAAGCCTCTACAAATTTCAGTTGGTCTTGAATGTGTGAAGGTCCATCCACCTTCTTGATAGAGTGGTGCATTTCCATTTTCTATTTATGAGAACAATAATGAATCACAATATCGTAAGATTACTTCTGTACACTCTATATATGCTTTGTACATGCCCCCAAAAATAGAATCAAATAAGGAATTAGAAAAATTAAATGGTACTGTGCATTTTCTGCCATTGGCTTGTTAGAGCTCCTGTTCTTCCACATGCTTTGCAGCACTGAGGAGTATAAACACAGTTAGTCTCTTCCTTTTTCAGCACTGCTTAGATAGTGTATCCCTTTGCTACTCAAATTTATTGCCAGAGTTGCCAAGTGGCACATCATATGAATGCATGTTTGTTCATGTGGAATTGCTTTGGTGATGCAGAACAGTTTCCTATAGGTCACTGATWTGCTGTCATTCAGGTGCTCAGCAATGTTATTCATAATTTCTTTTTGCTGTTGATCAGAGCCACCCTTCAGGCTGTGAAGAAAGGTACAGAGGGTACACACATTCAATATAAATCTGAACTGTGCAATTCTCTCTTAAGGTATATGTTGTAAAGAAGGCAGGGAATTAATTCCCCTGCTGCTTCTGCCGCAAGTGGGATTTAAGGTGAGCCAAGAAATTTCAGCTGATGATGCTCCATAYTTTATTGTGTGTCAGGCAAGCCCGGAAACTAACTTTGTGAGGGCTGTGCAKGCTCTTGACTGATGAAATATTTCACCCGCTTTAGCAGTGGGAGGTTGTTTAATTAAAGGGAATAAGTAGCATGTGCTATATCAAACACTCTAATTCTGAAAACTTGGAAATGAGAATTAATAGATTCATGCAGAAGTGTGCTTACAGGGGATTAATGACTGTTGCTAAGCTGGTGATTATTCATTTCCATTTTGAATACATTGGTCTGAGAATATTCTTGGGATCCAAAAAATTAGAAAATGGAGATGTGGGGCCTTGGGGTGGGAACTCTGGGGCTGAAATGTGTTTCCCTTCAGTGCCACAGCATTAAAACCCACAGGGTGATGCTTCAGGTAGCTGTGAYTGTCATTTCCACCATTCATGTGGCCTTGAGACTTTCTGCTCAGTTATCAATCATGCCATAATATTGAGGGTAAGGTTTAAAGAGAGCAGTGAAAATAAAGGTGTGAAATACTCTAAAAGCCCAATTTCATTTCACTGCTTGAGGGGAACCACAGTGCAGGTTTGTAGGATGTTCACATGGGATGTGTGCCATTGCTGCCATCCACAGTCCTCCAACAGTCTCCGAGACTTGAATCAGACCTACTTTCGCCTGGATTATCAGTGCAACCTGTTTTCTCCCATCTTGCTTCATCCAGAATTAAAGAAACTACTTCACAATTCTAGGACTGGGGTTTAAAACAAATGGTTGGTATTAGGAGTAAGTATTAAGAGATAGCCCTTTTTAAAAAGGTGCCCTGTGGAATGGTATCTGAAGAAAAACTGATCACRGGGAAGAACAAGAGAAAGTGGAGGTGCATGAGTGTGAGTTTTTCATGCAGCAAGCAGGGGGTGGGGGATGAGCAATAAAGATCAGTATGAGGAATGAGCCTCCACTGATATTCACACAGAAAGGGAAGAGCATTAAATCAGGTCTATTGATTGGCTCTGATAGAAAAGTAATGCTTTTCTCTTAAGCACAACTCTGCTATCACAGCTTTTTGGTTACTGATGTGTGCTCCCAACAAAAGACACTGCCTTAATACAGAGAGGTCRCAGTGAGCTGAAGGCATAACTGAGGCTGTGGCATATTCTCAAGCATGGTTACACAGACAATTTTTTTCTAGTGCATTTTTACATCTGTATTTTTCTCTCCTGAATGCTTCTGTTGATAGTCCAACTTTCTCAATTGATGCTCGCATTAAGTGGTAGGAGAAGGGAAGAGTAAAAACCTGAATGCTTATAATGTTCCCTCACTGTTGCAAAATCATTGGCAACAAGTGACATCAGCACAGGGGATTAGAGAAGCACAGAAATAGCACATGAGGGGTTAAAAAGACAATGCAAGTGGCTGTGAAACATTATCTTCCCTTTCTCAAATAAAATGCTCTCATTCACTAACTCATCTATCTCAGTCCTCRTTAAAGTTAGTGGGAGCCTTTCCATTAACTTAAAAGGATATTGGATCAACCCCAGCTCCTCCTTGCTGGGTGTAACGGGCACAGTTGTTAAGCTCAGAGGTGAGCAGAGGGAATTTTATGACTGAAGAGTCAGTGTGAAATTTCAGCCCTCTTGAATCCACTGGTGAAACTCCCATTAATTTCATTAGTGCTGGGATTTTGCCACTAGACTCAGCATGGAGTGAAATCAGTGTGGCAAGAGACAGCAGGATGTTTGACAACAGAGATGCTAGCTGTGTTTTATCTGTGGCTGGAATGCTGAAGTGTAAACTGKTTTTGTGCTAAAGTTTCATGCTGCCATTTCAGCGGCAATAGGAGAATTGAGCCTGACTGCAGCTGCTTGTCTTGCAAGGAGAGAGAAATTCTGGCATGGCACTTGGCATGGGCTTTCCTTCAGAAATGCTCCCTTGGGAGATTTTCAGTTTATCCAGAGATGGCTGTATCTAATATGCAGCAGATAACTCGAATATAGTACACTTCCATTCAGCAGCAGAGACCAAGCCCATAATCCCTTCCCAGGCAGAAGAAAGCATAAAGCTAGGGTTCAAATAAAAATAGGGAATTTGGAAGAAAAGAAGCTTCTTAGAAAGTAATGAGCTGTACCCATCCAGCTGTGCTATCTGCAGGGAAATGATATATTTTTGAATTGGAAAGACATGCGTGTGTGTAAGAAGGAGGAAAAAATGATTGAAAACACATGAGAAAGGGAAGGATTTTCACCACACTCTCCCCGAATCTGAAGAGAAAGATGTCCATTATAATAATTGCAGTGTAAGCCCCAGAAATATGCTGCAGTGTGAGGCCAGATCCATCCCTGGAGGGTTTGCAGGCAGAGACGAATATAAAAAAGTCACAGGAGTTCAGGGGTAGGTCAATACAATGATTTCAGTTTTTAAGCAGCAAGTACAGGGTTTCTAGAAAGGGCTGGAAATCTTATTTCCCTTAAGCAGTTGTAGCTGAACTCAAAGGCTCTTGAAACACTGGTTGCTTTCCGAGATGTTGGTGGTTATCAGTATCTAATTCTAGCCTGTTTCCCAACCTGGGGCTGCCTTTGAAGTATCACTACTGAGAAGTGCTCTGTGCTCCTCTCTGCCCTGGCCTACTCCCTGAGCAGGCTCTGAATGAAAGGGTTTGTTGTAGGCATGGGCTTCACCTTTTACTTCTACATGCTGTAGACTGGTATTAGCAGTACCTTCCTCAAAAGAGATGAGGATGATAATGAGGTGGTGCTTAATTGAGGCCCCTGAGAGGACCTCATTGGCTTTAGGCTCTGTCTGCAGCCACCAAAGGTCTGTCCTTGGGGAGAACACGTAGRTGCTGCATTGTAGTGCCTGCATTTAGATATGCTGCCTGTCAGTCTGACTCCTCCTGGGGTTAAATGCTTCACTCTTTCAAATTCTGTCTTATTGGTAATGCCAGCATGTCATTAATGTAGTGAATCATTACATGAGGAACATTTTTCCTGTCTACTTTTCTGCATGGTAATGTTAAATGTCGTCCCCCATTCCTGCCTCCAACACCCACCCTCCACACTCCCCATCCATTTCTCTTTCTGGAGCATTCAGAGTGCATGACTTCATCTGCTTGATTATGTCCAGCCTTGGGAATGCTGGCTTTGTCTSTGAAACCACCAGAATGTGCTGAGCAAACACCGCTCCCAGTCAGGCTGCATCAGGGCTGGCAGTTAAAGCCTCCCATGCAAGAAAACTTGCTAGGAGCTGCTTTTCGATGAGATCATCTCTGATTATAGGGGGTTGTCTTATTCTGGATTGTACACGAGGGCAGTATCAGGGCCAAATAAAAGAGCTGTTGTTTCTGAATGTTTTTGTAGCTTTCTAGGATTGCATTTTTGCACAAAAGTGGGCATTCATTCTTAGTTACGTTGCAGTTTCATCTTTCGTACTGACAATGTGGTTTCTGTCATTGGCAGCAGTGCCAGTAAAATCTACAATGGATTTTTAAAATGTAATTGGGGAGGGAGTGTTTTTTCTCCAAGAGGCACAAAGAGCTGTATCTTTGACAATACAAACTTCTTAAGAGCTATGTTGTTCACTCAAGTCTGTCTGGCTATAGAGCATTGTTTTTCTTGTGCATCAAGCAGTGGGAGTGGGCTGAAGGAATGGAAAGGGAAGGATTGCTGACAGGTATCTAATGGGAGCCATTTCATGGGAACTCCCATGATTGGAGTGCAGGAGCTCTCTGTGCAGCATCTCCAACTTGTTGAGGGATGTATTTGCTGCCACAGATGTTCTGATGTTCAGAACAGGAAATTAGGATGKGTTAGATATTACTGGGATACAAGGAAGAATATTATATTTCCATGTTAGCTGATAATATCTAAGCTATGCATATGGAATCTTTTATGCTCTGCAGGTATCTCCTTCTGCCTTCCATGAGGAAGATAAGTTTTTAGAGCTTGCTCAGAACTGAAGCTGTGGCATTACATTGTCAGAAATGATCCAAAGGAGGGGAGGTAGTGTGTGAAAAGAAATGGACGATGTAAGAACCCTGCAGTCTGTGAAGGCACGTCTTGACATCTTCAATTTCCTCCTTGAAAAGTCAAAAAACATGGGCCTGCCAGTGTTTTTACACAGCAGAGGCAAATAATGCAAATGGCAATTTTACAACCACTGTTCAGATCTTAGTCAAGCATGTGCTTATTAGTTTGAGCAGTGTCAAGGTCCCAGCTTTCTCCCTGTCAGGCAGTACAACCCCCGCAGGTTTAGGAGCTGCCAGTGCGTGTGAGGACATTTGCTGTTTTCTGTCACTGTTCTTGCATGTATGTGAAGTTGAGTATTACCCTGGTGTTACAGTGATTGCTTCCAGCACAGCTTTTTGGGGGAAATAAATAATGCCAGTCAAATTAGGAAGTGATCCAATATCTTGCTCATAACCCAAATTAAGTAAAACAAAGCTYGTATTTTATTCTGTTTTTGAAGAGGTTTAACTCTTTGGCATGAAGCCTTCTATACTCTCTTCTAGTCCATCACACAAGCATCAAAGAAATTGTTATAGCTTGGCTAGAAATGCTTAAATATGTTCTAGAAAAGAGCTTATTCTCACTAAGCTGAGAGGATAAGCTTGTGCAGAGCTGAAACCAGCTTTCAGGAGCTTTTCAAATGCAAGCTTTGACTGTCCAGCCAAGAAGCTGGCTCAGTTTTGATTGTTTCTATTAAGATTAGTTCTCAAGACAGTGTTATTATACCATTTTGCATGGCCTAACAAATAGAAGATGTAGCTTTATCACAGATAATGAAATTGAAGAATTTTCCATTGAGAGAGAAGCAAGAGAAGGTTACTGTGGACAACTGCTGACTCTGAACATTTTAGAATTCTTAAATCCAACAAATTTGTAGCCATGAAATTTTAAAGACCTGGAGATAGGAGCTCAGTTGATCTCTGTATGTTGATTTTTAGTCAGTGAGTAGAAAAAAGTGTACAGATAACAGGCTATGAAAATTGAGTGCTGGTCTATCAGCTTGACATTGATCCAAAGCAAAACAATGYAACTACTGAAACTGGAGCCATTTATTAACAAATATAGGGAACAGCACTTTGTTAGCATCTCTCTACCTGAGCCTAAGGGAAATGGATCTTATCAAATCAGCCCAATGTATTTTGCCTTACCAAGAGTACAAGCTTGCCTGATAAAAGTTGTGGTAGTTGCCTGAGTGGGCCTTCTTCACATCTTCATCCAGAAAGACAATGAGCAGTGTCCGACAGAAAGTGGTTTTGATCCTGATGGATCTCCAGGTGGAGATGGATGGAGAGAATCATCTCTGAGCTGTTGGTGTATATCATAGTGGTCCTCAGGGGTTGTTTGCTGGCTTTTTACTGTTGAACACTTGTGCCAGTATCTTGCCAGAAAACATGAAATGATTTCTGCTACTGTTTGTAGAGGTGCATGCAGACCAGACACAACAGAGGGAATAACTAAGGCAGCTCATTGTGAGAGCCACCCACATTATTTGACAAACTGTGAGAACGTAAGAAGCACTCGTGTATTATTTGCCTGGTACAGGGTCTTCTATTYAAACTCAAGACAGCAGGTCTTGAAGGGGCCTGAGGCTTTGGTCTGGCGGARTAGCAACCAAGAGGCCCTGGTGGATGGAAAAGGGAGGATAAATCCCAGCACCCTGCCAGGCTGTGGGGGTTGATAAGGCACCATTGTGGATGTGGAAGGAAACATTAGAAAACTAAACTCAGTATTGGTAAAAAGGAAGTGGGTTGTTTACAAAGTCACTGTACATTGGATAAAATCCACTTTTGTGCAGAGGGCTAGCACAGATGATATCAGGGCTTGGAATGAGATTTTCATCTTGGTCTGCCTTTCAGTGCAGGGGTGGAGTTTACCCTCAGTATGTTATTGTGCTGCATCAGGATTTAAATCCCTTATTTGCTGTTTTCTGGCAAACATTTAGATAAATGCTGCATTAAGTAGACATTTCTTTTTAATAACATTGGCATTTATCTCACTTTTCTCCTGACATTTTTAGCATCTTCACAGATACCTGGATAGCTGTTTCTGTTCTAAAATTTGCAGTAATTAATTGCTTTTCTGAATATSTGTGGGAGCAGCTATCAGCAAAGAGAAAAGGAGGCACTCTAGTTTCAGATCCTTTGATTAAAGGTAAATTGAAATAATTAAAGGTGTAGTATTTGATGTAGAGGCTTTAGGGCTGAAAACCAGTATCCTGATACCTGCTGAGAAATGCATTACTCCACAGAAAATCTCTGTTCTCCTGCCATGGCAAAGGCTAGCACTGGAATGTGGCCCACAGTAATTACTGTTTTGAGACAAAGGGGACGCTTTCTGTTCACCCAGAAATAAATCACTTTGATTGCTTTTCTCCTATGGCACAGTGCTGTATGTATAATTTAAGATGTACAGTGCAGCAGTGGAGCCTTTTAGAACTGGATCATCCCACTGATCAGAAGTAAGAAAGCTGGTGCAAGTGATGGGTGTGCAGATAAATGTTAACAGTTTTGGGAGCTGGCAAGTGCYAAGGATGCTACACGTACAGCTAAGAGCCCTGCATGTGTTTTAGTCTCTGCTATCAGCCTGCCTGGAGGTGAGACCCAGCTTGCCCATGTGTGGCTGAGCTGCAGGAATGTCTCAGGCTTGCTCTTGGGGGATTGTCTGAGTGCTGAGTGGAGCTGCAGTCATGTCAAGAAAACCAGTCCATCGTGTTAAGTGCTAATAACAGGAATTAAGTAGTTTTGTAAACACATTTTATGAACAAGTATAATCAGTTTGGTGTCTCTTAACAGGCTGGTATGTGATGACTCTGGAGAGCCTTGGAACAGCTTTAGGAAGGGGAAGCAAGAGAGGGTATTTGCTGGATATGTGGGGCTTTCTTGTAGCTGTGAGTGAGGCTGCTCCATGCACAGCTGGGGGCTGACCTCACAAGCACAAGGTTGTTCATTGTAGTGACCAGCCACCTGGGAAAGGCTTCTAAAACCAGTTCTTTTTTATTACTTGGTGAGCGCTCAAAACAATTATAACTATGGCAGAAATTGCTGATGGGCTTGTATCAATTTCCTTCTGATAGTTGTTCTTTCTTTACTCTGGGGCCTGAGATGTTTTTGGAATACCAAGATCTTTGTCCCTCTCTTCCATGGCTCCAGCTCCTCTCCAGGCTGTGAAATCAGCTTCATTCTTTCTGTGTCTCATCCTGCTGTGAAGTTGTTGAGCTTTTAAGCAGTTCTGTAGTCAAACAGCCCCTTCTCACAGTGCCACAAAAGCACGTCTTGCTCTACATGCCCCCAGTTTCTGGACTGGAGGCACAGCAAGATCTGGAGGAATTGCCTCTGCCAGCAGCAGCCCCCCTCTTCCAGGGTTTTCCATCTGAGCAGGCATTTCTTGGTGCTTGGTGTCATCCCTGCTCTGGCTGAGAGGAGGGGTGAACAGTGAACATCAAGGTTCTGTGTCACAGAGAATCTGGCAAAGTCAGTGAACCTGGGCTTGGTACCATGCTTTKTCTTCAGGCTCAGCTGAAAGGCTGACACAAAAATTTTAGTAAAACATGTTAACTAGGCACCCAGAACCTGCTACAGACAAGATCACTTCATTGTCTTGCATGTGTTTATCTGAAAAAGCAAATTGTGTAGTTTGCATGTCTAATGTAACTACAAGAGACAGAAAAAGATCAGAGAAGAGGTTGTTCTATTTCATTTCTAGTAATTTTACTTTTGTATAAAATAATCTTTGTGATTGAGGCATTCTTATTAYAATTTTGCAGATACTTGTTTGTAATGGGAGGCATTGCCATGTGGTATTCTTACACCCCCTTTTTGTTTTGTCCTTTGTGAAATCTTGTGTTTTCAGTTCTGAGTAAATTAAAGGGGTTGGATTGGCAGTTCCAGATGTAGATGCTGTCTGTTCATAAAGCAGGTCCTGTACACTAACAGAATTAAACTGCCAGTTTAGGTGTGCTTGAGCCCCTCTGATTTGCTCTGAAAAAACCTCCATGCCAGCAGAGAAAGTCAGCAATTTTGTTTTCAGCACAAGCATGAACTTTCAGGATGCAGAAGTTATGCAGCTGACTGAAGTAAATTGACTGGTGGTATTGCTGCTCTTCCATCCATGTCACTACTTACTGCTTATAAAACCCTGCCTCTTTACTCCTCTTGATAGCAGGTTTTGTACTTTCTGCATCTGCTGAGCTTCAGTAATRTGTTTGCTGAGAAAATGTCCTATTGTCTAATTTTGAGCCTGGTCATTTTTTCTACATTTTCTTTTTAATTACATTTAAAAGAAAAAAGCAGGTGGGGGAGCGCTTGGATCCTAACAATGTTATTTAAGCAGTGAGCCCAGCTTGRAGGCTAAGCCAGACCTCTTGCTTTTGAATCACTCTGTGGGTGGTGCTGCTTCTGTAAAAGCACAAGGTGCCCTTACTACATTTGTGATTCAAAATAATTTCCAGCAATATGAGTGCAGATGGAGCCAATATTTTGTGCTTATTTCTAGGCTCTTTCTACCTTCTCATGGACTAAAAAATGGTCTTTCTGATGCTCTTTTGAAGCTGAACATCATGCAAAAATCAGGCAGACCTTTCATCTTCCTCTCTCCTGATGCTTACCATCCTCTCTGTTGGAACATGGGGACAGTGGCATGTGTCTAGCATATGAATCAAGTCTCCTGCACACAGGGCTGGAGACAGACCATGGCTGTCTCCGTGGAGGGTCCCAACAAGGTACTTGTCCCTGCCCCMAACTGTGGAACAAACAGTTTCCATGAGCTCTGCACCTATCCCTTTTGCAGGCCTGGATCCCCACCTCTCTCTGGGCTGGGCTGTGTTCACACAAGGACAGCAGCACCAGGGTGAACGGCCCTTGCCTGCAGCAGAGACTATTGAAACAYGGGGGAGGTTCCTTTTCCAGAAGCCTAAAGGGAGGCATTTCAGTCTCTTCTGACTGAGCAGTGCTGCAATACCAAATGCTATTTGAAAATCAGTGTTGCTCTGTACACAGCTCTTCTCTTTCACCTCTCTCACCATGACCAAGGCATGGAGCTGAATTACAAGCCCTGCAGCATCTGGGTATGGCTGACAACAGGCCACGCTCACAAAGGGCCAAAGTTTGGTCTAGACTGAGGAGCAGGAATAGGGAAAACCATCTCCTTTAAGAAATCCAGCAGCTCCAACAGACACAGCTGCTCTGCCCCTCRTCCAGACCATGGTTAGCCACTGCTCTGGCACACCAGCAGCATGCTCTCCACACCCATCCTCTCTCTGCCAGGCACAGTCTGTCCCTCTGTGCTGACCACTGGAAAAGCTTGTAGGGGTTATGGAACAAAGCTTTGCCTGTCCGGCTGGTGAAGCAAGAAGTGCTTGCTCTTRGATAGAAACAACAACAGTTTTTTTTTTTAAAAACCAAATTATTTATTTGAATAGATGAAGCAGTARCTGTGCACTGTATTCAGAGTAATTTAAAACTAAATTAATGCCAYGCGCTCATAAGCCAAGGCATAGGGAGGCAAGTAAATCCTTCTTCCTAGTCTCAGGGGAGTTGCTTTTGCCCTGCAGCACAGGAGAAGGGCTCATGAGTGTTTAAAATGCCATGTATCAGTTACAGAGCCYGTGCTGCTGTTCAGATGACACCACTGGCAAGCACACAGTTTTCTTCCCTCTCGACCTAGTAATGTGCCCTCTCATCATCATCCCCCATTTCATTTTAATAGGGAGCAGGCCACACCAGCAGCATAACAATTTGTTTCACAGCATTCTTCCTCATYTCAGGATGATTGTTAGGAGAAAAAGCTGGGCTGGATTGACACATGGAAAATTGTTATACTAAAGCCGGAGTGCATGAGGCGTAGGGCCTAGCCCATCTCCATTCAAAGGTAATGATGCTCCTGCTTTTCTAGGATTTTTGGGATGGAAAAAGTCAAAGCTGGATGCAGCAAGGCTGCTCTTTGCAGCTGGAGGTGCAGGGAGAGGTTTGCTGCTCCATTGTGAACCATCTGCTGTTGGGCTGCTGGAGAAGCTGGCAAGTAGCTCCAGATAACCACCTGGGTAGGGCATTTTTCAGAAACTGCTTCTGGGATTGTTCTCAACCCAAAGACCCATTAAAATCAGTGTTAGACTGATGAACAGGGATTTATGCTCGTTGCCATAAAGGCTGAAATTACTGTATAGAGAAAGTTATCCGTTTCCAGGTCTCCTTGAGCAGATATTTCTGCCCAGGATAATGCCCCCCTGGAGGTGGAGAATGAATGGAAATTAGTTATAGCAAGTTCCAAGGGAAGGCGAAAATGAAAGCAATTTAATCATAAGGTAAGTATTTATGTTGCAGAAATAACTAATCAGTATTCAGCAATAAAGATCTTAGGATATAAAACAGAAAAATGAAATATTTTATTAGTGGAAGTACTTTTGATAGATTCTGAATACTAGATTGTGTGCAGGAGTAAATTTGTACCATTAGCTCTGCGCAGAAAAATAAGATTTTTGTAAGGGAGACAGTAGTAGGATATTGTCTCAGAGAAAGAAAAGAAGGGCTTTCTCTCACCTTACATTTACATCCAGAAAACTCTGGGAAWTTTCCTGTTAGTATCTTGACTAAAAACCCAAACATTTTTTTTAATGCATAGTCTGAATGCTGCTTTGCACTGTACTGCACAGAGTAGGGGCAAGTGACTGAAACAGACCGATGGGGAAAGCATAAAAATTATTGTACAAAGAGAGATTGTTTAGATATCTTTATTTAGCAAGTAAGTACATTGCCAATAGGAAGGCGGAAAATGGAGACTCAGCTGTGTTTACCAAGGCAACAGAAATTTTCCTGAAGTGAGGCCAACTTTGATATGAGCTATTAATTTTGCTTGATTTTTGCAGGGCTACTTCTGAATAGGACTTGAATGTCATGTTTTTGTGTGAGGGCATAAACATCATTCTTTCAGTTCATGTTAGTTTTGCATCTATGCTTCTAAAACTGATGGCTGGTCTGGCACTTGAAGGCCCATAACATGGCTGAGGTTGTAGCATGGCCTGAAACAAGTTGTGTCCTCCGTGCTTTTGGGAAGGGCTGGAATCCTTGTGGCACCAAAACAGGCTYTTGGAATAGAGCCAAGTGCATTGTGTTAATCCTGTATTTTTTGCCCTTCTCTTCTTCCATCTCAGCAAAGCTTTTCCTTGTGGCCCTGCTCCAACAAGCCGCTTAACTGCGTGCAGGTGCAGGCACAGGATGGGACCTCCTGGCACGTCTCACTGTGTGCTGAACTGCATCTTCAATGAAAAAAATAAGACAACTTCTGGGGCCACCTGCCCCTGCCAGGCCCAGTCTTTGTTAGTGCTAAGTACAGACATCTTCCCAGAGCACCAAGGTCAGGGTGACAAACCAGGAAATGCCAAGTGARGGTGCAAGTCCCTACATTTCACCTGCTGACCTTCAAAGATGGGYGCAGCTGCCGGGATTTACCTGCAGCACTCTGGCCTTGGCCACGATAGCATTTTTTCTGGGCAGCACAGCAGGCTGTGCCTGGGTCTCACTGCTCCCTGAACACMCTTGTCTGAGCACAGGTTGGCCCGTCATGCAAGGCCACCTGCAGCTCTTGCACCACCAGTGATCCACGTTGTGCCAATTGTCAGTGGCCAGCACAGGTGGTGATGTCCTGGAGATTGCCATCTGTGAAACACTAGAGGAGGGTGAACATTTTTCTGCAGGGTTTTGTATGGATCACATTTTTTAGTGTTCCCCAGGCCCAGCTATTAGTTGGTGATTTTGATACCAGCAAACCTATGAATTGTTAAGTCTAGTTCTGCCTTCATCCGGCCTCAGATAAGTGCCAGGCATAAGTGCYAGTACAGGAATGTCATTTCTTATTCCACTAGGCCACCCACACTCCTGACCCATTGACCATAAGCCAAGTCTTGCTCCTTGGCCTCTTTTCTACTGCAGATGTGAGAAGGAGCTCTGAGGGTTCTCTTGTATCTCACACCCACACTGATAACTACCCTTCCCATTAACAGGAGCCCTCAGCTTTCTCTTCCCCACTGCTACTTTCCTCATCATTTCACCCTATTATTCCCCCATTTTCCCTTAGTTTCTGCCAAGARGAATTTGTTTAGCTTCAAGTGTTTTTTAGATTTCTCACTGGACTCAAGTTRCTGTGCCTCAGATTGAGCTTGCCCCTCCTCATCACCTTCTTAGCAGACCCAGGTTGTAAGAGCATACCATTACTTTACTTCCTCCCACTCCCTGGGTGAAGAGTACATTTTGTTGGTATTGTTAAGCTTTTGGGCATGGTGAACTGTCCCACTGATTCTGTTGAGAAAAAGAGAAGAATTGAAGGCTAGAAATTTTCATGGCCTGCCCAAGTGTGTGTACTGTGACCCATTTTCCTGAGCTCTTGCACGTGTGACTGCCCCCCAAAGAGCTCAGTTGTTTTGTCAACACAGTGCTGAATTGGCCATATCCCAGTAGGGAATTACTTGGTGCTACTTAAGTGGAAATGYCAACAGACTTGCAAGTATGAAGTTATGACCAGAATCTACCTATGAGCAAGTTCTGGTAGACCTCCATCCACTTCAAGAAAATTATGAATTTGTCTGTCGATCACATCCCCTGGCTTGCACAACTGAGCAGAGTCAGTCTCTGAGTTATTTTTGGTGTTCCCCTTATATCAATAATATTTTCCTCCTTTTAAGCACTGTGAACAATCATTTTGTACAGCCAAGTTTGTGAGATTTGAGAGTTTTATTTTAAAGGACTTCTAGGTAACATCTAAAAAGACTTGATTTTAACCCTGAGGAGGAAAAGAAAACTAATGGGCATGACCAAATTCCCACTTAGAAAAAAATTTATGAACATCCTTTGACAAATGGACTTGAGTGAGGCTTAACCAAGGACCCTAAGCCATGGGCCTGGATGAAGAGGTTCCAAGAGAAGTCATTATGCATCTTGTTCTTTCTGTTGGCAACCCCAGGCTTCCTAGGCAAATGAGAGCTCTAAACCTTTTTCCTTTCCCAACCCAAACTCTAACCCTAGGCACAGACTAAACCCTTTTCCAAGGACCACAAGATGTAGCAGAAATCAAAAAGCTGTAATGGGAGAAATATTTTTACATTCTCCCTTGTCAGCCACAACACAACTGGAGTTCAAGGGTTTTCCCTCTCCTAACCCTAAACATTGGCCTTGGCTGGATTATCACAAGCCACACCAATCATGAAATTTTCAGAGACAAAACCCTAATGTCTCCAGTCCCTCCCTCTGAGGGAGCTCCTTGGCAGCTCCGCATCACATGCAGTTCTAGGCTTTGACATTGCCCTGAACTAACCCTAGCCCTAACCCTTCTGTGTGAACTGAGCGTTTGCCAAAGAGACTAAGCCTTGCCCAAGATAACAAACTTGTAAGGGGAGAAAGCTCTTTGCAGCCTCTCCTTTGCCTTTGGCAGTGCATTAACAACCCCTTGCCAGCTGGAGTGTAGGACCTCTAAGTGCTCAAACTGTAACCTAAGCTCAGGTGTGGGCTGCTTCACAGGTAAGAACACTCAGCTGTGCATGGAAAGTGTAGCAGGGGGTTAAATTTTTTACTGTTTATTCCAGCCTTTTCCAAACCCTTTGCAGACCTTTGCTATTTAGAGTGCTAGGCTTTGTCCCTCTTCCATCCATAGCCCTAAACCCTGAGGACAGCTGATCCTCAGCCAAGCACACAGAGCAATGGTCCAGATGAAAAAGCGATCAGAGGAGAAATATTTCTGTGACCTGCACTTCCCTGCAGAAGTCCCTCACCAGTGCCATGCTAACTGTTGCTGTAGGCTTTTTCCCTTTCTCAACACTGAACTCAACTCTAAGGCTGGGCATGGCGTAATCCTTYGCTGAGGAACTGAAGCCCAAATCAAGCAATTGTCAAAAGAATGACATTCTAGGAGACAGCTGCTTCTCTTGGCAGCCTGTGGGAAATGCAGCATCCACTGAAGCCCCAGGGCATCTCCCTCCTAAAGCAAAAGCCTGACCTTGAGTTAACTATAATTAGGGATAACCTGCTGTGGTCCCAACAAAGATGTTAGAGAAGCAATCTTTCAGGAAACCCAAACCTTAATCCTAACACTAAATGCGAAATGAGCCCTGGACCATCATTTAAATGATAAAGTGTAGAGAAGAGACATTTTCCTTCCTCCTCCTCACTTTGGAATCCCCTTGGCAGCCCCATGCCAACAGAACTCTTGTCCCAGATTTCTCCTTGTTTCTATCCCAAACCTAGCCCTGCCCCAGACTCTCAACTCAGCTTACATAGAGCCCAGGGAAAAAAGTTGTCTGGGGGTCATTTTTTTCAGCCTATACATTGCTTTGGCAGTCCAATGCCAACTGGGTTTGTCCTGTTCCTAAACAATTTTTCTGTAACCTGAGTTTTATCCCTATCCCTAAAGTGGGCTCTTCAAGAGATAATCACATAACTCCAGTGTTGAAGTGCTGACAGTCTCTAGCCTTCCTTCCAGCTACAGTGACTCACTCTTACAGTTTAAGCCCTGTGCTCCTTTTGCCTCTTAATGCCACAGCCAGGCTCAGCACAATTAAAGATGAGTAACAGACATGTATTGCTAGCATGTTGTGAGCCCCATTTAGGGTTCTTCCTCTGTAATGGAAAAAACAAACCATACCCAAACACCTCTGCCAGGTAGCACTGTTGTGTCTGTGGTTAATTATGGGGAGGATTGAAGACCAGGTGACATCCTTGTGAGACAAACACATTTGTCCACTAACCTGTGTGGACTGGGTGATGAAGTGGTGGGGACAAGAGCTTCAGACACCAGCTACCTTCCTGCCTGTTCTGGTACAGGCCCTGCACTCTTTGCCCCCCTGCTGAAGACTCTCCCCTGGCACCCAGCTGGAAGAACAGAAGGATCAAACCAGCTCCTGTTCTTTTGCATCCGGCTCTTACTGTTCCTGTCAACAGCACCCAGAGAAAGACCACGTGTTTATTTTCATGTAGTCTCCCATCCATCTGCTGGAGCGAGCCATGGATCCCTGTCATCTAAATCCTGCAGGCATTTTCCTCTCCTGCCACCCCCTTCAAATCTGGGTGCCCATTTGGAAAGTCATTCATTAATAAAAAATAAGCTTCCCAAATTAGCAAAGATTATTTCTGTAACTTCTGCTATGTGTTCCAATATTCTCAAGGACCTCTGAATCTTCCTTATTTTGCTTTATTGCTGGGAAGGATGGGGCATTCACCCCCCAGAAATATTTTCCATCAGGAAAAGGAATGAGCCATGTGTGTCTGGAAAATGGAACAGTGAATGTTAACAGGTCCTCACTCTGAGGTGTTCTCCCTGGTAATTATTGTTTCAGATGGCTCTGGGTGAGAGTTATCTCCTGTAAGTTCTCAGATCTTTTGCTAAAGAATAAAATCTGCTCCTTGAGATCAGCACAACTGCATCTAAAGCTGTGACTGTACCACAACACAGAGCTGTAGAACTGAATTCAGACTGGCACAGTGGAMATCAAGGTAAATGTGCAGCATGTGAGATTGCTTTTTCAGAGAGCCAGAGGGTTTGAGGGCAGAAAGGGASGATGACTCTCAAAGTTGGAAAGAAAAATGGAAAGAGCCACTGATAGGAAAGAAAATTGCTGTAGTAAAAATTTCTGTAGGCAAATACCGGGTTGAGTGCTGGTGAATGGTAACTGCCCAAACGTAACTCATGAGTTATCTTGTGGTGGAAAGTAATTTACTACACTGAGCATCCTCATTCAGCAGAAAGAGCCCTGCTGCACGTTCATACACAAGGGCTTACCTACACATTTTGGTAATGCTGTAACTCCATCTGTAGCAATTCAATCAGGACATCCCTCTGGCATRGGTTCAGTTAGACTGATGGGACCCCATTCCCACACATTTGATAGAGAAGGCTGTGTGGATGTGAAAAACTCCAAGCTGATAGAGCCACCACCTGCACAAAAGTTTGATCATTGTGATGACACTGCCACTCAGTCACACCTCCCTACTCAAAGGCAGAGTAAATCACTAAAAAACCCAAACCAAACCCCTATAACAAAATTAAAAAAAAAAAAAGCTTTGTTTTGCTGCATGCTCCTCTTCCCAGCTCCTTGACACAAAAGGGCAGAGGGATACATGGGTCTGCAGGCAGGAGAGGTGAAAGGCTGGGTGAGCCAGGGTGGAAGGGCTGTCCTGGCACAGCACACTGACACTGTGCTGCCAGTACAACCTCCTGAAGGGAGCTGGAGACAGGTGGTGTTGTCATCYTATTGCAAAAGTTCCCATACCTTCTCAGTGATTTCTCATGGCAGCTCCTCACAACACAGCCAACAAACTCCATTTCTCTCCTCACCCAGCTAACCCACTCTTTTGTAGCACTCTTCTTCTTATTGGACACAGCTGTGGCCCATTAAGGGCAGGCCTGGTCCTAATCTTTGGTGATTGGTACAGCTGCARCTCCTCAGGGGTGAGACTGCCTTCTGCACTTTTCTCTTACATTCTATMCCTCCACAAGGTGGGGGTCAGTCTCTTCCACTGGGCAGCACTGGCAGAACCAGAGGACACAGTCTCAAGGTATGTCAGGGAAGGTGTAGGTTGAATATTAGGAAAATGCTTTTCACCAAAAGAATAATAAAGTACTGGAATGCTCTTCCCAGGGAGGTGGTAGAATCACCATCTCTAGATGTGTTTAAAAAAAGACTGGATATGGCACTTGGTGCTRCAGYCTAGTKGAGGTGTTAGGGCAGARGTTGGACTTGATGAACTTAGAGGTCTCTTCTAACCTCATGATCCTGTGATTCTGTGACTCTGTACCTCCCGTGGGRCTGTTGCTGTGCAGGGTGACAGCCAACAGGAGCAGGGGCTCAGGGAGGCTTTGATGAGGCTGCAATTGCCAAAGGGCTCTCCAGCTGTAGGGACAGCAGTGGGGAAGRTGCCTAGGGGAGGGATGAATGATGGGCAGGATACAGGGGTAAAGCCATTGGTAAACTCATGGATCTTCAGCCCTGGCACATATCTGGCCATTTCATGTGCTGGCTAGGTCAATGATGAAAGACCTATTCATCAAATCATTGTATCCTGAAATGTGTTGCAATTTAGTAGAAATAACATTGTGAAGCAAGATATATTATTTATTCCTGACCCTTTCACCTCAGCCAGAACACTTTTTCATGTGATTTAACTGAATTAACAAGTAGACTGTGATCTGATGGAGCAGTGAATTCTGCAGTGGTGCTGCAGGACAGAGGTCCCCTGTCCCTTGGGCATGGGGCTATGACACCAGATTAGAGCAGAAACTAGGGGAAAAATAAAAAGAGCTTAAAAAAGCCTCTTTTTTCTTTTTTTTTTTTACTTTTTTTTTTTACTGGCTGTTGAGGTGGTGTGAATGGGCAGGCTGGGTGAGGTTTTTATCTTGTCATGCCATGTTTTTCAAGCCCAAGTCAGTGGTTATGCAAAACAGAGGAAGCAACAGAAATAACAATTAGCCAATATTTGTTGTGATGTATTTTGGTTAATTGTGCTCACAAAATCTTRCAGAAGATCACAACCTGCTCATGGGATCAAATTAAGTGGAAGAACATTTATTTAGATTTGAAAAGACACTGAATTTCTTAGACTATATATCCACAACAAACAACAACTTMATTCTCATTATAGAAATCAGGAAGTGCATTTCCAGCAGGAGGCATGAAGGACATACATGACCACCACTCATGCAACAAGCTGAAAATGTACTTTTAAATTATGGTCCTCTCTGGTCACAGCAGTTGAGGTGACATTTAGAAAGCCCAAGAAAACCTGTGGGCCTCTAAAATGACTAGCTGCATGGAAGTGGATTTCATTCTTCCAGGAGTGAGTGATTATTGCTTCCTATGGTTACTCTGAGTGGGGGTTGTGTTTGGTGTCAGGGCAGTGCCTTGTTGTACACTCAGCTCCTCAGCCCAGGGTCTTTTGCAGTGCCTGAGGGGGATGCATTGAATGAAATGTGTTTACTAAGTCTTTCTCAAAAAGTATATCAGGAGGAAGAAGAGCACYCCCTTTCCTTAGAAAGTGCCAGGATTAGTCCAGGATGTGGCAGATAGGGATTAGCTTCCTCCTCTTTCCCTCAGGCTCCTTGGGCCCATCTCTCCCACTTTCCTGTTGARACTGCTTCCCTTTGTTTCAGTAGTCACTTGGCCAGAGAAAAAAAGAGCAAACACAAGGCAATTGCAATAATAATCTTGGTAGTAGTAATAATAATAATAACAACAATTTACTCTTGACAGCTGCAAGAATCACATTGGGTTCTGACCATTTTTCTCATTAGTTGCTGTACCTCTGAGAGGACAGGAGGCAGGAGGTTTGTTGGCCCTGCTCTCCATRTGTGAGACAGGACACTAAGGAAGCAAACCTGTGTCTGCTGTCCCTTCCAAACTGTTCTTACTGTCAAACACAGCCAGAAATGTAGGGTTACTGCCTGTTCAGCTCTGCCTGGGAGAGAACACAGCTGATCCTCAGAAATCAGGGTGAATAATTCCTTTTGCACAACAAAAAATTAAAGTGTAGGGAAATGGCAAGAAGGAAAGAATATACAAAATTGCTGAAAATTGTTAGTATTAGCAGATGCAGGATTAGCGTAATCAGGAAGGTAAATGACTGGGCAAAAGCAGAGCCTGAGCTTGAATTTGAATATTTTTCCAGCTTTGTACATTGCCACTCTGTATTTAAGGAGGGATCAGTCAGGGAAGAGCTTGCAGTGGTGATTACCATGTCTGAAAGCRAAGCCAAAAGAGCCCTCTTACAAAAATTAAATCTTGATCCCCATCCTGCCTTTGCCCTCCCTCTCAGATCACTACCCATTGCTTGCAGCTTCTCCAGGCTCAGAAGAGAAAGTGCTGAACTATTATTGCTGGACAACTMTTCCTCCTCCAGGACATTTATTAAACCAACACCTTTATTATTCAAAATATTTGAACAAGTGGTAGCATGGTTACCTCCCTCTTTCAGAGGTCTGCTGACGCCAGCCCTAACACAGGGAACAAAGCAGAGACTTTTGCTCTGCACACCATTTCCCCTCTGCCCTGTTCCCCCTGCACAAAGTGACCCCTGATGAAGGGCAGGCAGAGGCCTGAGCTTTAGAACAGATTATTTCATTCAGCCTTGGGATTGAAAGCAAACACTCCCAAGTCTCCTTTGATGCCAGCTGACCTGAACCAAAGCTTGCAGACCCCTGGCTGATAATGTCTGCCAGATGCAGCAGTGAAGAAGGGTTTCCAATCTAGCTTCTCTGTTTCTAGGCATCCATACCAAAAATTATGTGCATGGGTAGGAGTTTGGCATCTGACTGCTATGAGGGAAGACTTGTTGAAGAAGAGAAAAAGCAAACAGAAAATTATCTTTTTGCATAGCCCAGTGCATTCAAGTACTTGACTAATRGCTTCTAATAATCCAGATAAGTGCAAAAGGCCTTTTACAGGTTCTGCAGTGGTGGGGGTTGCTGGCAGCTGGATCTGTACTAACATTTGGGGCAGCAGGGGGAGTACTGTGTGGAAACACCTTGGCAGGAAGGCAGAACTGAGGGAAGGGAAGGAACAACAAAAGCAACATTATTTTTGCTGACAGAAGCAGAMGAAAATGGGAAGTGTCACCTGAGGGACTCCCAGCAGCAGATACAGACACTGGCAGGGCCTGATGGTGCTGGGGACACAGATACCTCTGTCACCTGCCACAGGGACAAAGAGAGATGGTGACAGCTACCTGATCACCACATGCAGAAGAAAACAGTGAAGCAAGGCAGATATTATTATATTAATAACCTGCAATCATTGTCAGAGAGTCCAGTCCTGCCAGCAGCTCAGTGATGACAAAGCGAAGGTACAGAGGGAGGAATGAGATGGTCACACAAGAAACTCACAAATGCTCAACTSCCAGAGGCTCAATCTATTATCCCAGAACTCCAGCTGAGCCTGCTGAGAATGGGAGAAGGAAAGGGGGAAAATATTTCAGGGGCCCAGCTGCTCAAAGCAGATGCAAACAAAAGGCACTGTTGTCCCACTGCTGGAAATAGCTGCAAGATCAGGCTGTGGGGCAGCAGGAGAGAGTTAGGCATTGCATGACAGGACATGTCCACCCTTGTGACAGCTGTTGTGCTGTATATACAGCTTTGTATATGATACAGAAGAACATTAAACAAAGGAAGAGTATCCAGGCCCCACAACTGCCTGTGTGTCCTTGYGCACACGGGCTGTGCCTGTACTCCCAGGACAGAAGAGCTTGCCAGCCCTGCAGTCACATYAGTTCCTGGGGCTCCTGGGAATGTGCTGGCCCCCCTCGGGGATGGACCCTCCTTTCTGAAACTGCCTTAAAAAGCAGCAGCAGGATGGGGGCGGGGAAAGCAGCCAGAGGATGTAAACCTTGTGCAAAAATCTGTGAAACAAAGGCTGRTGAAAGTGGCCTGCATGGGGGAGCACAGCTTCTCTGGGGTTTGGGGCAGTGGCATGAGATCTGGCATGGCTGCAAGTCCTTCACACAGGGAAGGAGAACAGAAAACAGGGCTCGACATGATTCCACAGGAATTGTCTCCCCTTCCTCCTCCTCCTCTGTGTGTGTGTGTGTGTGTGTATGTGCTAATTGCTGATTATTTGCTTTATTTGCTGTCCCTCACAGATCATATTAGGGTAGCTTGACCTAGGCTAAGACCTCTCATCTGTCTTTGCTTTTTAAGGAATTGGGGCATAGTCACCTCCTGTGGGCAGTGAGCTTCACATTGCCCTCCTTCGCTCGAACTTTCATTTCTGAAAAATCATTAACTTGCTCTCAGCTCCATGAGCCTCCCCAGGTGTGACAGCCAGAAGGCCAAAGAGCATGGCATGGGATGTGTACATCCCCTCCAGGGGCTGAAGCAGCTGCTGCACAGTATCTGGTCTCTCCATCACCTGCCAGACCTGCACCAGCCGTGTTACAGCTGCTGGGGTGCTCCCACACCCCTGTCCTTCATCCATCCATTACGAGTCCCAGACAAGTCCTACACCCTCTCCCAAAGATGTTTTTCCCTCCATTGTTCTGCAGTGTCTTTGCCTGAGCAAGACTGTGACATTTCATGATTCAAGCAATAAATGACACATAATTAGAATACATACATGACCTGTCTGTCATATGCTGTTAACCCATTCTTTGCAAGGAACATGTGGCAGCTCTCCTCAACAGGTCTCATCCCTTGTCTCCCAGGCACCTGCCTTCTTCAATCCTCACCTTATTTTAGAGCTGCTCAAACATCTCAGTGGGATTTCTGAGCCAAAACCTCACACAAGACTAAATTTTTGTTCCTCAACCCCTTTGATGCATCCTGCTGCAGCTGTTCATGTGCAAGATGCAAGTAAAAGGATGGAGTAAAATGGGCCCTCTGCACAGTCTGGTCCACCTTGGGCAGGTGAGAAAGGTCAGGGCTCTCCCAGGTCTGATACTGAATCCTGGGATGAGGCCTGCCTAGCCTGCCTGAGTTTTGCTGTATTCTCATTCAGCACGTATGTAGTCATACTGGGAATTTCAGTCTCAAACCCACTATTAGCCTGGCCTGATTCTGCTCCCCCACCCCCTCCCAGCGCGTCCAGTATGTTTGTTTCAATCCTGGACTGGAGTCTGAGGTGATGTAAGAGGTCTCCTAGACAGGAAACTCGGGCTCAGGGCTGGCAGAAGCTGGAGGTCTGGGCAGTGCAGATGTGGGGGCTGCACCCCCTGACCCTTTCTCCATGTCCCAGCAGTGCCAGCAGCACCATGCCTGCAGCCTTTCCTTCCCTCTTTCCTCCCAAAGCACTTCATGGGTGCCACCCTGGCACAGACCTGCCTCCTAACTGCAGGGGTGCTTAAGGTGACATGTATTTAAATATTATTTAGCATGTGGTTTGCATGCTGTCTAGTCTTTGCTTGAAAGAGCAGTGTATAGGGAGAGAACCAGCAAGTGTCGCTTTTTTATRGTCCTGGAAGAGCTACAAACCCGACACCTCCAAAGTTACACAAGCCACTGATGAAAGGAAAAGCCATGTGTTGGTACCACAGGTGAGCAGCCAGGCATCTGCTTTAACAAGGAGTGTTAAAAGGCCCCCAGGGAGCACACCCTTGCTCAAGTTCCTATCAGATGGAGATTCAGTCTCAGGAGGATTAATTTTTTTTTTTCCTTTAGATGTTTTCCAGCCATATGGTGCCAGTTTCAAAAATTAATGTCTGAATCATTTATTTTTAATAGGTAAATATCTTCCTTCTGTCTCTTCTTTATTCAGGTTTCCTTAGTGGGACAAGAACCAATTTTGTTTTCTTTTTTAATAGAGAATGAGCCTCCCTGTCTTGCATCTTTGGATTTGTGGAGGTTTTTCCTTGGAAGTTTTGCCAGAAGGGGAAGGCGGCCATGCTTGTCCTGTCCCATGGTGTGGCTCAAAGTGCCACTCTCACCTCATCTGCAACATGGGGCTATGGACAAACATCCCTGCTGTGGTGGGCAAGTCCCTCAGAAACTRTGCTTATGTGATAACATACCATTTTTAAAATGTATGTGTCCAGCTCCTCTTACAGACTTCACTGTGGTTTTCTTTCCACTGCTGTATTCCAACACCTTCAAACCAACCTCAAAATCACTTCAGTAGCCCTGTGGTTCTCCAGGTTGTTTGCCATCATCTCTTGCAAGCTGGAAATGAAACCTTTTATCTCATGGAAGGCAATACACAGATGATATGTGTGCCTGGATGGGTGTGGGTTTAAGTGTGTCCCCTGTTTGGGTGCTTTAAACTCATGAGCTATGCAAGAAAACCAGCACTGCAACTTCCCTCCCCTGGCTCCTCTCGCTGAGCTTTACCATCTTAGTGCTAAAATATCCTCCCAAAAGTGGGCTGACAGCAATGGAGGGAAGGTGCTTCAATGTCCAACCTGATGCACTCAGTCTGGGCTATGAAAGGGTCTGGATTACACCCTGCAGCTGGGCTGTTAACTGCAGTGATTAGATATGCACTGGCATGTGTAAGCAAGTGGATGTATCCAACTCTGGGAGAGATTTTAAATAGGCAGCTCTGGCAGTCCTCTCAATTTCTCTCAACATGAGGATTTTCTGCTTTACTGGTTTATTTTTGGATATGCAGGCTGCAGAAAAAGGAATTTTGTTAATAGAGACATGCAGTCTCGTTTGTGAAAACAACTCCATAAGTATGGGAGAACATTGTGCTGTTTTACTTAAATCTGCACATGTTTTGCTGACTTAGAAGTTGGTACTGCATTTCAAAGACTAGCTCAGTAAGCCTGATTGGTGTCCTTTATCTTTTGATGTTTAAGAAGCTTTTCTTTCCAAAGTCTTCTTTTCTTTCAAGGCACTTCAATGAAAAGTCTTCTTTCGCCCACCTTCAGAACAGCACGTAACATCCTTCAATTCTCCCTGATTTATCTTCTGTATTCTCTTGACTCAAGGCAGATCATAAATTTGCCCTAATTTATGATCTGAAACTCCTTTTTTTTAATTTTAATTTTTATTCTGCCTTTTCTGAGACATTTATTTCACCCTAATCAAAATAATGTAYCCACTTGGGTATGCTTGTCCAGTGTACTGTGGTGTCCTACCATGGCAATAGGGACAATAAATGCATCAACTCAAAGCAGAATCAAYTTATTCCTTGCTGATATTTCATCAAGTATCTGGACCTTTTTATTTCTCCCTTGAACTACTACTACTTACATGTTCAAATGCAAAAAAGTGTATTTAAAAATAAACTGAAGGGTCAAACTCTGACCTTGTGTTCTGTGGGAACTRCACTGATGTGGTGCTCAAGACCATGTTCTGGTAAGAATTCCAGAGTAGAAAGAAGAATCTTCTTTATTTTCTTTTGACTTTTTTTGGTGCAGCAATAGCTACAGGCTAAAAGACCCACTTACTTCTTGTTCGAATGCTTTAAAACAAACTCCACTTTTTAGTGACAGTTCTAGGACTTGTATATTACTTCATTTTTCTACTTTTCTTCTAGCTTTTTGTCACCAAAGGTTTTTGCAGGAATAGAGTATTATTATTACCTTTAAAGAGGTCATCTGCTCCTGCTTCATATCTCTCTCTCCTTAAACTGTTATTTTCTGTTTGTGACATCAAATTGTTGCTGCAGTAGCAACACAAAAATAGAAGAACATGACATAATGCAGGGAAATAACAGTGTATCTGGGCAACTTTTAAAGGTGTCCTCATTTTCATGTTTTGTTTTCCCAACCCCTGATTTTTATCAGTTTGCCTGAAAAAATAATTTTATAGACAAGCTACCTACCTACCTACCTACCTACCTACCTATCTACCTACCTACCTGCCATGTCCCTTGCTAACATGTATGGCTACCCAGAGTTTTCCTTTTTCAAGATGAAATGTTCAACATTGGCTAAATATTTAAACTTCTAAATCAGGGTTTATCCCAAAACTGCAGCTAGATCCTCAGCCACAGATTGCCTGGCAAAACGCTCAATTGACTGGGACTTCTCCCAGGGTGGGATAAGGATTAGTTAATTCCTGACAGTTGTTTGTAGGACCAGGGTGCATCCTGTTGTCCCGTAATGTTCAGTTTATCTGAGTAGTTGGAATTGGGAAGGCTTGGACAAGAAGTGGTTCTTGGTGTGTCTCCTCCTTCTGGAGGTCAGAGACTGGCTACAGCAGGAGGGGAGAAGGTGAGTAAAAGGCAAAGCTTCTCTGTGTAGGACCAAGCAACGAAGCAACCTTGTGAGTGATGAGTCATGTCTCTGCTCCTCAAACTCAGAGCTGATGAGATCGCCAGGTTAGAAACAAGAGTCGAATCAAGAACTGATGAGTTGCCTCTAAAGATACCATCTGGACTTATTCTGCTGACCTGCTTCTTACTCTGGCATTGCCTTAGGCCATTAGGACTCTTATTGCTGCCTTTCTGTGGTCCTTTGGGGTGGCTGTTGCATACTTTATTTGTGCACCAAAGATCT
Source organism: Cardinalis cardinalis (assembly GCA_014549065.1). NCBI lineage: Eukaryota > Metazoa > Chordata > Aves > Passeriformes > Cardinalidae > Cardinalis > Cardinalis cardinalis. The sequence goes on along the minus strand of JACDOX010000189.1, from coordinate 744,013 downwards.
TGATTTTCTCATGGATTAATGAAGTGTTTCATGGCAAAGCAAGGAAAGGGTGTGGGACCTTCCTTTGTATGGTTGCCAGTGACTGCCAAAGACTGGATTTACTCACTCAAAGGCCTCTTCCAGTTGTATTACTGATACTGGTAGTTCAGGCTGAGCTTGTAGGAGAATTGCCCTGACTATGATTTACTTTGCATTCAGGCCTCTGTTGGGAGCAGGACTCTTGTAACCAGTTCTGAAAGTCACAAGTGACCCAGAGGAAGGAGCTGAAGGGAGMAGTCTACTGCCTGAAGACCACAGATATAAAAGATTTGAAACCTTTTGACTTTTGCATCCCAAACTCTTCTTCTGAGTTTGATTTTTACAGAAAGACTTTCTCACTCCCCATGCAGCAATGGAGTCTCTTTGCATATCACAGTCTTAAACCTGCCTGAGGCCTCTCAACACTTTAATCACGAAACAGAAATTCAGAAAACAGCAGGAGGGACTTTTGACAGCCACCACAACTCTGAAGATACAGTCCCTTCCTTATTCTCTCTCTGAGTTTGCTGCAGGATTTGGCTGAATTGGCTGTGGGACTATTCCTTCATTGCCTTCTTCTCTGCTGGGGTTTTGGAGATGTCATCACAGTTCTTCCTATCACCCTCCCCCAATGCTCCTTTGTTTGTCATGTCTCTTTCATCATCTTTCATCAGGCAGGATCATGCAGTCTCTCAATCACTGTACAGGTAGAGGCATCCTCACCCCACAGATGTTTAACAAATCTGCAAGGCTGCATTACTGTTCTGGCCAGGAGGCATTCCCCTGGCATGGGAACTGGAGAGCAARCAATCAGGGCACACGAAGGGACTGAGGGAGAGTTACCAAAGCTGCTCTTCAGTGCTTCATTGTGGATTCACGTGGCCCAATGGGCCTGAATGCAACATCAACTATGACAGACTAGAGGTATCTCCTGCACTGCACCCTCAGTGCCTGTGAGCATCTCAGTGGCTTTTCTGAAAGGGAAAGCACTGGGGACTGTGCTGCAGTCTTCTCAAGACCATGGAARGTCTAGGGGAGATGGGGAGATCCATGCTGGTCCCATGGTAATGAGCCCTGCACGGCYTCTGGAATGACTTACAAGGAAGGAAGCTGCCTCTGTCTACAAAGAAGAGAAGAATATATGAGTCAAAATGATGCCGRAGCAATTTTACAGATATATTAGAGATATATTGATAGAAAAAGCAGGAACTAAAACCACACAATATAATGGGAAATAGAAGGTTTAGAAAACACCTATTGTGCGCAGAGATAAAGAGATGCCAGTGAATGTGTTTTAAAAATGAGAGCCTCATCTTTATTTAATAGAAAAGCTGATTGCATTCTCTTTCATATGAAAAATCATAAAATCATAGAATGGTTCAGGTTGTAAGGGACATTAAAAATCACCTCAATCTTATCCCCCCCCTCCCCCCACCTTGGGCAGGGACTCCTTCCTCTAGCCCAGGTTGCTCAGAGCCCCATCAAACCTGGTTTTAAACACTTCTAGGGATGGGGCATCTGCAGTTTCTCTGGGCAACCTGTTCCAGTGCCTCAYCACCTTCACAATTAATAATTTCTTCCTAGTATCTAACCTAAATCTGCCCTTTTTCAGTGTGAAGCCATTAGCCCTTGGCCCATCACTACATGCCCTTTTAAGAGGTCTCTCTCCACCTTTCCCTTTAGGAACTGGAAGGCTTTTATGAAGTCTCCCTGAAGGCTTCTTTTCCCGAGGCTGAACAACCCCAATCTCTGTCTACACAGGCTGTAATTATCTTTGTGGCCCTTTGCACTCATATCAACAGGCCCACACGCTTCCTATCCCCCAGAAGGGGATACAACACTCCACATGGGGCCTTACCACAGTGGAGCAGTGTGGCAGAATCCCCTCCCTTGGTCCCAACTGGTCACTGACACAGAGAGCATCACCACCTCCTTCATGTCACCTGCCTGTCCCTCCTGTCCSTCCTGAAGAGCTGTATCCTTCCCTTCCAACACCCCAGCCACGGGAGCCACGTTTCCATGATGCTGATGAGGCTGTAGCTCTGCAGACACACACACAACCCTAACTTCTCTCATTTATTCCCCATGCTGTGTGTTTGAACAGAGGTATTTAAGCTGGCCTCCGTGATAGAGATGACTTACTGGCTGGGGGACAGGAATTCCTCTGTGCTGCCCTTCAGGTGCTCTCYTGTGATCCTTCTCCAGGCTCTGGGCATCTTATGCTGGCCCTGGCATCAAACTGGAAGGGATGACTGAGTTCTCCTCCCTGACAAACTTTGTTTTAACAAATTTTAAAAAATATGTTAGTCTTCAAGTTTAATAAACTCTTTAGTTTAAACGGAACAAACAAGGGAAAAAGAGGGAGCAGTAAATTGTTAGCTGCCTATTTAAAAACAGGGGAGCTGCAAACAGTTATTCCAAAGGCATTTTCTTCATCCTGCTCACTAACTTGTAACTCAAGTGGAATAATTAATTAATTTGAGGCACTCTGAAACGTGCWAATGCGTTTCTCAGCATCTCCTGTAATCAATCACTCTACAGGGAGACAATTAATTTATCAAAATTAGGAATAACTGATAGGGCTGTTTCACAGTTCCTGTACCTGTAGAGAGGAAAACAAAACAATTAATTAAACAAAAGGGACAATTTCTCCAAAGCAATGACTCCCCAGCCAAATAAAATTCAACCTCTTGCAGTAATGAATTTAYTTTGGGCTTGGTGAGGAAGGTGGTGATCTCCAAAGGTGAGCAGCTTCCACAGACACCAGTGCCCAGAAGCTGTATGAGCCCTCAAACTGYGGCGCTGTTGCCAGGTGTCAGCACTTTCTCCTGAGCCGTTCAGCAACATTTGAGCAGCAGCTTMATTTTAAACTCGTTGGCTCACTGATTAACTGCTGAGGTGCAGTTTCATGCAACGCCAGGTTCAGGACACGTGGGCAGCTGCTCCCTCTGGCCTCCAGGATGGGCTGGAGGTCACAGCCCCRCAGCAGCCCTTGTGGGACACTTGGCTTTTTCCAGGTCCTGGCAGAGGGGGAGCTACCAGGGCTGAGGCTGCTGAGGACAGCTGCAGGGCTCTGTCCTTTCACAGGCTGCAGCTGCTGTTTGGTGCACGTTCACTTACAAAGTTTGATGTCTTGATGCTTATCTGGAGCTTAGCTCAATGGAACCCCAAGTGTGGGGCTTTTGAATGGACCTACAATGCAAATATTAGATAATAATTTATAGAAGTAAAAATAGGAAAATGAACTAGCCAAAAGCTTGCCTCAAACTCTGTTGASGCTTTTCTTTTGAAGATATTAGGATTTTGATTTGGTTCTGGAGAAAAATTTCTTTATTCCATGAAAGAAACACTAGAAGTATTTTGTTCCTGCATKCAAGTATAGGATTCTTCCACATTTTCTCTGCACAATGAAGAATTATAGACTTATTCCTAACCAGCTARCAACAAGGAGTGAAGAACATATCCTACACACTAGGCTTTATCAGAGAGATAATGAAACCCACATGACATTTCAGGGCTAGCTKTGAAAGCTTTTTCCTTAGATAAGCCATCATCCGCTCTGTAAGCAAAATTCTTGTGATTATGGGTTCCCCCCCTCGATTTTCATTAACATAACCATTTGCATAAAAAGCAAGATTCTTGATTCTGCAAAGTCCATATTCTCCTGCTGCTTGTTTCCCCCCACACCCCCCAAAGTTTTCATTCTCTGTTGGCAACTTGATAAATCACTTCCACTAACTCAATTATGGTATCACCAACACTGCTTTATCTCTTCAGGTGATAAGGAATAAGCAGCAAGCACAGCCACAAAACCTGCAGGAATACAGATTATGTTTCCATGTCATTTGCTCCATTAACAGCTTGTATGGAGTGTTTGAAAAAAGTAGAAGGAACAAAAAGAAGACATGATAGAAAGAGATTATATTCTTTACATATCTCAGATGCTTACAGCCAAGGTAATGCATAAATTATGAGCCTCAGGTAGGGCCCTCTGAGAGCAGTGGAAGGACTTKCATCAGCTCCAGTGGGTTTCAGACAGAACAATGCATTTGGAGTGAAGCACAGTACCATTATGTAATGACAAAAATTAGAAAGAGGGGAAAAAAAAGAAGCAAGTGAGAAGAGAAAAAAGGCTGCAGGCATTTTTGCTGACTTGGATATGAAGGTTCACAGCGTAAAGCTGAAAGAGATCCCTATCTAAATGGAAATGGGGAAACCACTACATCTGAATGAAATTTTGCTGATGCAGTCTAATTAACCTGGTAAATGTTCAGATACTTTAGTAATTAAACTTTAACTTTAGAAGCTAAATTGCTTCTAAATAAGCTCCTGGGATTTATTTTTGGCATGGAGATCAACAGTATTCTTGTCTTCTACRCTACAGGAGTCTGGAGCAGAATTCTGGCAGCACTCCTTATAGTTCAAGCCACTACCAAAAACAGATTTCAAGAGGAATAGATCCATATTTAATTATAGTGAAGAAGACCTGTGCAAAAAGTAAAACATTAAAGAATTGTAACTAGCAAAATTTCATCTAGTATTTAAATCATTAAGTGCTACAATCAGCTTGTACTATAAAATAAAATGGATTGTGGKAAAGTTAGGGGATGAAACTACAGTRATAATGACAGGTTAGTGAGAAAGAGTAATGTCTGGTTAATAGTCACCATCTAAAACATGTTTAAACATTTTTAGAATAGAGGCACATTGCAGCTTGGAAAATATAAGGAGTACCTGTAAGACAGGAGAATCTGTCCCAGGCAGGCCATGAGAGTGATTATGAATGGCCTCCTCAGCACAGCTTCCCAGGGCAATGCTGCACAAGAAGAGGAGCACCAAACAGAAGCAGTCTCATTGCTATTTGTCTGTGCAGCATGYAGAAGACCACTCTGGAGGGAGATGCCCAGGTATGGGGTCCATGCTGTACAAAGAATGAGGAAATACTGGGGAGAGGCTCAGGAGAACAGTGCAGGTGACCCTCAGCCTGGAGACTAAGCCTTCCCAGGTACAACTTGGGGCAGAAAGGCTGTCATTCTCGCCTAGGAGAAATCCCAGCAGCCTTATATTCATGCAGACATAAAAATCTATCTGATAAGGGAGTGGTGGGTGGTATAAAGTTGCAGGCAAGGGGATAACAAGATCCAGTGGGGAGAAATTTAAGTTAGGTGAATTCAACCTTAACACAAGAACTAATCTCCTACTGCTAAAGTTAATGGGATGTTGCAGGGCCTGAAGAAGAAAGAAGGTGGGTGCYTCTGCAAGTTTGTGATAACACATACCCTTTACAACAGGCTGTTCTCTTTGGATCACCTGCACATAATCCATACAGAGTCACAGAGTGGCGAGCAGGCAGGAGGGACCAAGGCACAGGGGATCAGGTGCAGAGGGGTTATTGGGGCAGATCAGATCTGGTACAGGCACATACTTGTTATTTGCACTGCTACAGGTGGCTGTCTGGATGAAAATGCAGCGATTCCTCTGTCTGGTGCCTCCTTGCTGCATGGGTGAAAATGCAGTGATTCCTTTGTCTGGTGCCTCCTTGCTGCATGGGTGAAAATGCAGTGATTCCTCTCTCTGGTGCCTCCTTGCTGCATGGGTGAAAATGCAGTGATTCCTCTCTCTGGTTCCTCCTTGCTCCACAGAAAGGCTGGGGAACGCTACAGGTCCAGGCAGAGCCAGCACGTGTTGATAAGGCCATTATTGCAATGAAAGTCCCTGCACCCAGGCTTCGTGCAGTTGCCTGGGATGTTCTGGGGGGATATTTTTATCCTGCCAGTGTTTGCCTACTGTATATGTATTTCAGAAAAAGGAAGAAAGAAGGCACCAGAAAAGGCATCCAACAGGGTGCAGTAAATCCAGACAGGATGGATCCTAGTACACRAAGGCAATTGTTTGGTACTTGAAGATGATATCAACACCTCTTTTGCATTTTATTTAGCCCACTGAGAGATGCAGAATTGGGCCAGAAGAAACCTTTGAGTAACATCTGCTGGTGTCCACCATGCTGAGGAGAGGCCACCATGGGCGCGCTGACTCCCACTGCCCACTCCTGCCTGWCCCACCACAGCCTCCTCAGCTGATGGAGCCCAGCTTTGCTTCTGTCTCCAAAGAGGATAGTGCCAGTGGGATGCAGCACCATGTAGGGAGTCAGCTTGGGTTTCCTGAGCTTTGGCTACCTGAATGCTGAGCAGAAATGAGGAGTTTCCAGTTGAGAGCTGGACTTCTCCAGCCTCCTGCTGAGCTTGGGTGCAAGCCCTTTAATTAATGGGAGATAATTGCATTTGACAGAGGAAGATGCTATCAAGTAGTATGTGAAAAATTACTTTTGATTTAGCAGAAGTCATTTTAACCTGAGGTGTCCTGTAGGAAGGAGATGCAGATCTGAAGCCAGCATTTCTGAGAGCAGGATATGTTGTCTTTTCAGAAACATTCCCCCTTCACTGGAGATGTGTCCTATTTGGACAGTGGCTGACAGACAGGAGATGAAAGGCTGCTGAGCCTGACGTTTCCTACCAGCTGGCACCACTCCACCTTCCTGCTGCATCAGAGGGGTGGCAGCAACCAGTGGAGTGGGACCTGCCAGGGCACATTTAGGCTGGTGTTGGACCYGAGGAAGGCTTAGGATGCACAAAAGCTCTTGACTTATTTGCTTATCAAAGGATTTAGGTTTAGCTTTCTACAAGAAGCTGGCACAGACTGAACTCAGCTCAGCCCCACAGATATCCAGGAGGAACTGGGTTCCTCAGTTCCTCGATATCTTTGAAAATCCCTRACTTCCTCTCCCCTCCTGCCCCTGGGGGGCTGGGCCCATCTCACGGTGCTTACCTGTGACTTATTTCATAATGTAGCAAAATAATAATGATGTGGGAATTCTTAAACTCACTAAAGTCCAACAACTAGTATAATGTGGAGTTTGAATAGCTGGTGATCATAAATGGTTAACTAACAAGTGTTTACAGTGCCTCATGATAGTTGCTGGCACTAAGACAAGGGCAGTAAAAAGTGGAGTAGATGAAGATAAATGTGAGACACAGGCAGAAACAAGTASTCTAGCAGATGTGTGTGGAAATTAATGGGGTGGTGATAATAACAAATTCTGATTTGCCACACAGTAAATGTGTCTCTTGATAATCGGTTTCCAGCAGAATACCAACCAGGCATGCAGAAGACAGAAACCTAAATGTGGTTACATCTCCACATTGCCAAAGCATTGGATGGACACAGAAAAGCTCAAAAAACATAGCTGGAAAAGTTGAGTTTGTTTTGTCCCCTGCAGTCTGCAAGATTTTATTTTCAGGATTTGTGACCAAGTCTCTTGAAAAATAAATCCCCAGGGATACCAGGGAAAGATTTCTCCCAACTTGAGCTGAGATCTTGGCCATGTTCCAACCACTGCTGCAGATATCCTGTCTGATGTGGGGTGGGCAGCCACCACTGACCCCACATGTCTGCTCATCTGCCAAACTGGGATGTGAAAGCTCCCACACAGCACAATGCTTTGCCAGATGTGTTGTTGAACTTCATGTGTTTATGCTTGTGAAGAGAACATAGGATGAAARGCATTGCAGAAATGCAAGATATGATTTGTTATGATTTAAAAGCCATTCTGGTTTAGCAATGCTACTTTCAAATATTTGCATCCTGCAGGCATTTCCAGATAAGGACTCAAGCCCAGCTTTTCTTTTCCGGTACTAATTTTTTTAAAGAGCAGAGTGGTTTCCAAACCCTTTGGAAATGGAACTTTGAGCTTGCCTGCTGCAGCCTGTATGACCACATGGACCAGGCTGTGGCTTGACAGGCACAGAGGCATGGAAAGCTGTCCTATTCTTGCCTCTGTTCCACATTTGAACAGAMCCCACATCTCCCCCAGCTTCACCCTGCACCCCATCCTTGTGGGCACTGCAATGAAGGGAACACAAACCAAGCAGGGACATTTTGCCAGTGTGYRTGGAGTTGGGGCTGTGGCAGGGCASGGAGGGCAGGAAGCCCCGAGAATGGTGTCACCAYGGCAGGAACTGTAAAAAGGACCCACGTCATCACTGGTACACAGAATTTCTTCCCACTTACCTGAAATGAGGTTTGCATGAATGTGAGAATAAATCCTGTGGGATGTCTCTGAGCCCCTGCTAAAATCCAGTAATTTGAATAAGTATAGGGGACTAAAGACAAAGACAATGGAATTTACGGATTTCCATCTTACATCCTATAATAAATACGACATTTTCAATTCCCAGTGGAGGTATTAACTATCTCCCTGCTCAAAGTTTTCCTGCTGAGAACACTCTGGCCTCGTGTGAGGGTGCTGTTCAGATACTCTGGCCYCTGGCCCATTTCTCCTGGCCTCCCCTCTTCAGCCACACCAGTCCTGGGTGTTGTTGCCTTGGGCTTGGGTAGTGAGGGGYCAGCAGCTGAGTACAGTGCCCACAAAATCCCCAAAAGGACTGAGTGGGGACCTGCTGACTTCAGGCTACCAACAATACAGCCCAGCCAAATGCATCTAATTTCCCAGTCACTGCTTCTTGCACACATGACCTGTTAAAAGGATTAAATTAAAAGAATTCCCAGAGCTAATCTAGTGATGATATGATGAGAGACAGGAGCTCAAGCACATCTCAGAGGTGACTGATCGGGTTTCCTAGGATGTATTATTTATAGGGCCATCTGCTTTAGACAAGCGTTGAAGTCTGAAGGGGAGGAGRATTTTGATGGAATTCACTCATTTAACTGGGACAGGGTGATGGTGGAAGAGATGCTGTGGTTTCTCACCACTCTCACCACCCCTCTCCAAAAAATGATGCTGCAGTTATTTATGGAATAAAGCTGGCAGGAGGGTACCTCTGTGTCAATGCCCTCAACAAAATGCTGCTGCTCTGAGAGCTCACSCGTGTCCTCACAGAGGGGCCATTCATAGCAAGGCCCATTAGCATAAGGGAGAGAGGTGCAAATATGTTGCAGTCTGAGCCACTGGTACTGTGAAAAATACAGGAGTACAAACAGAGCCATGGCTGGAATGTGAGGAGGTAGGGGGTGGCCAAAAAGAGGCAGAGTTGGCAGGAGAACAGGAAGAATTTCCCCAAGACAGATGATTTAGTTACTYTATAGCTCAGTAGCTGCAGGATCTGTTTACAGCAATTACAGACAACACAAAGCAAGATCACTAACGTAAGAAAGGAAACTGTCTTTCTTTCTGATTTAGGCTGACATACTATTTAAATAATATGGATCAAGCAATCTGAAATAAAATATCTTAATGAACAGAATTCCCTTCTGTCCATCTCCCACAGTGCTAAAAGTAGCCACCTTCTGCTGACATTTCCCCATCACATGTGCATTATCAGATTTCTAAAAATTGAAGCTTCCTTGGGGTAATGTCTGAGCCTTTCTTAGTGATCAGGAGTGAAAGTCCTGAAAGTCTCAAATCTCTTGGTGGGAAAGTTCTACTAAACCTTTACACAGAAATTTGCTGGAAGCTACCTGTCAGTTTGCTGCCCACTTTCCAGTAATTCAGACTAATGACTCGTCAACACCCCTTTTTTTTTTTGCCTTTTGCATCTGTCTAGAAGGAGCTTTCTGCTCCAGTTACTGGTTTAATAACACAAGGCTATGCACTGAGGCAAAATTCTCACCCAGTCTTACTTGATTTGTCTCATGACTGTTTTCCTAATCCTTACTTTTTAGTGTTTGAAAAATATTATCTGAGCAACTAGTTCTAAGATATAAAGATTTGTACTTCTGAATTGGGGTATTGCTTCAGAGCTGTTCTTCTGGACACTGGGTTTATGCAGGAAAGTTTTGGTTGTAAAAAATGCAGTCTTAGAGTCACAGRCTCTATAAGAAAGGTGGCTATGAATATCAGAAATCCTTTTATGCAGTTCTTGCTTAGCTGAAATTTCAGTTTCTGTATTCTGGAAGGTTTGTCTCAGAGCTGCTGCCTATCAGTGTTTTACCAGACAGACAGGGAATTAGACTTCTGTCTGATAGGTGATCTGTTGTATCACCCRTGTGCTGAATGTTCAGGCTGGGAAATGCAGCCTGCAGATGGAGCCTGGATTAAGCCATTTGGCAGGATTGTTCTTGCTCATGAGCCTTTCTGGTATAGCTGCAATCTCACTTCACCCTTGGCAGGGCACACTGGGGCATCATCGGACTCTTCTGGCTGGAGGACAGTCATGGACAGTCATGGATGGCCACGAATCACGGCAGCCAGAAAGAAGGAGCAGCAAAGCTCCCCCATGAGTGGCCTTCAGCTACAAGTGTAGCATCAGCTACACTGCCATGAGGGGCTGTGGCAAAGAGCTGGGTGCCCTCAGCATCCCCTGCTCTGTGGCAGCTGGACAGTGAGGGTCAGGGCACAACGAGCTTCATGAGTGCAGTAGTGGGACTCATATGAAACCCCCTCCATGGGAAAACACAGGCATGTGTCCCTTGCATACTGCCAAACATCCATGAAGGCAACTCCTTGGCATGTGCTCCAGTCTCTAAATAGCCAGCAAGGTGTGTGCAGACAGAAACCTGCACGAAGATGAGTGCCTGGGGACAAGCAAAGACATGCACTCTCTTCTTGCTGCAAAAGTTGGAGTCAGCAAGGTGATAAAAGCAATCAAGCCACTGGAGTCCCTTTTTCTTCCTGTTGCTGTAAAAATAATACTTGTGACAGATTTGTCTCTCCACCTCCCAGCCAAAATTGGCCCAGGGACTGGATTTGTCTTCCAGATTACCCTGATTGGCAGCCCTTCACCTGCTTCAGGGAAATGACTCACAAAAGACAAAACCTTTGGGCCGGACAGAGGGACAGGGATTTCAAAGCCCTTACAGGACAAAAAGCTGGAGTGGCTTGTCACTTGGGTGGCTTTTGAGCAGGTATCTCTGCAGAGACTTCTTCATTTTCCAGGAAAACAGGCTGAAATGTTATAAGAGTTTCTTAAGGAATACCTACAGCAAGCACGYCTCCCTGTGTGTTGGCACAGCCCCTATCACAAAGCATCTTGCTGGTGCCACTGTGCTGTTAAAGCAGGGGTGAACCCTCCATTACTGATGGGTTCAGTTTTGCTGGATTATTCTTCTGTCAGATTATTCTTCTGGTGACTTAGTGAGTTAAACTGTGTGGGTGAAGATGTGGTGTTGGAGTCAAGGTGGAGAGGGTACCTGCTGGAAGGGGTGAAGGGAGAGGAGAGGTTCTTCTTGGTGGTGAGACRTGCCAGTGTGTCTCAGTCTCATCTGACTTGGCTCTCAACATTGCGTGGTGTTTTCCTGTCCCCTGTGCTGTGTCTCATTCAATGAGTAGGAGGGTGAATCAGGAGATCAAGTGAAATGATGGGAAGGTTGTTTCTCTCTTTTCCCTTGGGGTATTTGCTGCCAAAGCTGCTTCCCTGATCTGGACCACTGCACGACTCTGTGAAGGGCCATGTGGGCAGACACAGCAAYGTGGGGAAAAGCAGGGCAGAGTGTGCTTAACCCATCTTTGCTGTTAAAAAAGCATTCACTACATTGGAGCTTCCCAGATCAGACCTGAACTGAATTTTGTTTTTTTTAAGAAGACAACTCCTCAAGTAAGCGCTGATGTTTTCTGTGGAGTCAGCAAAGCAAAGAAAAGGCTTTTGGCGGCTTCCAGGTGCTGCTCCTTTAGGTTTAAAAATCTGTGCCAAGTGGACTGGGTTTTGCTGAGTAAACAGCAAGCCCCAGTGGTGGTGCTTTTGAAGTCTGCAAGATCATGTTATTTCCAAGTGGTGGTGGTAAGTAAAGCCTCTCCTCCCAGTGCTCCTACATGAAGGTGGACATGTGGCTGGCTGCCTGGAGGGGAGMCCCATGTGCAGAGTCTGGGCCCTTGTGGACTGCTTACAGCTGCTTTGCCACTGTACCTCCAGGTATGTCCCATGAGCAGGAAAATTCACCCTGATGTGGCCAGACATCCTGAAGTATGATCCAAAGAGTACATCCATTTCCACCGAATGTCTGGATATGTATCTTAGCCATTCTGGTACTAAAAATACATAATGTGCCTCCAAAATACAGTTGTAACTGCATCAAGTGTTTCTTTAAATTGTTTGAAATTTCCTTTGGCCATTTGGAACATTACTGGGATATCCCACTAAATAAAAGAGATTTTAATATACAGATGCCACGATCATTGTCTGTTCCTCRTTACCTACATATTCAGATAAATTAATTCAGTATTATTGATGTCCATCTTGTTTATTCCTCCTGGATCATCCATAACAAGAAGTTGAAACCATTTGCACTTGTGGTAAAACAGAGTTTTGCTGCCACAGCCTCGAGAAGTTTTGAGCACAATGGATGCTCAAATTTACCAGGAAAATGGGCCTTTTTGAACCYCAACCTTGTTCCCTGCAGTAAGGGGAGCCTGCTGGTCATGCCTTTGACCTCTGGCCCTCCTGCTGACCCCAGGTGCGCTGTCCCTCCTGTGTCTCAGCTCTGCTGTACCAACACATGCTGGTTCCCAGCACCTGCAAGGACTTAAAGATCACTAAAATGCTCCCTGGAGCTGGGCGCTCATCGTGCAGTACGGCTGACACAAAAGCTGAAATTCCTTTCACATGAGAACATGGGTACATCTGCTTGCAATCATCTTCCTCCAGGCAGCTGGCCTGATCAAGGAGAAATGTGATTCCCCACACTTGGTCCAAGGAGTGCTGGGTAGAGGCCTGCAGCCAAGGGGCTGGATTTGGGAGAGGCAGAATAAACGCGCCTTTCACGCCCGGCATCCCCACCAGTCCCGCGGCTCCCGCGCTCCCAGCCTTGGTCGCTTCTTGCCCTGATTGCAGGAGGCAAGGCATGCTGAAATAAASAGAAACTTGTTCTGTGGCAGGAAAAGTCGTTTCTTCTGGCCAGGCATTTCCATCCTGGGAAGGAGACAGGAAGAATATTGCATTAAAGGTAAACTGATAAAATATTTTTCTGCTGGAAGAAGGGGAGGAATGTCAAAAACGTGTCCATGTTTTTTAGAAAAAATTATTGGGGCRTCTAACTCCTTCCCTGTCAACAGCTGTGGGGTGTCATAAATAAATGTTTTAGCCTTCAGTGATCTGTAGCCTCATGCAGGGCATTTTCCTTGCTGCAAGGATGCTCTTTGTCTGCCTGTGCACGCCTGTGTGTGTACACACCGGGGTGTGAATATGTGCTCTGCAGAGGAAGAAATGACTGAAAGTATTAGAAGTGAGTGGACATAGAAGGGGTATTAGCAGAGTCTCTGGGAAATCTAATGTTTGTTTGTTATTACTTTCTTTGTTGCAGCTGACCAATGAGAAAACAACTAAAAAAAATCACTTCTTTGATGAAATGTACAGTTTGTAACACAGATGTCTTACGGTTTGTGTACTTCTGTAGATTTGTCACATTCCATGTTAAAACTTGCTTTTCATGCTGCTACACAAGAGGACTGAAGAAGTAATTTATAGGTACAATTAAGAATGCCATGTTTGGGGAATAAAGGGAGAGTATTTGCAACAAAAGCAAGCTTGACAATTGAGTGATTCASTTTCACTGTGATTCCTGAAAGCAAGCTGAAGGCAGCAGCCAGAGTGTACTTTTACTCTTCAAATCTGATTATCAGTTAATATGTTTGTCCCACCTCCTCAGGCTGGGCTTTATTCATAGCCCAGATAGCCTGAAGACTTGAGCCAGGTTTGCAGAAGGCATTAAAAACTCAGTGATGCAGCAGTAGCTGCAGTGCTCCAAGGGCACGCACATCCCAGCCCAGCCACAGCATCCCTACAGCTGGACTGATTAAAATGATCAGAAGTGACAGCTCACCACAATCCTGCAGGAAAATGCTGTGCTGCAGGCTGGGCAAGAGGACCTGGAGCAAGGCAGCCTGCTCTGTGTGTGCTGCTTGGAGGCATGGGGTTAAATCAGACAGGGGCTGCTCCTAAACTCTTTGAACTGAACTCACGCTAAGACCTCCTAAGGTCTTGGTTTCAGCCAAACTACATTCTTGGCCTCAAAGAAGTGCCTAATAAGTAAGATCATTCTCATGAATAAGTCTTACTTTGGACTTTTCAAAGAATTTGTCTTGTTTAGGGAAGTTTTGGTAGGGTGGAAGAACACCATCCTTTAAAAAGTGCAGAGAACAGTGATGTACAGATAATATTTTTTAAAAAATTGGCATGCAGAGGTTCTGCATATTTTACCATTGCAGTTTATTCACATACATTCATGCATACCTGTAGAGTTTTAAGGTGACTGTAGAATGATCTGTGCTAGACCATGAAAATTCAAAAGGGAAACATCTATCCTTAAAAAACAATAGGAAAAAGCATTTATTTAGCACAGGCTAAAATACAGAAATGTTTGCATGCTGTGTTTGKCTTGATTTACTATAGGGAAGACTTAATGATATAAAGAATCATTGTCTGCAAGACACTGTGTGGGGTCTGCTGCTTTCTGGGGCCTCTCCCGTGAATGTTCATTTGGGTGTTCCAACACACTGACACTCTGTAATAAATCCACCAGGGCATTTTTAGAGGCCTCATACTCAATGTATTTTTTTAATATGGCTTCATTCCCTGTGAATACTAATGTGGATGTATAAAGATGAGAAGCCTTCCAATGACAGACAGATGGGAGGCCTTTAAGGCTGTGTTAGAGGCCTCTGAAAATATTGATTKCCAAGTGTGGTTACTGAGAGAAGATGCTGAAACCTTTGGAATTGAACAGTTAACAGACTGTGCATCAAACCTGGATTTTCAGTTATAGGAAGGATAAGCCCTGACRTCAGTCCTTCCCTGCGGCAGCCATTAAATCTGATGGCTGGGTCTCAGTGCAGCTATGGGAAGATGCACATCTGTGTTCCTCTGCTTTGTGAAGGCTGTGTTTGCAGAGATTATTCTTACCACTCACCACACATCTAGAGAGTTTAGTTGTTAACTGCAGCCCCGAGATATGTGAAAAGTCTCTGTTTCGGCCCATGCGTCCGAAGAACAAGCTGGAGTTCTGCAGTTTTCRTTCTTAAAGTTGTTTATTATATCTTATCTATTAAATTTTTCTCCCTGCCCAGCCRAAGTCTGSTAATATAGCATGTTGAGACTATTTAACGCCGACCGTTTATATACATCACGAACGGGACGGGACACTTGGAATCAGGTCCTTGAGAGGTTTATTTCCACATCAGTCTCATAACATTGTTTTTACAATGGAGACAAGGTGATGTGGCCAGCTCACTGGTTTCACAGATTGCCAAAGAAACTTGAYGTTACAGCAAAGCATAAGACAGACCCAGAGTAAGTTTCATCCAATCACATAGAGAAAAGGCATATTGACAATAATTCTATCTAATAATCTTGAAGCATACGTAATTCTGGTTAAAACAATAAAGCTTATTCTTAGCACAATAGCTTGTTCMTAAAAGCTTAAGCACAGAGACCCATTCATAATTAACCTTCTAAAATATACATTAAATAAACTTGTTGCAACTTAGAAAGCGAGCTAACACAAGCTTATTGTTTTATTTCTCACGTCTGCACCATAGCCTAGAAATCTTTTTTGCTGCTTTAGCATCTGTTCCTATAACTTCTGTTTAAAGCCTGCTTTCTTAGCTTTCCTAAAACCTTCTGATCTGTTCCTATAACTTCTGCTTAAAGCCTGCTTTCTTAGCTTTCCTAAAACCTTCTGATTTTTATAAATCCCACAGAGGTCCACTCAGCAGGGCAGCCAGCGGCACTCTGACCGCCCTCGGGGAAGTGTTGTCTTTTTATACTACAAACTATGTATAACATATTTACAATTACTTTCCAATACCTATCACCTATATTGGACAGTGAACTTCTATTCTAAACCAATCCCAAAGKGCCAGCATCACAGCAGAAGATGGAGGTAGAGAAGAAGAAGAAGAAGAAGGACTGGACACGCCCAAGTCCCTCCATCTTGTCCTCAAAACACCCCCTCTAAAAATCCCCAAATCTACCTTTTCACCCAGWAATAATTTTATTAGTACACTATTTAAACTTCTTTGACTTTCAGGTCCTCATACAAAGCTGGTAATTTGCTTCCCGGGTCATAATCAAACCCACAGGTGTTCTGGGCTGCATGCCAGGGTCTCTGGGCCCCCCAGYAGGGGCCCCAGCAACTCTGGACACCCAGAGGGATGTACTGAGTTCCGACACACACAGATTTMATCCTCAGCAGGAGAATGAGTTTTTATTCTAGGCAGGAGGCACAGGCACAAGTTGTTAACTTTGGGGAGTAAATGGAATGTGTCAAGGCCTTGTAAAATCTCTCTTGCCTGTTGGCTTTTCTAATGTTACACCAGTGCCCTTTGCCTCCTCTGTCTCTTACTTGCAGCCTCTCTGTTCCTTATAGTGCTGTCATCAGCCACCAACCTTTTTCAGGTATTGCCTGAAGCCACTGCTGAGCAATTGATGGAAAAACAATAYTGGTTAGGTTGGAGGAAAGATGGCTTCATCTGGCATTTTTGTATAAGTTTGGAGAAATCCATTTTACAGGTGACTTGTGAATGTGCAAACTCTACACKACCACCTGTCTTCTCCTTCCTTTCACATCCAAGAGAGATGCATTGATTTTAAGGCTAGATGACATCACTCTGGGCTGACCACATGCATAATTCAGGTCCTCTGACATCCCTGTATAAAGTAATATTTCAGGATCAAGAAGAGTACCTGTGACAGAGACTGTCTTTTGACAAGGGGAAGAAAACCTCTCCTTGATTAAGAAAGATCCCCATAGTCCAAGACAATTCTTTAGAAGTTGTTCCGGTATTGTTCACATCCATCTGATGACTCCCCTCGGAGCCCATTACACATCCAATTAGGTTAAAAGTGCTTCAGGAGGGAGGCTGCTCCACTACTGCACATGCATTGTCCATGCACAGAATTCAAATATCAGTAAGCAAAATATAAATGTTCTGTAAGTGCAGTTGTTCTTATCATAAATTCAGCCTCAGATCATTTGGGATAATTTGTTCCTGAAGCTGCCTTTATAGTAGGGGAAGGGAATAGAAAGATAAATTTTCCAACATATTTGCTATGCAGAAAATGTGCTCAGATCTTTGATTAATATTCCTAGTTTRTATTGTTTATTTACATATAGGAGTTTAGTCCTCTGTAATGAGAGATYATTTTTAAATGAAAATATATCATATTTAASTGGAGATTGGAGTCAAATAGGAGAGAGACAGCTTGGATTAAATAATAASAGTTGGAATTTGTTCATAATGAAACCAAAAATGAAGGTATTTTTTCAGCCTTTGTTTTAATCTGTTTCTTGTTTTAGTCTTGCCAGGAGTTGCCTGGGAAATCAATCTGTGCCTTGTGCAGGGGGATCTCTCCATGGCTAGGGACACTGATTGATTGTCTCATATATTGAGACTGTAGGTTTGATGGGAATTCTATAGGAATGGTGACAGCAGTGGAGTTTTAAGGGTTTTGGCTTCTTTACTAAAATACATACCTTACAACATGTGTTCCTTCTTATCAGATAAAAAGTCCTCTCTCCACTCTGTATTTCTCTCTTCTTTCTGCTATGTATTTCTCATCTCTTTTGTGTATTTCTCTCTTTCCTCTTCAAACATCTCAGTATGGATTATTTTAAGTACAAAATAAAATTAGTAAGTCAAGTAAAATTAGTATTATGGAAAAGGTTTTCTGKGGACATATTTAGTGGCTTTGTAACGATTCAGTGATTTGGTTGTATTTGGTGCTTTTTTTTGAAGTGTAAAATAATTTCTCATGACATGGCTAACTCAAACCCCATGACAAAAAWTTCATATGAAACTATCAAGGGTAAAGAATTGGCTTTACTAAACCCAAGGACAACTATTGTATTTAAATTAGCAGAACCACAACTTTTCTTATCCAAGTGCCTAAATTTTGCACTGGTCAGGCCCAGTCTCTGAAAATTGTGCTCCCATGATGGGTATATTGTTCTTCAAAGTATAACTGATCTGTCATTTTCTCTTAATTGAAAAAAAAACAAACAAAACAACAAACAGCAGAGAGCTTCCTATCTGCTCCTATCTCCTCCCTGCTGTCCAGCAAGGCATTGGAGTCATGGTCCCTGGAGGTTTTTRAAAGATGCATGGATTTGGCACTTAGAGACGTGGTTTAGTGGTGGACTTAACAATGGAAGGTTTGCTGTTGGACACCATGGTCTTAAAGGTCTTTCCCTATTAAATGTTTCTATGACACAGTGATCTTACCWTGACTGGTTAACAAGTAATTATCAACAACAGAAATTCAGRAAGAACTTCTTCACAGAAAGGGGAAATCACTGGAATGGACTCCCTRTGGAGATGGTGGAGTCACCATCCCTGGGAGTGYTCAAGAAACARCTGGAYGTGGCACTGCATGGCACTGCTATGGTTTAGTTGACCACCTGGTGATTGTCCCGTGGTTGGACCTGCTGACCTTGGAGGTCTTTTCCAGCCTAAATGATTCTATTTGATTACCAACATCAGTTATATTGCTGTCCCTACATCTACATTAATCAACATAAAAATTACAAGTTTAAGTGATCATCTTTAAGAAGATATTTCTATTCCAGTTATAAGTTAGTAAAAATAAACAGTCCAATATCATTGTGTGGCCTCCCCCAATCTGTCATAGAGTCATTACTGGGCCAGTGCCATTTCTTAAGGTAAAATAAATCCTCAAAGGTTTGTCTGTGTGTTTACTCACTTCTGTGYGGCTAAACCTTAACCTGGACTCACATGTGAGAGAAAGAGCTTGGTGTCATCAGGGCATTACCCAGCTCAGGTCCTCCYCAATTCCAAATACCATTCAGGAATATGTACTACACTTGCAGATCATTTTAATAAATAATTACCAGCTAAAAGTATCTTTGGATTGTAGCCATTAGGAGCTAACATTACCTAATGAAAAGGCAGTCACTGTCCTTCACTCAGGAGCAGTACTTCAGATCTGCCATGCAGGATGTGAAAATGTGTTAAACCAGGACAAGGTTCTTCTAAGCAAAAATCACTGTTGTTCTCTTTAAAATAAAAAAGGAGTCAGATACAAAGATTTGTAATGGCCGATCTTGAGAGAGGAGGAGGCAAAAAAATTTTATGTTGGTTTTGGTAAAAGTAAGTGATTGAATTGCTTATTCCTACTTGAAGAATTACATCCTCAGAATTCCTCTCTCTTTCAGATAAACGTTCAGATTAAAGTTGATATCTGGTCTGGCCCAGAAACTGAGTGATCTGACCAAAATCATGGCTGTCTTGCTTGCCATRACTTTTTTGATGGAAGGAAAAAAACATGCTGGAGATAGATGGCAACACGTTATCTCCTCYGTGCCATCCTCTGTGGCAGGAGTTCCAGGGCAAAAGAGCAATAATGCCAGCGCCTCAAGGAGTGAGCTGGGACTCCGGGGCCCTTCTACACTGACAAACACAGGCAGGCCCTTCTGCTTGGTTGATGGAGAGCCAGCGTGGGTTCAGGAGTTGAGCCGTCCTACCAGCACGAGGAGAGCTGATGTGAGCTGGGTCAGGCCCCATGCTGTGATCTGGGATCAGAGACCAGCAGCCTTCCTTTCTGTCACTCACCACAGGCCCGGGAGAGCAGAGATGGGGATGAAATGCCCACATTTCCACCTGAGCCATGTTTATGTACAACAGTTTTGTGAGATTCAGGCATAGAGTGGGATTTAATCTTTCTGAGATAAATGGGATTCCTTAGGGCTCTTGTGATTAAAAATGCATGTGTGCATGAGTACCTGCAGAGTGGGTGCCTAAATGGTCACAACAGGCAAAAAACCTTCCCTCAAGCTTCCATAGCTTGCAGCCGCCCACCCTTTGAAGTCACAGGCATCCAGGGACAGCTGGATGCAGCCRGGCTTCATGGGGGAAGATTAAAGATGTCACGATCTCTTACTCAGCAGCAGCACAGAGACAGTACAGAGAGTGCATTCTCCTGGAAACAACCTGAACTGTAAATCAGAGAGGTAATCCAACATCAGATGGGCAGAAGTATGGGCTTGCTCACAGGCAGGGCTTTGGTGAAACTGGGAAGCACAGATATAAAGCAGAGCCAGCAAGAGCGGCCACAGAGCAGATCAAGAGGGGTGTAAGGTCATGTTTGACAAAGCCAGGAAGACAAGTGAGGTTTMTGCTCTAATAACCTGAGAATCATGCTCCAAGCTGCGATGCCATGTATGTTCCTAAGGCTCCCAAGGGCTCGTTTTTGACCGGAGGAGAGAGCAGTCACCTGCCCTCTGCTGCTRTGTTTTGGATTTGGACTGTTTGGGCAGACGTTGTGCATCCCGTGGGCCTGCCTCGGGCAGGCTGGCAGTGCTGCTGGAAACTGCAGCCCATGTGATTCCTACCTGCCTGAGAAGGCAGGCAGGGGAAAGCAGGTTGTTGTGTTAATGCTGAAAATGCCTGGCACACTCCAGGCAATGTTCTCTGCTTTGAAACGTGGGCTTCAAACTCTTCAAGCTCTCTGGGATGTCCCTCTTTTCCTTCCCCATGGAATCGCACACACTTTCTCCCATTTCAAATGAAACCCACATATTTTTACAGCACGTGCTCAGCAGGCAGGGGCTGTGTCTCTGCAGGTCTCTGAGGCTCCTGGCTGTGCTGGTGAGGAGCAGTGGAGCTGCACAGGGCTTGCCCTGCYCAGCRCTGCTGCAGCTCCTGGTGCTGTGGGACTGAGGCACAGGGAGGGAAACCTTGCACAGACCTATTACAGATTCACCTGCCACTGTCTCAGGCTCTTTGCTCCTCATAAGGCATACCTGTTCTGCTACTGACCTTCCCTGCACAGGCTGAAATCCACTCTGGAATATGCCCACATTTTACTCGCTGTCATCGCTAAGATTTAAGATTTTTGAGATTTTGCATTTTCTAATCTTTGAGTAGGTGCAACTTGTTTGTTGGATGGGTTTGGGTTTTTCTTTCTTTGYTTGTTCAGGGTTTTTTTATGAGAGTGTGTTTACATTCTGGATGTGAATAATAAAATAAGGCAATGAACTCATGTAAAATATTGCTCAGAAATAAGTAGCATAAAAACTAAGTATCCCAAATGACAGCAGTAAAGGAAAGAATGATTTGAATGAAATGAGGCCATGTCAGAAAGACAGGTATTAATGTACTACAGTCCCTCTCCATCTCCCTTCCTGTTAAATCTGACATACAGACTTTCTATATGCTTCCAGGTTTATCCTAAAAGTATGCTGGAGGCAGTGAAAGAGAAAAAGGAGAAGGATTTCTTAGAGAGAGAATTATTTTATCCCTCTGTGGAAAGGAAGAAGCCATGATCTGATAATGTTGCTGAACTAATCTGCTTCTCACTGTGCTTATCACCAGAGCAGTAAGGTAAATTCTGCAGTGRGGGCAGTAAAGTACTGTCAGTCAGTGAAGGAAGGAGGATGGACAGACCTACAGACACCATTTATTACCTGGCAGGCTCAGACAGAAGCTGAGAAAAATATCAGCAGTAGCCAAGCAGGAGAAAAAAAATCCCAACAACTTTATTTTAAGCTATTTTCTATGGAAAATATGAGCTCTAATATTTATTACTAAAATGGACCAAAGAAATAGTGCAACCAGTTGAGATGCAATGGCTGAAATGTGTCGTGTGCCAAGGACAATGAGACTCACAGCTGACAACAAATAAATTTTTCCTAAAGAAAAGATGTTTGCTCTGGGTCTTGGGGCTGGTCCTCTCACTGTCAGGACATCTCTGAGGCAGTGGAAGAAATAGTATGAAACTCAAAATATTTTTGAAAGAACTGAGTGATGATTTAAATATTCTTCCTTCTGCTTGGAAGGAAAACACAACTCCTGCAGTTTTCTTGGAASGCCCTGCAGAAAATCATTTGGAGTGCCAAGTGCCTCTACCCTAAGGCAAGCAACCTGGATAATATGGCTGGGACATTTATGGAAACCTTATTAGCAGAAAGTAATAATTTTCTGGGTGTTAGGAACAATGTTCAGTGCTGCCATGTTCTTGATCAAATGGATMATTTTAGTGGATTGTTAAAATCTACATGCGCTTGTTTGTAAAAGATGAAGTGTCATCTCCTGCACTCCCTGGCCAATTTCCAACTTCTCTATTTGCCTGTCAAGTTATGATGACATTGATCTTCATTATTTTATCCTAAGTCTCATTATATTTGGTGGGGAGGTTTTCTTGGAAATCCAACTTTGGGAGTCCTGTGATTATATAAGCATTTAATCTACATTGTATTTAAGAACATTAAGTGTTGAAGTACTTAAAATCATGAATCCTAAAAAGAGGGAAAGAAACCAAGATCAATCTTTTTAGTGTGGTTTTTGTTGTGCTTGGAATTACTGAATATCCTTGAATAGCCATTATTGATACTATCTCTTACATTTTAATGAACAAACCACAGTTCTCTTAACAGCTACTGTGATGAGAGGCAAAARCAAAGGCATCTCTCCTATGCAGAGATATCTTTGTACAAAATTTTAGACAAAATGTAGAATATTAACTATAGTTATAATAGTAAAACACTTTAAAATTCAGGATGCTTTGAGCCAGAGATTATTCCCCTCCCAAAAAAAAAAGCTACCAAAATTTCTTCAGTGAGCTCCTTGCCTTWCTCCTGCCTGTATATTCTTGAAGTCAGGTTCAGAGTGGGATTGCTCCCARTTTTTTGCCTCAGGCTTGCAAGACCATAGTCGTCAGTCTAACCCCATGCTGGGAAAGTAATGAACCCACCAGTTCTATCCTGCTATCCAGCTGCAGGCTTCCTTCCAATTCATGGTCTTTGTCATGCTGAGGGGCTTGATGGAGTTTACACCACRCTGAAAGGGGCCCTGCTCACTGCTCCTCATTCCAGGGCTGTCTGGGGAACCGCCCTGCTGACAGCATTAATTAACATCTTTCAATGAAATTTYGACATCAAGGGTCTACCACTGTCACCAGTGGTGATGAAAGACATTTAACCAAATGACATCATTGCTGCAGACTTTCTTACCTAATGCCCTTGAGAGTGCTGCCCAACCACGCCAGTAGAGAGCTTCCAGCACGGGTGTGCCAGTGGAGGCAAATCAAGCCCTAAAACAAGCCTTAAACCCCTCCATACACAGAATCACACAGAGTCATTAGGAGGGAAGAGACCTTCAAGATCATCGAGTCCAACCCATAMCCTAACACCTCAACTAAACCATGGCACCAAGTGCCACATCCAGTCTTTTTTTAAACACATCCAGAGATGTGTTTGGTGACTCCACCATCTTCCTGGATAACTCCAGATAAGTCCAGTACTTCATCGCTCTTTCCATAAAACACTTTTCCTAATATCCAACCTGTATTCCCCTTGGTGCATCTTAAGGTTGTGTCCTCTTGTTGTGTCAGCTGCTGCCTGGAGAAAGAGATCAACCCCCACCTGACTACAGCCACCTTTCAGTTCTAGAGAGTGATAAGGTCACCCCTGAGTCTCCTTTTCTCCAGGCTTAACACCCCCAGCTCCCTCAGCTGTTCCTCACAGGGTTTGTGTTCCAAGCCCCTCACCAGCCTTGTTGCCTCCTCTGGATGCACTCAAGCGTCTCAATGTCCTTCCCAAACTGAGGGGCCCAGAACTGGACACAACACTCAAGGTGTGGCCTCACCAGTTCCAAGTACAGGGGGAGAATGACCTCCCTGCTCCTGCTGGCCACTCTATTCCTGATCCAGGCCAGGAGCCCTTGGCCTTCTTGGCCACCAGGGCACACTGCTGGCTTATGTTCAGCCAGCTGTCAGTACCACCAGGTCCCTTTCTGCCTGGGCACTGTCCAGCCACACCCTCCCCATATAACACTGCAGGGGGTTATTGTGGCCAAAATGCACTTGGATTTATTAAAATTCATCTTAGCGGACTCCGCCCATCCATCCAACCATTCCAGATTTCTCTGCAGAGCCCTCCTACYTTCCAACAGATCAATACATGATCCCAGCTTATGTCGTCTGCAAATTTACGATGAAAAACTCAAAACTCAATCCCCTCATCCATGTCATCAATAAAGATACTGAASAGAACTGGCCCCAGCACAGAGCCCTGAGGGACACCACTGGTGAYGGGCTGCCAGCTGGATGCAGCACCATTCACCACCACTCTCTGGGCCTGGCCATACAGCCAGTTCCTAACCCAGCACAGAGTGCTCCTGTCCAAGCCACGGGCTGCCAGCTTTTCCAGAAGAGTGCTGTGGAAGACAGTGCCAAAGGCCTTGCTGAAGTCCCAACAGACAACATCCACAGCCTTTCATGCATTCCCCAGGCGGGTCACCTGGTCATAAAAGGAAATCAGGTTGGTCAAACACAATCTACCGCTCCTAAACCCATGCTGGCTGGGTCTGATACCCTGGCCATCCCATAAGTTCTGCATGATGACACTCAATATAAACTGTTCCATAACCTTACCAGGTACTGAGGTCAGGCTAACTGGCCCAGAATTACCAGGATCCTCCTTCCCACCCTTTTTGTGAATGGGTGTCACATTGGCCAGCTTCCAGTCATCTGGAATCTCACCAGCAAGCCAGGACTGTTGGTAAATGATGCAGAGTGGCTTCACAAGCTCATCTGCAGTTCCCTCATCACCCTGGGAWGGATCCCATCTGGTCCCATGGATTTATGAACATCCAGCAGCTCAGCAGTTCTCTGACTGCCTCCTCYTGGATAACAGGGGAACCATTCTGCCCCYTGACACCATCGGCCAGCCCATGAGGACAGCTGTCCTGAGGACAAGCCATCTTCCCACTAAAGACTGAGGCAAAGAAGGCATTAAGCACTTCCGCCTTCTCCTCACCTGCAGTTACTARGTTCCCTCCCATCCAGTAGAGAACTGAGGCTGGTCTTACCCTTCCTTTTGCCATTAATATATTTGTAAAAACATTTTTTATTATCCTTTACAAAAGTTGCCAAATGAAGTTCCAACCGAGCTTTGACCTCTCTAATTTTTCCTACATGCCCTAGCAACCCCCTTAAACATTTCCTGAGATGCCTGATCCTCCTTCCAAAGATGATACATCCTCTTTTTATTTCTAAGTTTCGTCAAAACCTCGTTGTCCATTCAGGCTGGATGTTTGCCCCATTAACTCATCTTTCAGCACACAGGGACTGTCTGTTCCTGTGCCCTCAAGAACTCTGTTTTAAAGCACACCCACCTTTCCTGCACTCCTTTGTTTTTAASGGCTGCTTCCCAAGGAATTCTCTGAATAAGTCTCCTAAAAAGGCCAAAGTCTGCCCTCCAGAAGTCCAATGTAAGAGTCTTATTGATCTTCCTCCAGATTTCACCAAGTATCAAGAACTCCAACCACCACATCTCCCACCAGCCCATCTCTATTTGCAAACAAAAGGTCTAACACAGTCCTTCCTTCGGTGGGCTCACTCACCAGCTGTGACAAAAAGTTGTCATCCACACACCCTAAGAAGCTCCTGGACTGCCTCTTTTCTGCTGTATTAAGTTCCYAGCAGATGTCTGGCAGGTTAAAGTCACCTACAAGAAGAACAAGGACTGTTGATCCTGGTGATGCTGACGAAAGGGAGGTTTTAAAGAGAGCAGTGTCCCTGCTGATGGAGAGATCCCAGGAAAACACAGCAGTATTCCAGCTGTACACACAGCAACTGTAGTTTTTCATGGTAAATAACAGAAAGGGGTACTGCAGACATGTCTATAAAGTTGGATATTGACTCGGGGGTAAATACTTGGAACAACAATGCAGCAGTTGCAAGCTCAGCAGAAAAATACATGTCTTRGTACAATACTTGGGCAACACTGCCTTAAGTCCTTATAACAGCCTGAAAAGAAATAGAGATTGCTACTGGGAAAACATCAGTCACCTTTCACCCCACCTTTGAAAAGAAGTGCTGTTATGCTTTTTTTTACTTTATGTCAAAAACTTCTGTCCCCTGAACTGAGAAAGTGACCTCTTCTTGAAGACACTGCACTCACTTTAAACCTGAGGTAATAGTCTTCTGTCAATCACTTCTTCCATTACTAGAGCAATGAATTTCTACAATAACCCTGTACTTGAGTCAATCTTTTCTCTGGGTTTCACAAGATTGCGTTTTATCCCAGCAGTTTCTTGAGTCATCATGGTGTATGTAGTATCCAGAAGAGGTTCTGTGCTTTGTATTTCCTTGGCTAAGAGGCACAAAGCACCTGAAGCTCTGCAGARCCCCAGCTCCCAAACAAGGCTTGTTACAAACCAACCAGCTGAACAAAACACCCTTTGCCATTACCAGTATAACAGTAAACCATGAATATTCATGAAATATTGCCCTGGTTTCATAAATTAACTCCATTACAGCTTTTCCATGTAGTCTTGCATATGTGGTCGTCACTTCTGTCCCTTCTAGCCATATTCTGCAAATAGCTATCCCAGAGCTCTGGTGGTTTTAGCAAACGGGCTGTCAGCGTTAACCTGATGAAAGAGCGCATTGATTCAGGAGAAGGGGCCTTTGCTCCAGCACATGGTGTTGTCTGCTGACACTTGAACCATGGGGCTACAGGGAAAAAAACACTTGAAAACAGTGACAGAAAAGACAAACCAGTTCTGGTTCACCTTTGCATGGGAGCTGAGGTGGGACCCCAGCGTCCTGTGRAAGTGTTTCCATCACAGGGATCAGGAGGGTGCTGCTCACTCCTGCCTTCTCTCTCTGTGGGAAGATGTGGCTCCTGCAGAGAGCAAGGGGCCCTTTGTGTGGAGCTGTTGTTTGACACTGCCACTTGAACTGGGGTAATAGAATCATAGAATGGTTTGGGTTGGGAGCGACATTAAAGATGATCTCATTCCAACCCCTCCCCACCATGAGCAGGGACACCTCCCCAAAGACCAGGCTGCTCAGACAGCCCCATCCAACCTGGCCTTGAACACTTCCAGGGATGGGGCATCCAGAGCTTCTCTGGGCAAGCAGTTCTGGGGTCTCACCAGCCTCACAGCAAAGAATTTCTTCCTGATGTCTAAACGAAGCCTTTTTCGGTATGAAGCCCTTATCCCTTGTCCTATCACTTCATGATCTTGGAACAAGTCCTTACAAAAAGGATAAGTAGAGATGCCTGAGCTTTAGCTCAGAGGTGCTAAGGGGTGAAGGGCAGCAAGGCAAAAGCTTTGAGTGCAAACTCAAATGATTTTTTTTCAGAAGAGGAAAGATGTGTGGGGGAAACAGGAGCGATTTCCTGAAGCAGCATTCAGACAGGGGCTTGGACACTGCTGAGGGACCAACCCACTCTGRTGCTTCTTCTGCACTTTACAGTGAGTGGTGAAGGCAGCCATGGGGTCTGGTCCCACTCCCAAGATCTGCTGTGCCTGTCTGTGTTCCACATCCCATCACAGGGAGTTGCCACTGCACAGCTCCCCCACCATGCACTCGTGSCTATGTGCATATATACACATACATATTCAATGTACATATTTATATCCAACTGCAATATACAGAGTGTGCACTCGTGTGTGTSTGTGTGTGTGTGTATTCATCTGATCTGGAACAGATCCCTCTATCACAGAGCCAAGGCCCCAGCACCTGCCAGATTTCTCACAAGTAGTTTACAGAGGGGGCCTGGCTCTCCCTTGCTCTCTGCTGGCACAGCTTCAGCAGGAGGTGAGATGCTCATTATGGTCTCCCGAGCGCTGTGGGTCTCTGCTGTGAAAGAAGAGAGAGGTTTGTGTCTTAGGATGGGTAAGGAATTCATTAGGAATTCATCTGGGGTGTTTCTGGCATCTGCAGGGGAAGGAACTGATAGAAGATTAATTCACCAAGGGAAGGTTGAAGTCCAAATTAGGAAAAGGCAAGAATAAGTTTAGGCACCATTACAGTCATGGAACTGCTGAGCAAGGGCTCTTAGTTTGTCAGTTTGGCTTTTGGTCCCTTAGTTCTTACAATAAGAACTCTCCCTATGTAGAAAAAAAAATCCAAATTATATTTTAAAGCTAATCAGCTAAAATGCATTGTGATTTTCTGTGGGTTTGAGCGGTGAGAAGAAGGGAGACAGAGAAAACCCTAAACTAAGTCACCTTTGGTTGATTCTGTTTAGTTTTTCATCAGGACGATCTCTCTATTTCCATGCACTGTTACGAGGATCTGACAAACTGCGTTTATATCGAGAGCAATGTGAAATGACACGCTACAGCCATTTCACTTATTTATTTTTCAAACTCCCCTGTCAGAAAAGCCCGCATAAACCACTGAAAGGTCTTTACCAGCCTCACCGGATCGATTACGTGGAACTCCAATAAAAAAGAGCTTCTGGGAAGCGGCCGAGCAGCGGGTGGGCGCCTGAGCAGAGGGTGGGCGCCTGAGCAGTGGGTGGGTGCCTGAGCAGTGGGTGTGTGCCTGAGCAGTGGGTGGGTGCCTGAGCAGTGGGTGGTGCCTGGTGCTGCCCCGCTCCGAGCCCCGCAGCATCCCCGGGCCGCCGCTGCCCCGCCCGGCCCGGCCCTTCCTCCGCTCCGCTGCCCCGTCCCGCCCTCCGCCTCCATCCTCTTCGTCTCCTCCCGCACAGGTGGGGCTCCTCTCCTGTCCTGTGCTCTCCTCGCCGCGATGCCGCCGCCGTGTCCCCGCGGGGCCCTGCCCGGGGCCTCCCTCCTCCTCCTCCTCCTCCTCCTGCCGCTGCTCTGCGCGGCGCCCGGTGAGTGAGCGCGGCGAGCGGGACACGGGGACAGCGGGAACAGCGGGAACAGCGGGAACAGCCTTCCCCTAGCGTCCCGCGGGGCTGAGAGCCTTCGGACGCTCCAAGCCTTCTGCGAGCTGGGCATCTTTTTAAAAAGGTGCTTCTTTGCCGGTGACTGAAGCATTTCGGAGCAGCCGAGCGCTTGCAGGTCTCCCGTTGCGCCCCGGTTGGGGATCAGCAGGATGACTGCTTCGATGTGCTTTGGGGCAGGATGCCAGGCACAATTTYGGAGCACTCTGATTGTTAGCACAGCCCTCACCCAGTGGCTAGGGGCTTCCAGAATTATAGTGGTACGCTGGGTGCTGGTACTGGCACCAACTGCAGTTTTCTGATGAAAAATATAATCACTTACTTGGTGAAGAAGGCCATTATAGGGTTTCCCTTGCCAAAAKAGCTGGGGAGAAGATGCTGGAGTGTCAGAAGCTTCCCTGCAGTGTATATTGCATTCAAATGTGGAAGGGGGAGCGAAGAGAGCAAGCTTCTGCTTTGCCTCTTGAACTGGAGCTATGACAAGAATACTTCTGGCAGTTTTTGAGAAATAAACTTCTGTTRTTGTTGTTGCTGTTATTTCCTTCTCAGTAAATGTATGTGTTTTATTTTTATTTGTCTAGATGTTTCAAGGGGAAATAAGCTTAAACTGATGCTTCAGAAACGAGAAGGTAAGTAAAGAGACAGCAAAGTGCTTTCCCTTGTTTCTCCTTGGAGTCAGCTGCTGTCAGCCAAAGCTGTCGATGAGCTGTCCCTGTACCTCCAGCTCCAGGAGTGCAGATGGAGCACGAGGATACAAGCACAGGGCCACACTYGCTGTGGGCCACACCAGAACCTCCTGCTCAAGCAGAGCCTCTGCCTGTGTGTCTGTTTGGGATGTTGGGCTGGAGGCTCTGCTTACCACAGCTCCCTCTGAAATCCGGGGTTCCCAGCCTCAGGCGTGCTGCCTTTGCTCTGCACAGAGCACAGCACCGACCTTTTCCAGTGCATGCATGGCAGACGTGGCATTTATCTATTTGGGGCAGTCACAAACTTCTCCAAGGAATGCATGGAAATACCGCTGGCTCAGGCACAGGGAAGAATATGTGCAAACCTGGCTTGCCTGTGATGCCTTGACTTGTTCTTTTTGTCTTCTTGGCCCCACATGTGCTTCCTTTTTGGAAGAYTGCTCTGTTACGGGAGAGACGATGGCCAAAGGCCCAGCAGTCAGAAGCATGGAATGGCTCTCTGGTTGAGGGAAGGTGGTGGAAAYGATGCCAGCTGGGAACAAGCTGCACCACAGCAGATGAAACATCCCAGAAGTTTTGGCCGCCTCCCCTCAGCCTGCTCTATGGCTGAAGCAAAGAATTTATACCCCCACAGAGGGGACTTCCACTTCCTGCCAGGCTTTCTAATTTTGTTCTGGGGTTTTTTTCTGTCCTCACTCCACACCTCTTGCCAGAACTGAATATATATCCCACTCACCTCTGTTTTCCATGTGTGTGGGTTCCTTATGTTACCATTCTGCAGGGCTTGTGTGAAGATAGGAGTGACCCTCCTGCACCACAGCAGTGGCCATTTGTTTGTTCAGGTCCCCTGGRGAGGGCTCTTGGGGCATGCAGACAGCATGGCTTAGATCAGGAAGAACTGCAAAATTGATCATGGAGGGAATGTGCAGCCTCTTKAATTCCAGCCTTGCTCCCCTTTTCTGGTTGGTTTCTAAAGCGAGCAGGCCAAGCACACAGTACTGCTTCCCTTGCTGGCAGTGTCCCTTGTGTGAGGGCTCATTCATGGGACATTGCTGAGCTGTCCCTCCCAGCAATAACACCCAATTCAAGCTCATGGTGAGTTWTGAGCTCCCATTGCAGGACAGCCTACTGTTTCCCACTAACTGCAACAACTCTTCTATCACTTTTATCTTCAGAATCTCCTTTTTTCTGWAGTCGTTTGCCTTCCTCTGTGAGCCTGCCCAGCTCCTGTTTCAGTGATTTTCTTCACATCTCCACTTGACTTCCCTGTCTACCCTAGTCTCTTCCTTCACATCCTCCAAAAATCCYATGCACACCCATGTTCCTGATTTCTCCCTCATTGAAATGAACCATCTGAAGGTAAGACTTCTCCTACTCCTCCTAGACATTTCTTGTTTCACAGCTAGATAGTTACTATGTTTTATAATATCYGTGTCTGGCCAGGGGCTGGCCAGTCACAGAATCATAGAACTGTCAGATCAGAAAAGATATTTAAGTCCAACCACTTATGCAGCAGAGTGACACTCACCACTAAGCCATGTTCCCAAAAAACCATGTGTCTTTTGAACACTTCCAGGGATGGCAATTCCCACTACTTCCCTAGGCAGTTTGTTCCAAAGCTTGACCACTCCTTAATCKAAGGACTTTTTCCAAACATCCAAGCTAAACCTTCTGTGGCACAACTTGAGGCCATTTCTTCTCATGCTGCTTAGTCCTCTCATCCATGTCTTTGGGAGCTGCATCAATTCCTCCAGCAGCCACAGCATGCTGCTCTCAGGCATGGAGCAAGCCAGACGGCACATCTGGGTCTGGCAGGTTGAGGGCATTTCCATGCATCCCTCACATAGGATGCTATGAAAACCTGATGGGCTTTTATTTTCAGGCAYACAGGGCATTTAAACACTCATCTAAACATTACTTTTTTACACATCAGATTCAAAAATCTATTTTTTAAAGTTTCTCCCTTCACTCTAATATGCTAGCAGTGTTTCTCCAGCTTCCTTAGTCATTGTAACTTCATCTCTCTTCTTCAACCCAATTTCTGCAACTGTAGCACTTAGGGCTGGTCTGCTTTCCTGAAAGCACAAACACATAGTGTATGTATATGCTCATTGAATGTGGGTGTTTTTATTTAAATTCCTCAGTTAGCTGCTGTACTTGAGCTCGGAAATGCTTTACAAGAATCCAGGAGAATGAGAGTAGCAGAGAAATCCTATTGCACTGGTGATTCCTGGGTTTATTACTGTTACTCTGCTACAGGCATTGCACTGGCCAGGTAATGGCATGATGTGAGAATCATTCTCTTACTTGCTGCAAGCAGTACACTTCAGGCTGACCAAGAATTTCCTGGCATGCCTTTTGTGGGGGGGGATTAATTTCAGCCTCTGCTGCTGCTGAGAAGCCGGAGGTGTCAGTGAAAGAAGCGGCAGCCAAGGAGTTCCTGAGCAGCCTGAGACGGCAGCGGCGCCAGCTGTGGGACAGGAGCCAGCCCGACGTGCAGCAGTGGTACCAGCAGTTCCTCTACCTGGGCTTCGATGAGCAGGTCAGTGAAAGAAATGGAGAGGGCTTATAAAAAAAGAGGGAGAATAGACAGGCATAGAACAAGGAGGATTGGGTTTAAATGAAAAAAAAGAAGAGATTTAAATTAGATATTAGGAATAAATTCTTTACTRTGAGGGTGGTGAGGCACTGGAACAAGTTGCTCAGAGAAGTGGTTGATGCCCCATTCCTCTAAGTGTTGAAGACCAGATTTGATGGGATGTTGAGCAACCTGGTCTAGTAGAAGGTGTCCCTGGCCAGAATTCTTCTTTAAAGTGGCAAATGTCACACAGAAATATAACCTCTGTTATGTGATAGAGATCCTTGCATTATTTTATTAGTAGAAAAAAAATACATTAAGGTTTTGCATGGAGTTCCTGCCTACTATCAAACTTAAGCTTAATAAATTGCAACTGGACATGCGAACAAAGTTTGCTTTGTGGAATAGGTGGCCAGACTGAAAGCAATCAATCGTATTTCAGGAAAGTAATTTCCTGTCAGCCTCAACCTGATCAGCTTTTAAACGTGCTGAGAAATCCACGCCAAGCTGGCTGTGACTGGCACTCCTCAGTGAGTGGCACTGACACTATGCAGCCAATGCACACTTGTGCCTCCACAGCGTGGGCAGCTCCTGACTGTCTTGAACACTGGCAGCTGTGCCTCCACTCTATATGTGAAAGGAAAACCTTTGGATAATATTCAGTCAGCCTCCCTTCAAATGAGAAGGACACATTTTTAAAAAACACTTTATTTATAAAAACACTGGAGTGGAATCAAACTCTGCACAAAGCTCTACAAATAGATGCTGGAATAGGGGAAAAAAAGTATGTTTGGTTGCAGTCCCACATGTAGAATAATTTCTGCTTTTAGTAAGAGGTAAAAATAGTTATAGATGTTGAATTCTTGGCTTCTGTCAGCTGTATGAATACATTTAATGAGATTGCATTGGCACAGGTAAGCTGGAGTATATTTTAAAGCTTCATGCTATGTGGATTGCTTGGAAGATGAATGCACTCATTTTCAAAGCTGCAACAATTAGAAAAATAATCCTTTGTTTGAGCAGAAATAATGAAGGGTACTTTTTTCTAAATTCTCCTGGATATTATGTGGATAAAAGTCACTTCTCAACAGCATGGCTACATCCCCCTTCACTAATAGAAATAGGAAAAATAGGAAAAGTGGTTTTATACATCGGAAGCTGAAGACTGGGGGAAAATACCAAAAGGAACAAGGACAAACCATGCAGATAAAGTGAATTCTCCTGAGTTCCTGTATGCATTTCAAAAACCAAAATGAGGTCTGTTGTGGGATACAATGAATCCACTTAGTAGGTTTTCTTGAGTATTAAGACACAGTCTTAACAATGAAATAACTGTTTGTTCCAGCAAAGGACTTGGTCCATACTTATCCACTGTGTATTCGCAAAACCTTTTTTTTTTCCCCCAAATCTCAGCCAAAATATTTCCAAAGCGTCATTCAGATGGAAGGGCTTTGACTTGGCAAGTATTTGATATCCTTGCACACTATTTTTCCTCTGCTGTTGTGAGCAGAACTGAAGTGCCTATTGCATTTCCATAGCTGGAAGGCTGCATTGTACCTCTGTTTTCACCTGGGCAAGCTGGGAGAGGGAGATCAGACAGAACGCCAAAGGCTGTTGCACCCCAGTCAGGGATATTGCAACTAAAGGCACATGGCAAGGGAGAACTAAACCTTTAGATTTTTAACTGTAAAATGTTGATATAATTCTACACTCCACCATTGACAAGGTAACTGAAATATTAAAGGTGCTTAGTGCACATTTCAGATGAAGGTGCTCTCAATTTAACTTTGCAGTGGGCAGGGGGTGTGGGGCTGGGTCCAGGGTGGGGCTGGGCAGGACAACTCCTGCACACAGGATCCTGACAATCCCATAGGTACAAGTCACAAAACCTCTTAGATCTAAAGATTTCATTTACGACAAATGTGCAAAGGATCYGAATTTCTGAAAGAGGCTCTTGCACCACCTCAGTTTCTTCTCATCACTATAGTTTCAGGATGGAAAGCAAATGCTCTCTTTTTTTTCTGGCAGAAATTTGAAGATGACATCTCCTACTGGACAAACTTGGGGCGTGCTCGCAATGAGTACTACGGTGGGTACTACCAGCACCACTACGATGAAGATTCTCCCATTGGCCCACGGAACCCACACGCCTTCAGGCACGGGGCAGGCGTCAACTACGACGACTACTAATGCCACTCACCCTGCTGCAGCCTGTAGGGTGCACTGGGCGAGGCTGAGCCCTCCCTCAGTCAGGATGACCCTGCTTTTGCTTCTGTTCATGTCAAACAGAAAGAGTAAAGGAACTGCCAGACTTTGATGAAAGCAACATGATTTTTTTTAAACTATCATTACTTAGTAGTACACTATATATAAAAAGTGTTATAGAAATAAAGCTTTTTTGATAATCAGGTTGCCATTATTTAGTAGACTTCATAACAGCAAATTTAATTCCAACTGTATTATTACAGATTCCTTTTTAAAGGGCTTTTTCTCTTGCTGTCCTACAATCAATTGCAAAATTACATTATATCATCTACTTTGGCATATAGTATACATAATATTAGCCAGTATGTTTAAGATGTGCCTTCCCATTCACATTTCTATTAACAAATAAATCCAATTATTCTTGGGAGAAAAGAAAGAAAAGGTTTCCTGTCAATTGAAGTGCTGCTTTGTTGCCTCCTCTGCCGTTTCCATACYCACAGCATGCAGCCCTCCAAGCCTGACACGGCACTGCTGCAGCTCCTGTTGGGTCAAGGACACAGACATTCACAAAAGCTGAATTCAGTGCAGATGAGCTTGCCTACCTACAAAGCCTGTGAAAGGATCCTCCAGGGAACAGGCTCAAGGCTGGAACTTGACTTCAGCAGTAATTGCTGAGGCACAGAGCATCCAACCTGAGCGGCCCCAGCCCCTCCCAGGCATGATAACCCAAAGGTTATCTTTGCTGAATACTCCCCTTTGTGTCCATTCCACTTAGTGTCAAGCTTTCAGCCTAGCTCAAAATAGGGAATAAAACAACAAAGTAAGCTATTTAAAATTAAGTTAGTGTCAGACAGCATCCAACACAGTCCCCTGACATCATAATTTCCTACTGCAAAATTTCCTCTACCCCAATTCAGGCTGAAACATGCACATTAAACTGAGCAACAAAATATATCAGAGACCAGGCATCTGTTAGTGAAACAGAGTGGATTAAAGGAGGATTGTTGGTGGCATCCTGTATGTTAAGAATCCCAAAACACAATCAATTTTTGTATCACAGCAACATCAGCCTGGGAGGGAGATTTCAGCTGTCAGGGGCTCCTGAAGGAGCTGAGCACAGGAAAGCACTGCTGGCACTTGACAAATGGACTGAGAAGGGGCAGGTGAGGAAGGCTGGCTTCTCTGATTTCTGGAACTGAAGAATCAGGATAAAGAGACATGAAATGTGTTCTACCAACTGTAGCAGTCAGAGAAGACAGCATGGATGCTTTAGCTGTCTCTCATTAAAGCTTACAAGGAATTTCCAAAGCATGGATGATGGCAACACCATTCTTTACACTTCACTAGTTTCTTAACTCTGAGCATATTTCCTAATCTTTTGCTTAAAGCCCTTATTGTATGAGTGACTGGTGTCTAGGAAGTGCAGCCCAGCACTGCACAGCTCCCTGCAGGAACACTTCCCACGAGACAGCTCTTTGCTGAGGGAGCCAAACTGAACACGCTGGTCACTTCTCWGCACACACAGATCCACGCTGGCCTAACATGCTCCAAACCCTCAGCCTTCCCTAGGCYTMATCTCAGCAGAATCCTTAAGCCAGWTTAACTGGTTTAAACTGGTGTGTTTCCAGAATCCTTGCCAGTTTAACTGGTTTAAACTGCTGTGTTTCCTTGGTAGAAGAGCCTTTATTCCAAATAGGGAATAATCACATTCTGAGTCAAGCACAGACTTTTTTGCACAGTTGGAAAACACCTATTCCTAGAAGAATACTTTCATTTTGTATATYATCCAAAAAGTGCACTGAATTTGGCAACGTTTGAACCATGCTGGTAATTTCCATCATTTCCCAGAATTTACAATTGGGAATTCAGACCAGCTGAATAAGGAAGAATAAAAAAAGTGCTGTAAATAAAGACCATCCCTCCCTAGGCCTTTGTAAACTCTGTCCATTCCTGCAGGCTGACTCAGTCTAGCAGCTTTCTGTGCCTTGCAGGCTCACAACCAAATCTATGGTCTCTGTCTTCTGAATTTTCTAAGAGGAAAAAAAATTCTTTTCCATTGTATTGTGTTGCAGGGTTAAGGAGTGGGACAGAGTTAACTTCCTACATAACAACACATATGATAACAGGTTTTAGATTTGTGACTAAACCAGCGCACGCAGAACACAAACGTTTTTGCTTTGGGTGAACAGTGCCTGCACAGCCTGTTTTCCACACTGCCCCCCAGCAGGCAGGCTAGGAGTGGGGGAGAGGCTGGGAGGGAACATGGGTGAGAGCTGACCCAAACTGGACAATTCCAAATGATGTAATTGCTCAACAYTAAAAGCTGGGAAGAAGAGGGTAGGGGCTTTGACTTCTACAGAAGCCATTTCTCAGAGACTGGCTGAGCACCAGGCTTGCTTGGGAGAGATGGTGAGTGGCCTTTGCATCACTTGGGTTTTCTTCTTCTTTACTTCATTCCTTAGAATGCTCTTACCTCAGCCCTCCAGAGCACCCATCTGATTGTCTAATTCTCTCCCACTGGGGCAGGAGGAGGGAATGGCTGTGAAGGCACTTTGCTGCTGGCTGGGGTCACTCACCACAAAGCAACAGCTCTGTGAGGTGAGGGCACCCTCCTTGCAGAGGGGTGCACCTGCCTTGCAGGGCAGCAGTAGCAACAATAGATGGCAAGCAAGGATGAGCAATCAGGCTTGGGCAAAAAGAGGAAGATTACTGGGAAAAAAAAATTTCACCAGACATGCATGAAGTGCTTCAAAGTTTACTTTCCTTTGACTATTTCTGTCCCAAAACATAGACAGAACTGTGCACCTCCTCTCAGCATTTCCATGCTGCTGAGCAGATAGCAGAGAGCACCTTACATCAGCATCACCCTCAGCCATCCCAGCACTGACATAATGTAACCTCTCCAACAAGACAGAAGAGCAGCAATTGTTCATTGTGGCTCTTTTCAGAGCAGGAACAGCTTGGCCATGCTCCAGTGCTTCATGTTTCAAAGCCTGATGCTGCAACATCCCCGAGTTTGTCCATGTCAGCCAGGCAGGTCCATCAGACTCACAGGGCAGTGCTGCCTCCTTTGCTGGGTAGCACCTGCCAGCAAACCATTCTGCCAAAGAATGGAAGTATTATGGCTGTGTGCCCCCTTTTTTTT
Organism: Cardinalis cardinalis; assembly: GCA_014549065.1. NCBI lineage: Eukaryota > Metazoa > Chordata > Aves > Passeriformes > Cardinalidae > Cardinalis > Cardinalis cardinalis. The sequence goes on along the minus strand of JACDOX010000189.1, from coordinate 706,770 downwards.
TTTTTTTTATTTTTTTTGGAGGAGGAGGACATCACTCCCTTTAAGTTCCTATTTGTGACACAAACATGTTGGGGATGGGGGATTGAGCACTTCTATCCCAGGACTGTTTCTCAGGTGGAAGATGTAGCCTTCCTTGCTTAGAACAGCTTCCTCTGCAATGGGGCGGACAGAGCTCAGATTGCTGTGCATGGCTTTGACAGGACTTAAGGTCACTGTTCCCTGTGACTTGGTGCTTTGGACCTTCCAGCTGTTTCAGCTATGGCAGGGACCAGAGCATTCAGAGGATCCTGCTCCTTGCTGAAGAGCATGCCAGCATCTAGGGAAAACACTGCAAGAATAAACAAGCTGGTGCCTGTCCCASGCTGTATATGGCAACAAACCAAGATAGATGAAGACTTGTCAGATCTGCTATTATGAAATAAGCAAGAGAAGGACTGAGACAAGGAACAGAAAAGCCAGAATCTCGGGGTTTTTTGCAAGAAATATGAATTGTTATTTTAGCAAAGCCTCCCTTTTGATACAGAATTGCATTCAGGAGCCTCCTGCCACATGAAAGAGCCCYGTTTTGCTTCAGAACTATTGTTGCTCTTCATGGTAGCTCTACAGAGTCAAGAGCTGCAAATAYGGCATTCCCTTCTGACACCCGAAATCCCTGCACAGGGAAATGCTCACAACAGAGGAACTATGGATTTGTGGCAGCCACATTCCCAGCAACTTCAGGGAAGGGATGTATGTTGTTAGGGCTAGCAGCGTTGAGTGTACAGCTCCCTCACTGTTAACAAAGCATCTTCTTCCTGTGGACCAGCCCCTAACAACCCTCAGAGACCTCCCGGCCTCAAGCAGCATTAAACTCAATACTAGCAAGGCTGGGGACTGGCTCAATCCATCAAACTAATCGAAGCCTTGTTTTGCCCTCTGTAGCCTGCTCTCTAAGGCAATTATGCCTCTTTCAACTCTGAAACTCAATTCAAACCCTGGCAAAAAGTGAAGGTTTTTTCCCAATACATTACGTTTCTAGAAATTTATTGAAAAAAATAGATTAAGACATAAATACCTAAATGGCAGTGAACTCACTGGCTACTAAACCCCCCAGTCCATATAGGTTAAGGGAAGCTGCAAACACCTTAGACACAGAAACTACCAGATCATTATTTCCCCATATAGCAAAAAGTTAAGCATGAGGCTTCTCTAGATTACATATTCATGGAACTACTTAAAATAAATTAGGTCTGCAAGCCCCTTTGTAGCTTTTCTGTAGACTAGCAATGTGGCTGACAACGCTCCTTACCAGCCTACATAGAGAAATAAAGGAAAAGTACATCATGCTTGAAATAAAGAATAAAATCCAACTGTGGATCTCATGCTGTTGTAACCTCCAGCAACAGGAGTGGTCCTACTTGTGAGGATCAAAGGATGCACAGCAGCAGGTGCCTTGCACACCCTTCCTTCTGGAAAGCTGGTCCCATTCAGCAGCACCAAGCTAGCCAGTTCCCTCTGCTGCATTGTGTATTTCCTACTGAGAGTGAGGACTTGCACCCAGCACCAGCTGAGCTCCCCATTTGTACAGTAAATAAGCACCTCAAAGTTTAGTCATGTTAGCTTTACCTCATTTGCCTGACCAGATGACAGCAGAAAATTCCAATTCTCAAATTTTCTAAAGGAMAAAAAAAACCTGAGAGAATGTGTCCGCTTCATTTACTCCCAAATTCTGTATTTCCAAGCTTTCAGTGCTGTATTCTAGTACCCTCCTTCAAAAATAGCTCTTCTGGAGAGGCAGCAGCTCTTTCTTACCTGTGGTTCCCAAAACACTTGATGCCTCTTTCTTCTGCTGGTATGTCAACCCCAGACAGGAGCAAAGCACCAACATGCAAACCTCCATCTGCCTTTTTGAAGACTCAGTTCAGACCAGACAACTTCAAAGTACCCCAGATGTTCAGTCTCAAGCATCAGCAGACTCTTAACATGATTCATGCCTTTTCAACCAGCCCCACGTCACTGGTTTCAAAACCTAAGGGCAACAGCTACCTCAGCTCCTGCTGCTGGAAGACACTTTTAAAAMAGAATTTGGGAGCTGAATCAGGAACCTCTGAAACAAAAACCAGAAACAGTAACAGGAAAGTAGCAAATCTGCAGTCYTGTCGTTCAGGCCCAGTGGGAGGCATCACACACACTCACAGATGGGTTGTACTGGTACCAGCCACTTGGCCTCTCCAATTTGCTCCTTTTATGAAGGAAGTCAGGCTGAGACGTAACCTGAAGAGCCTTTAAACCCTTCTCTCTTGTATCTAAAGGTTCAGACTTCCCAGGGGATTTTTTTTTAACATTCCCATTTTGTGCTAGTCTGTAGTAKCATGCTTGTGCCTGTACAAATTCACATACTTAGTACTGAAGTCACTGGATTAAACAAAAAGCAGCCCTGGAAGTAACAGCTGGTAGCCAGAGCTCCCATTTACTCTCCACGGCTGAGCTGAATGTCRGACCAGGGGTGTACCAGTGCCCCATCTCTTCACAGACTTTGGCATTCAATGGCACAATTTGCACAAGGAGTGAAATCTAAGGAGCAAGAGCAACATCCCCCAAATATAATCTCCATCTTAAGAGTTCTAAGGGTTAAAACCTCCATGCTGGGAGCTGATTACAGTTCTCTCCAAAGAACCATTGAAGAAGTGGGCACTACTTTCACACATGTCCAGCTGTGGCTTCGAGTACAGGGAGAGGTTGTGCTTTGTGAGTGTTTCAGTAAYGACAGGTTACAGGCACATTTGGAGCAGCACACCATGGTGCACTTTTCAGGCAATTTAATGTGGAATAAAAACCCACATCAAGGACCTAGAAAAAGGCTTCATACAAGAAAAGCAGATCTCAAGCTGCTTGGCTGTGAAAAGATGGAGGTAATGTATAATATCTAAATTCCACCTCTGAATCCAGACAGGAAAATGCACCATGGCTCTCCATCTCAGCTGTATGGCAGATTTCCAATGGGAGAAAACGTGCACTTCTGAGCAAGGAAAAACCCATTAGTCTTAAAAGGATCCCTGCAGTCCCACTCCAGGCAGGGCACAGCAATGAATGCAGCAACCCCACCCAGCTGGAGTCCCTGGGAACTTTAGCAGCCGGACTGGAAGGGACTCCAAGCCATGCAAGCACTGTGAGGCTCAGGCAGACWGCTCAGACAAAGAGGCCGAAATGCCACACTGCTCTGGAGTCTTCCCAGGGCTGGGCATAACATCTCTGCTACTGCTAACTCCCAATTTACCATCAACCTAGAGATGCTCAAAAGCCAATAAAACCATCAAGCTCTAATGAGATAAAGTCAAGTCACTTTGCTTGATGAGGTTTAGGATTTTCAATTTTGAGTGGCACTAAGCCAAAATACCTTTTAAGTACCTTTTAAAAACTAGGAGAAATATTAAAAATAAGGGAAATTAAAGTGGGTTTGTTGTTGTTGTTGTTGTGAGGTTTTTTGTTTGTTTGTTTGTTTTGTTTTTGGTTTTTTTTTTGTTTTGTGAGGCTTTTTTTCTTAAGGTAACAGGGCATAGTTACCAAAGTTGTTTTTTTTTGTTTTTTTTTTTGTTTTGTGAGGCTTTTTTTCTTAAGGTAACAGGGCATAGTTACCAAAGTTGAAAGCATTTACTGGCACTTTGGTAACTGCTTGAAGAAGAAACACTTCATCAGTATTTCCTCAGGAAGGCTGAAGTTAGGCTCCATGGTTTAAAGAAATATTATATTCCTGCATCACTATCAACTACCTGAATTAGAATAAATCAGGATGGTTTTGTCTGATCTATTTCAACAGACATCCTGCAGCCCTTACTATACCTCTGTTAGGAGACAAGCAACGCAAGACCAAAGTTATTAACTTTGAGTGGATTATTTACAGACTGTTACTTCACATTTAATACACAATAAATCCACAGATGTGCAAATCCAGAGAAATTCCCACAGTGAAACCTGGAAACGAGCAAACAGAAGTTTCAGTATTTTATTAAAATAGCATATTCAACCACTGTAACCAATAATACATTAACTTTATTCCCAGAGTACGCACAACACAGTAGTGATTCAAAATATCCTTATCCATGGTAATCAATGAAAATATCTCAAATTCAAGTGTACAACTAAAACTAAACTTTTGAAAAAATCTCTCCTTTAAAGAATACATAAAGCTCTCATACAGAATTCTTTTAAACTCTTCTATATGCAGATGTCAGTGTCTCTCACCTGACAATACCACTAGTTTTTTTCTTATGCATAGTAGAACATCTCATATTTTATAGTACCCATTTTATAAATAAATTGGCATTTTTCATCCTATTTGTGTTTATCATCAGCTTCACAAAGAAACCAGTAAATAAAACTGTCAAAGACAGTCACAACAAAATGATMTCACATCAAGATATAAAACTTGAAGATACTAAAAGATGCTTCTACTCTATTTTACATAAAAAGACAGATTTAAAAAGTGCAAGGCAAGATTTGCAGGGAAAGGGAATATTTATGTTATTTTTAGGCACATCCACTTCTTTAAAGCAAGCTTCAGAATGAAATTCCAGTTCGTTCTTCATGATACCTGTTTTAAAGTCTCTCTCAAAAAAAAAAAAAAAATTGAAAAAAAATTACATCCGTCAAATGTCAAGCAGGGAATCTCCTGTCCAACTAATAGTCTTCAGTTATGTCTTGTTCTTCCTTTTTTCATCCTTGCAGGTTTTGGTTTGGGAATATACTGATTGTTTGCCTGATACTCAAGTTCTTTACGGAAGTAATGAATTGCTTTATTCAAACCTTCTTCCAATGGGACCTGTTCCCAAAAGTGAGGAGAGAATTATATCACTCTAGGTTCACATCAGCTCATTTCACAACAGTATCTTTTATAAAACAGCTATCACAAGGGAGCCAGGGAATCTCACTCTTAGCCAATCTAAGTATTAACAGCACCACATGCTGGTTACATCTCCTCACTGCTGATGCAGCTCAGCTTTTAAACAGCACATGTATTTTCTGACATAAGTAGAAAAACTCAACAAATTTAAATCTCACACACGGTTATGATGGGTCTGTTTAGTATCAAAACAGACATGCATATTCTACTTTCGGTTCCTAATGCATCGAAAGAGACAAACACCCASCATTTAAGCCCCTTCTGTTTGTAAGGATTAAAGATCATCTTTTGCAGCATGGTATAAAGCTGGCATCCAGCATCTCATTTGATATTCTCAAATCCTATACAAATAACTGTAATCCTACAAATTGCAGGGCTTAATTACAGGCACAGACTATGGAGACAGGAATAACAGAGGAGTTGTTTCCTCAGGAGCCATATGCTCTGACATGCTTGCTGACACCATCATCAGTACAGAAGATAAAAACAGCAGCACAGAAACTGCTTGCCTTGCTGTACCAACTCTGTACTGCTACTTCAGAGCAAGTTTTCTTACTGCCTGTGCCAAACACAGAAAGCCAGAAACACAAAAGTTAAACCTTCTGTGTTTGCARCAGTTTGCTATCACCCTTGTGCTGTCAGACATGGTCTATCAGTATCAGCTGCCTCTGTGAATCCTTTCAGAAGGATCTGGATCTTTTTCTATTATTAGGCTTACATTTACTAGGTAGGTTCACATGTYTCCTGGAATGATTTTTGTCTGCAAATTTAAAGAAGGGTACAAACCATTGTGCTAGTTAGAATGGGGAGCTGGCTATGAAAGTCAYACTTTTTCTGGGAATTAGGCAGATCTTACCTCTCCAAGCAAACCAACTCCTATTGCCAGCAACAGGAATGAGGATTGCAGCAACACCAGCAAATCCATTAGTTATGGGCTTGGTAATATAATTAATTATGTACCATACGCTGCAAATGATTGATTGGGCTTACAGAAAGGTAATCATCTCATAATATGCAAATGAAAAAGTTAAAATGTTAAAACTGTTCTGGAGATGGCATTAGGCAAATATTCCAGTAAGGGAGATGTACTGTTATCATGTGGCCCCTCCTCAGCCCCCTCTGCCTCCTGGTGTTTTACCACGCAGCAACAATAATTCATCTGTACATACCACGGGCTCCCAGCCAAGCAGTAACTTGGCTTTTCTGATGTCAGGTTTTCGTTTCTGAGGATCATCCTGTGCTTCTGAGAGAAACTGGATTTCACTCCCACTGCCTATTAAACAAGACACTGTGATTTATCATCTGCAATTCACTCTGCTTTCCATTTACATCTTTTCTACCAACTGGAGCAGCAGGTCTTTCTGCAGCTCTCTGCTTCATAATTCAATCACTGAAATGCTTTGCACAGACACAGGTGCACTGCATGCAACAGCTGTGTGATCCTCCTGTCCCACAGCAACATGRGTTCACAAAGCACTTCACAAAGATTTCAGCATGGATTCACAAAAATCAAGTTACACTCACAGACCAGTCTATTAACCTTCTATGAGGAAATTACTGTTTCTCTAATTACTGTTAGAGAAGGACAGAGCAGTGAATATCACCTGCTTTGACTTCAGCGATGCTTTTGATCCCGTAACACCCTCACTTAGTGCTGGATGAGCAGTGGGGAGGACTGAAAACTGTATGGCCAGGCCCAGAAGATGGTGATTAGAGACTGGTAACTCAGGCTATACCCCAAGGGTCAACGTTGGATCCATACTGAATTGCTRATACACAAGAGCACTGTGCTGCCAACCAGAGCTTGAGAAAGGTGTCTGGAGAAAGTGCTCACAGAACGTCATGAAATTCAATGAGTTCAAAGTCCTGAATTTGGGGAAGTACAGGCTGGGGGCCAACCAGCTGGAATACAACTTGGCAGGAAAAGACTGAGGGTCCTGGTGGGTTCCAAGCTGAATAGGAACCAATGTGCGCTTGCCACAAAGGAGGCAAATTATATCTTTGGGCTGCAGAAGTGCTGCCAGCAGAACAAGAGAGATCAGCTTTCCCACTAATCAGCACTGATGAGATCCATATGGAGAACTGGGTCCAGTTGTAGGCTCCCCAGTACAAGAGAGACAAGGACATACAGAACGAGTGCAACAAAGGGGCCATGGTGATTATGAAAGGACTGGAATATGAGGAGAGGCTAAAAGACCTGGGACCCTTCAACCTGGGGAAGAAACGGCTATGGGGAATTTAACCCATGTGTATAAATTTCAGATGAGGGGGATTAAGAAGAGAAAGCCAGGCTCCTTCCAGTGGTGCCCAGTGACAGGATCAGAGACAGTGGGCACAAAMTGAAACACATATGGACCAAGGAGGATGTGGAGTCTCTACCATTGGAGATATTTAAAAGCCATCTGCACACGGTCCTGGGCCATTGCTGGTTGTAGGTTGCCCTGCCTGACCTGAGGGGTTGGAYCAAGTGACCTCCAGAGGTCCTTTCCAACCTCAATCATTCCATGATTGTCGGCACTTTGGCATTACAAAAGGGCATCAGTTTCTTTTTGTCCATAATCTCCAGTCTAATTTAAATAACCAAGCACTTGCCTTTCCTCAGAACAACACACAGAAAGAGGCCAATTCTTCTACCCAAATCTAGCAAATAGTTTACATGCCATTTTAGAACTAAACCGCCTCCCCGAGTGCACTGGAACACATCAAGTTGTTTGTGAACAGACAAACAGAGGTGACAATTAATTCATGTGTCTAACRGGCTTGGTGCTGTAATTTTTCCATTTCCTTCCCTGATCTGTGAATTCACAAAAGTTTTCCAGAGAGAACAGTCTTTTATTAGATAAAACAACACATGCATCAGCTTCTGTGTTATATGTCTGAACTCATCTTCTTCAGATCTGTCAGAAGCACTTCTGGAATGTACAGACTAAAAGCCCTTGGCTAACGGCAGCAGGATGTTTCATCTCATTAGGGAGCCACACTAGAAGACTAAGCACAACTATTTCCTTCCTTTCTTGAGAGCTCTGATTTGCTACAGGTATCAGAGGCAAAACGAGGAGGAAGCCACAGTGTTTTCTTCCCAGGTGCTGTCAACCCTTTCAAGAATCACTGTCAGAAACAGTGAGAAGAACAGAGAAAGACTGTTGCCACAGCAWGAGGTTTTTAACGGTAGTTGAAGGACCACAGCCTGCACAACTGTGAAGGACCACCTTCCTGAAGTATCTTTATTGCAGCTAAGATATTATGTAGGACATTTTCATTCACATATTTTACATTTCATTTTTGTATTGTCCTTGTGCTAAAACAAACCTAMAAAATTGTCTAAACATTATAAAAATTAATGGGTACAGATTGCATGGGTACACAGAAAATGTATTCATTCTACTCATCATGCAATAATTTACAGACAATTGAGATTATTTGGATTATCTTATTAATATTTAATTATATGATTAAATGCCTGATAAAATTTGATAAAATTATTAAGAAATCCAAAGACTAATTAAATTATCCACATATTACACACACTAATCAAGTAATAATTGTCTAATGACAATAAGTACTTAATAAACTTTACAAAGAATTAATAATAGCACTCACCAACAAGCTTTTTAATTAACTGGGCAAACTCTAGGATAGTGTGCTCTTCTGGATTTCCCTACAAACACAAGAGACACTCATTTCAATAACAATTAAACACCTTACAACGTGCTAGACATGGTTCCAACAGGGGCAGGTTAACCTCTGAGAAAGCTAAACTTCAAGCTTTATTCTACTTTGTTGAAAAAAACCTCCCAACTTTAACAAGTTCCTTACTCATTAGAAAATTTGTCCTCCATTATATTTCTGTTGGTAATTCAGTGTATGTAGGGAAGTGTTGTTCCCTGCCTGCCCCCCTGCCCCCCCAAAAAACGTCAGTCTGTAAAGAGCTGGCAGTCACAGTAAAGGCCTGTGTCACTGAGCAGCCCACACAGCCACATCATTTGGAAATCTGGATTCAAGGACTGTGCCCARTTGAGGTATCATGAAGAAGTATGCTAAGTTTTTGGTCCATCCAAAGTTAGGAACATAGGCTCATTTAGCTGCCAACGTTTGCTTCTGAATCTACTACAGCTTACATATCAACACAAAAGGGYTATTTGCTTTCCTATAAAATATTCCTTTTCTTTTTTTGAACCAACTTGCATATAATTTCCTGATCAATATTTTACAATCAAATGCTGAAAACTTTCTGCTAGCATTAGCTCCCCCTCATCAGACTCAATTCCCTCCATTCCCAGCTTCCCTTGTTTCAAAACACTTCTTTACCACATCTCGTTTGACCAAAAGCTGAGCACTTTAGATACATATAGATTTAAATACTGAGTTTTCTGAAGACAAAGCATGTGATAGAGTTTAAACATATCAGCATTTGTATAGAAACACAGAAATTAATCCATGGCCACAGGGGAAAAGGAAAATCYAGTGAACTGCCCTGCAGAGTTGAGTATCTGATTTGGCAAAAGCATACACAAGAAATTACCTGGGATATGCATACTTTTTCTATTCTTAAATCCACTACTAAGAATAAAGTGACAACAAACAGGATAGAAAAAAAATCTTACTTGACAAGTTAAATTCCAGGCATTTTAAACAGTATTAGAGAACGATACCATAAAATACTGTCACATTTTTCTTGATTCCAGGGTAGTATGAAACTATTTCTAATTATCCAGGGCTAAGCATTCCTTCAGTGCTTTYTTCCCACTACAATCAGGCTTCAGTTATTTTCTTGGTGCACTTTGCATGCGTGCCCCACATATTTTTTCCCTTAATGTTCTGATTACATACATCTTCTTCSTAAAACAAATTAAAAACTCCAGCAACCTTATCCTGTTCTTGGAAATGTAAGATCTCAATATCCAGGGGGTCAGTCTTCTTATTTATAAAGAGAATGTGAGAATATATTCTTCGTAATGGAAAGACCTTCTTTTGTTCCACTTATTTTTTTCTAGAAATCAGTATCAGTGACAAGGAGAAAACAGAGGTGGTGTTGACCAGTGCACTGTAACTCAGGAGAGTGGAGCACTCATACTCACCAAGTTGACAGGACTGCTGACATTGCTGTTCATCAATGCCACCAACCCGTTCACAAGATCACTGTAAAAGAGGGAAGAACAGATTGGGGCAATTTCCACTTCTCTATAAATAATATTCTTGATCTAAAAAGAGAGCTGACTCCTAAGAGCTCCAGTAAAGCAGATCAGGCAGCTGAGGAATGCTGAAATCAGATTTACACGGGTACATGTTTTCTTGAGCGTTTGTATTAAGAAATGATTAATATTTCCTCTTCTCTCCAGTATCCAAACATATCTGGAGGCTGATTTCCAATCAATTTCAAACAGAATAGAGAAAGGTGGTTGTYTGAATTGTCTTCTCATTTTCAAAATTTCTTAAACCAAGTTTGTTGAAAACCAGTATTTTGGGGTTACCTTCCCCCAGYAATATTACCCAAAGTTATTTTGGATTATTAGCCACAGATGTAGCACCTTGGCCCTAGATGTAGAAATCCAGATCCTTTTCGCTATGACTTATAATCAAGAAAGGAATGGGTACTTTGACCTGATGGGGTTTCTCTAAAATCTACTATCACTGATACTATCTTCAGCAAAGGGAAAGAATATTTCCAAGACAAGAATGCTTAAAACAACCCAGAAGTCCAGCATGGGTTTCTTTAGCTTTTTTTTTTTTGTGCACAGTCTGCACAGCAACCACAGCAGTCCCAAGGACACAAGGTGGCAGCATTGCATTAAAATGCAAGGRGTGACAAACTGTTCAGCACTAAAAAATTGTCTGCTACTTGCTGTCTCTGAAAGGGAAGAGCATGTTAGTGTCTCAAGTAAAATTCTAAACAAATCAAAGTTTTTCTCCTTGATATTTTCAAAAATTTCTGTCTTCCTTCTGAAAGTAAAGCTGGATYCTAAGAGCTCCAGTAAAGCAGATAGGGCAGCTGAGGAATGCTGAAATCAGATTTCAACAGATGCATGTCTTTTTGAGTGCTTGTATTAAAAAGTGATTTTAAAAAGTAAAGCAACTGCACCTGCATACAAAGCTGACCAGGCTATGTGAACCATGAAGTAAATTATCAGCAAGAACAAACAAGGCTTACCTGACATACTGGAAAGCTCTTGTCTGAGTTCCAGGTCCATAGACCTAAAACCACATGAAAAATAGGGAAGTTAATAAACACAGAAGCCCTCTTTAGCCCAATTATCTTCTCCTAACCATTCTAGAAAACAGCCTCAAGAAGAAACACTTGAGACACAAGCTCAATATTATAGGAATGGAAAAAAATGTGCTTGCAGAGCCTTTGGCAAAGTATCAGTTCACTGAAGGTTGTCTTCCTCTTGGATCTGTCTCCAGTAAACATATCCCAAGGCATTTTGTTAACCAGACCTCTGCATGAAGAAAACCTTCTCAGGGATGTAGGACACAGTAATGCTTTGTCCTCTCCTGGAACACTGGAAGAAGGTGCAGCCTGCACTCACAGCCAGAAAAGAGTGCCAAACATTTAAAGCAAACTTCAGACTACTAAGATGTGGTTATGATGAGCAGTTTTGATTTGCACATTAACAACAGTCAGCTTCAAAGCAACCACTAAATGTTAGTGGTTGCTAAAAAAATTGTTGAGAAAAAGTACTGTGTTTAAAGCAATCAGGACATCAAAAATCAAAACTCATGTGGCTCTAAATATTACTATCTAGGGAAATGGGAAGTAAAGYAATTTCTAGATGCTACAACTCACAAAGTCACCTGTACAGATTTGTATCAAAGCCTTAGAAGGGAAAACAAGAAGTCTCCTCAGGTTACATGCTGGTATTTTGGAGCAAGTTGCTGAAGTTCAAAGACATTGATGTATACTTGAAATGTACAGAATGGTATTTGATACCATTACTTTTTCACAGTTTAACCGAGTGCAATACTRAAGTCTCTAGGACATGAATACTCACATTCTGAAAGCTATAGGTAGGAACATTTAAGAGGTGAAAACACTTCAGTTTAACTGGGGACACACATTTTGCCATCAACCTGCTGCAACAGAAAGGCTTTTGGAAGGACAGAAAAGAAAGCATGCTTGTTTTCCTCGAGGACAGGAAGGGCAGTACAGTGGTACACAGGCCATCTGTTACTTGGTAAGCCTGGTGCTCTCCAAGGCTGATTCAGAGCCCAAAAGAATTCCAATTTCAGCACACATTGGGTAAGATCAGGGGTCTGAGAGTTAATCCAAAAACTGATTCAGATAGGACACGCCAGGAGCACAACATCAGCCTGATGGACTCCCAGACAAACAGGAAGCAGATTTATGTATTTAAGTAGAGCTTCCTGCATTTAGCTTAACTTATAGCACATGGGATAAGTTTTACACAACTAAGTATTTGTACATGATTTTTGCAAGGTCACCTATGTGGTTATCTTTCCCACATACAGCCAATGGCTGGAAAATACAATAAAGATTCTRTTTTTCAGTTTCTCTTAATAAATCTTCCTTTACAATAACAAAACAACAATTGTCATGTTTGCATAGGCCACAATTTCTACAACTCGGTGACACTGGTCTCTGAAGAGATTATTTTCCCCATTTAAACAAGTACTCTGAACTGAGAGACCAAATACATAGCATTTCTAAAGAGATCAACACACTTGGTATTCCTGTCAGCCAAATACTGTGATGATGTAAGTGATTTTTTTTTTAGGTGTCAGTCACTGCTTATTGCTGATAACTAATTTTATTTGACCTGGTGAGCTAAAGAACTCTCCCTTACTTCTTTTCTCAGATTCAGTAATTTTCAACATCAAACAGTTATTTCCTACAGAACAGTGATGTTGGGTAGAAGATTCTATTTTAACCCCTATTACAACAATATTCTTGTTGAAGTTTAGGCAGCATGACAATGATTGGATTTTGTTTATATTCCCAATATAAAGAATGCTGAAATGTTTGTGCAAATTTCAACTGGTAGCCTTGTTTCTTTCTGGGAAAGAYCAACCCCATTGATCACATCTTCAGACATGTACTTCCTTACATTTAAGTCTGGTATACTGGAAAACTACATTTTGGAGGAGGGGAACATCAGTATTGTCTAAAATCTATCCTCATTTGCAACACATCAGGACAAGATATAAAGGTGAATTGTTCTTCATATCACCAGGAGGTCATCACTTACTGTTAGTGGTTCTCCCTGCAGAGCTTGTAGRATAAAATTACTGACAACTCTTCCATCATTCATATGCATTCGAGGACCAAAGGTATTGAATATTCTGGCAACCCTCACTTCAACTCCTTCCTGTAGCCAAAGAAAAAAGAATTGTTACTTCCTTAATAAAAGCATCAATCTCCCCAAAAGTGTAAACACTACTCTGACAAAAAGCTTTTTAAGAATCTCTCCTTCAGCTTTAACATGCATTATTTTCTAATAATGAAACACTTCAAATCTCTCCTCAGCCCTCCTGAAAAATGTAGTGCATACACCAAGGTAATTTATACTAGTTCCTCAGTATTTGTAATGCAAATCTAAATCAGTGCTAGAACAGCTCATGATTTTAGCACATGCATTTTCTTCCATTAAGAACTTTTAAGATTTTCCAATAATACCCTTCCAATAACAACTTATTTCACCTGGGACTTAGCTACTTTCTTTGCACATAAAAGTGAAGTCTCACAATCAGCAGATACAGTACCAAAGCCACATTTCCATAGATTACAGAAGTCCATACTTTATAAAAGCTGAGCATGCCAGAGAAGTATGTTTTACAAAGGCCATAAAGTGGTTTTGTAACTATAGCCCTAATGTTTTTAGTGCCCTTCTTATTAGGCTATGTAAATACACGCATTACAATCAAAGTCTTCAATGGTGTAGTTTTTTCCAAGAAACATTTTTATCATGTCCAGAAGTTCTTTCTACAGAAAGCATTTTAACAGTTAGAGACTGCAGACTGAAGTAATCTCTCTTGAGTTATTTTGATTGACACGTTCATTTGGACAAGCCACAGTTTATGATAAAGCCTACGAGAAGGATGTTTGGCCCTTGTGAGCTAAAACAGGATAGTGCTGAGCTCAGAGCAATATGGTATGCCGTAAGCAGATAGATGCTACCATCTGAAAGTGACAGYCACAAGGTAGGGAGGAAGGTATCTACCTCAGTACAGGCCTATGTACCCTCCTCATATTACCTAGGCCTCCCCTCTCCCAGAAAAAGACATCCTTGTATCAGATACTGGAAAAAAATTGTCTGAAGCAAACTGTGTGTTCTGATTCAACTGAAGTCACAACCACAGTGTTCTGGAGTTGCAAACATTCCTTCCATAACCATTCCTTCAGGATACACAGAAYATCCTTGTATTTTACTAAGGCTTAGACCAACGTTTGCTCCCGTCTTGGAAGAGGGTGTATGTGGAAGAAGTGTATTGTCAGTACATCCATGGCTGAAAGCTGCAGCTCACACACACTTCACTCAGAAGAGATCTGGAAACATATTTTTCTTGGAAATAAATGTAGCTGCACCTAACAAGAGACACTTGCAGGAAAATGTGACCTTCTCTCTTAGGTCTCCAAGTGACTCATAAACAAATCCTCAAAGGTGTTTTGTGAAAGCAGTAGAACTAGCTTTTTACAGGCAAGAGACAGGCAAAAGGAACATTCAATTCATCAACTACTACTTGGTGTTGAGAAATCAGAAACATAAAGTAGTACAGGTAAAGCCCAACACCTCTCAGTGTGGAGAAAGTCAAACATTCAATTCCATTTAACTGCAGGTAAGATTTCATTTGTCATGATCAAACCTTGTTTGCAACTGCAACTAATGGGTAAACAGTAACAASGGAGGTAACTATTGTGCCACAGGAAAAGATACACAGTCTTTGTCCAACAAGCTTGTATCCACAACAGAGGCAAAAAAAGAACCTCACAACATCCACTGGGTCCTTCCTGCAGAAAKAGACTCTGGAAAGAGCAGAAGTCTCTTTCCATGCAAAATGCATCAGCTGGGACCATACTCTTTATTTCTTGCTAGCTAAAAAAGTACAGCAGTGTAACATTTCAAATGTATACTTCCAGCAGCACATTACAGAACCACTCCCAAAGCCTTCACAGCATTTGGAAATACATACTCTTACAGAGCTGCTCCTTCCTTTGTTTTGCTCAGCACTTTATCTTAAGAAGGCCACTGACTCCTTCAGGAAGGGGTTGTATTTCACATGGGCTTTCCAAATACTGCCATTAATAACAAGTGCAGAAAATAAGGCACTTGGAAGCCAGTATTCAACATAAAAATAACTCATTCAACAATGCTGACCAAAAAGCCTCTCTTGCACTGCACAAGCTACAGCAGCAGCATTATTTTCCAGTATTGGTTGGAAACTAGTAAAGGATCTAGAAAAGAAAAACAACACATTCTCTGTAGGCACTTACTCATAGTAACAAGGAACCCATTATTTCTTCTCCCTTCTATTTATTCACCTCACCCCACTGTAATGCTGTCTTTTAAAATGAGTAACCTTTTATTTATAGTACCATTTAGCAAAGCTTTTCCCTGCAGCCTATTGCTTTGAAAAATCTATTTTCTATGCAGCTAATTCTTCATTTGCCCCTTTAAAACTAGAATCTGCCTCCTCAAAAGAAACTCTTCTACAGACAAAGAGATTTTGGAGACAGAAACTTAAAAATTGCCATAACTCTCGTTTTGCTGTTTCATGAACATCTCATTTGAAGTGATCCTTTTTATATGCTGAATAACTATACTCCTTTTTGTATGAACTCTGTCTTAGCTATGTCCTGTTACTTCGAATATTATCAAAAACATGTAGTAATGATTGACTACCTCTACCATAATCCCACTATCAAAGTCAATTACTTCCCCAGATTTTCAGCAGTAAGTCATGTACAGTATTTTATTACATCCTAGAGAAAGAAAAAACCCCTCTGGCTCATATTTATAGTGCTAAACATAAGAGAGCTTGAGATTTATCCCTAATGCTCAGATAAAATGCCATCAACTGCCTCCTGCCCTCACAGTTTAAGACAAGGCCTTCCCACAGCAAATTAATCAGAAAGAAAATTCCTTAAGCAATCCAAAAAAGAGCGTGAGAGCAAGATCATAAAAGCAGGATTGTGGACTAGCAAAACACTTCAGCTCACTCTATTATTTATCAGTATGAATTTCTTCACAGAGACTGTGCCTGTACAGATGAAAAGGAACAGTAAAGAAGCAGAAAAGCTTGTTATTGTTTACAGAGACACCTCCTCTGAATAAGTACTCAAGACTATTCTATAGCTGTCAGTTAAAATGCAATATTAATTATGCAGTGTCCCTTGCAAAACAAAGCTGTCCATGGTTTTCAGCATAAGTCTTTGCTGGTGATTTAGTTTTAGAGATCCCAGGTCCAGAAACTATCAAGGGTATCAAGGATGCTATAATAACTCCATAACTTAAAAAGATATATCTTAATTTTATAAGCTTTTTAAGAACAGGCATTTTCTTGTGTTGACTGTCTTAGAAAATAGATCAATACAATTCAAATACCAAGTTTCTTTTAACCAGAACAATTTGAATATGACGTGTTTTGGCCACAATTCACAAGGATATCAGGCAAGCTTCTCCTATTAATTACCAGTGCTTCCTTCTTTGTAAAGTCTGTGGATCTATATAAACATCAAGTATGAGCCAGACCTCCCTGCACCAAAGATCAGGAAAGGAAAAGCTACAAATGTCTGCTCTCCCGCAGACAACTAGAATTAAACAAATCTGCTGGAGAAGTCCAGACAGTAGCAGGGGTATCACTGTGACCTGACAAAAATCTTTACCAGTGCTTCAGCCAAAATTACTTAAGATTGTTTTCAGCWTTCTTTGCTCTAATAGTCCCTTTCTTACTGATTCATATTCTTTCCCATGTATTTCACAGATCATTAACTCTCAAAATTGTTCCCAAACCTCTGAATTGCAATCACAGCAGAATTACTAGCACTGTGTACACTGGATCCATCTATGATGTGTTCAAGCTACAATAATCTACAGTGAGGCTGGGTCCAAGGAATTTTATTTGTAGGTGCTGTCAATTGTATTAAAAAATGCCATTAACACTCTACTAATAGATTTTTAGAATTATTTTCCAGAAACAGTGATGCTGTGATCTGAATWACATAAACACTAAAACTCCTAAACAAGCTAGGAAGGATAGCCTCAATCATCTGACTCTATACTTTGGGCATAATGCAGGTCCCTGAACTCAGGCTACAATTTCACAGTTGAAATGTTATGCTTATAGTTCAACACTTCAGCTGTTCTAAGGTAATTTCAAAACTATCACTTAATGTGATAGTTGTATCACAACCAAGCCCATTTCTTACCTCCAAAGCTTTCAGAGTCACAGAGCTGGTATGAAAAAATGGATTAAGAAAGTGGAAGGAGAATAAAAATTCTCCTGTAACATTCCCTAGTGACTTGAAGTATTTCTTCAGCTCTGGAGAATTTCCTTACAGGTCAGGAGTATAAGAGAAGAAAGAAATCTAGTTTACAAAACACCCTTAATATGCAGAGCATTTTAATTGGTGTATTTTTACTTAAAACACACCTAAGCAGATGATGCAAATCCCTGCTATGAAGGTAGTATCAGATCCTAGTCAGCATTTAAATTAATCCAGAGTATTGGCACAAACATTAATACTAAGATTTCCAGGTAGCTCCAGAATGTCAAATACAATTTTTTAAGGTTGCACAGATAATTGAATGGCAAATCCTGAATGAAACACAAAATTCMCACTGCGATAGTGTGTGCTGAAACTCCCCTCTCACCACTTTTTCAGGTGATAATGTCAAGAAATGCTTAATTCACAGGGTCAAAATAAGTGAACAAAACAACATCACCAGCAGAAAAGAACACACTAAAAATGCCTTGGTCWGGACAAGCTACTGAGGAACTCTGACAACAGCAAATAGTCAACTTTGACTAGATTCAAAAACCATTCTGATTCAAACAGGCTGTCTGAAATATAATGCAGAAGGTTAGTTTTACTTCACATTTTTTGGAAACACTATTATGTATTTAAGGTACCTAGCAATGTGCATGATGACRGAAATCTTTTTAAGAAATGACCAAAAAATGCAAAATAACTTTGCCTGTTTCTTATTTTTATTGAAGCTGAGAGATTCTGGAAATATTTTAGCTTGAAATACTGCAAATCCTACTGTTTGGGGCTAATTCATTCCTGCTGAAAATCCTTTTAAAAGCACAATGCTTATCTGCATAGAGRAAATGAGACCTTTTCCAAAGGTAAGGTTTCTTCCACTAGTAACAGCATATCACCTAAACACTGCTCACCCTCTCTCTTTTCCCCACACCAGCTCAACAGTGTTTCAGAATATACCTGAACTTAGGACAAGCTTGGGCAGACTTCATTAACCCATAACAAAGTAGACGAAATACCTGACAGAGCTGCCTCTAGGACAGACAGGTCATTTGCATAATKAGTTTTTACTTAATGTACATGTGCACTGCAGTATCACCTTATAAACCTTTCCTATTCATTGTGAATCCTGCATAAAACCTCTGAGATGCTATCACGACTCGCTCTGTGGTTTTAAGATACAGCCCATGATTTTAAAAATTACCTACTCATGCCCTTCTAAAAGAATACTGCAAAAAATGCAACAATCTAGAGCATGAGAATTTCTCATAAAAACTGTAATCTTCAACTGCAAATGGGTTTCCAGACTGACAAGGAATATTTTGCTACAGTGAAATACTGGAGACTTCATCCTGAACGAGAGCAGTATCGCCATGTTGGACCTTAAATGATTTAAAAGAGAACAAAGGAGACAGAACTTCTACTTTCTCTGTCTGGTAGAAGAGRTAAGACAAAATTACTACTCTATACTAAAATACCATCTCTTAAAGTCTTACCACTTCAGCTTGATTCTGTTTTCAAGGTTTATAAAGTATTTGGAATTCAATAATTTAAAGGTTCAAAATTCTATACAATACACTATGTTTGATTTATACTTTTTTATATTAAGGATGCAAAATACCATTTTCTTTAGTGTGCCATATTTGCTAATTGAATAGTCTCCTAGAGCTTAGACAAACCACAGCTAAGCAATATTTACTTACAGGTAAACAGTCAATGCTACGTTAGTTAATTATGAGTTTCTACTTGCTGGTTAGGAAACACAAGGAAACTGGCATATATATATTCTTAAACATATTTTAAATTGCTTTTTTATCCTCATGTTACTGTCTTTGTCTGAAAACAGGCATTACACAGCTAGATATTCATTAAGGTCTGTAATTTATACCAACATAATTTTAAGACATTTCAAAAGTGCTTAAAATACATTGCTTCTATGTAAGTACTCATTAAAATCCTTTCCCATTCTTATCTGTATATTCTGATTTTGATTATTCTCCTTCAACACTACATATTTATCAGTAATGGCTTTATTCAATCCCATTGACTTTTAAGCACACTAAGGTCATCTCAGTTTAATCTGTCTAAAAACTATTTACTATACTGAAAGACATATTATACCTATTAAGAACACTAAAGTACATTTTCCACAAGAAGACTGCTCATCTGAAAACACACAACAGATGGGAGCAATAAAACCTTCCCATTAAAGAAAACAGATTTTGCAACAACACGGTAAGTGCTCCTACTTAAGACGTTCTCTTTTGCCCTCCTCGCCCTAAATACACACATTCCAGTCTTGCCACACATKGGGCCTTCAGTAATTACAGAAAAAACACAGAGTCTGATACAAGTTTAATACCTGCTTCATGTATGCATAGCACATGGTCTCTGCAACTCGCTTTCCTTCATCATAGCAGGCTCTTGGACCTATTGGATTCACATGCCCCCAGTAATCCTCATTTTGAGGGTGAACTTCAGGATCTATGGGGAAAAAAAACCCACCTTAGATTATGATATATCAAAAGATGACYATATGTGATGAAACTTTCAGTAGAGCATTTGTGTTATACAAGTCAGCACATCTTCTCTCTGAATTCTGCACTTTAGAAAATCTTATGTTTTAACACAATTTCTTTAAAGTGCAATCACTGGAAACATGAAAACAGCAGTGGTAGAAGATGAAAGACTAGTAACATAACTGAGTACAGTCAAACAACAGCCAGCAACTGCTTTCCCTTAMAGAGTGTGTGAACGGAGGGTTAAAGGCTCAAGGGCATAAACACAACTTTTACCTAATGYGCTTCACAGGAAATATTACAGAGTATGTAGGCAGCAGTTATGTAAGAGGCATTATAGGTTATGTAGGAAAGTAAAACATATTCAAATCTCATAAATTAGGAAACAAGGAAAGAAAAATAGAGAAAACACAGATGTACCGTGTTTCTTACTGAGGTAAGAGTGATGCACCACAAAATACTTACATTTCTTTTATTTTACCCTAAGCATTTTTACTAGCTATGACTGGGCACAATCAGGTTAGACAATCCTTTGGTTTGATCCAGCATAGAAGTTCTTGATTATAAAAAACAAACAATCAAACAACAATCACCTAGGAACCTTACTAGTGTGTGCTTTATATGCTTGAAAAATTACAAACAATTGGTTAAATCTCCCCCTCTGTTGTCTTTAGAATGGTCTAATTTCGACTGGGTTTGAAGTTTGCATACATTACTACAGAACTTCTAGTGCTTAGAGCTAATTTTTTGAAACAACCTTGACAGTCAGTTCTGATTAAACCTTCTAGATTTTATGCTGTTCAGACATGATTATGAATGAATTTGTGCCATATGGCAGCCACAGAGCAATGGTAAATGCACAGAAGTTTTACATGATTATAAAAACTCACAATCTTAAAAAGGCCTGAAAGATGCTGTGGGAAAGGAAGATACTCCAGAAGGGAGATTGTTCAGTTGCAGAAGAGTCCTTGGGGCTATCATTTTTCTCTGTRGAGCCTGACCATAGATAATCTAAGGCTTGGGAGGCAGTAGGAATGCTGCCCATGCTCAGGCCACTTTGGCTGGCCTATCATCTTAGTGATCTCTTGCTTGGACATTTACTTTCGATCTTCTGAAGTTGCTCCACCAAAAGTGTACACCTGGAGCCGCGTTCTTTGTCCTTACTCACTTCTTGCTCACAAAGCTTTGTATCTTGTACCTTTGACCATTTTTTGTTTACTTTTTTGTTCTTTTCAGCTGAGACTCAAATCTACTCCCACTGAGCAGGGTCCTGTGCCTGTGTATCTGCACTAATCTTTCAACACTGCTATTATCAATTATGCAATAGTTCATGCATAATTTTCATGCAATTATGAAAAGTTTTCATGCAATTATGAAAAGTTTCTCTAGCAGGCACAGGGTCTGTTACAGACCCTAGGAAGTACTAAAGATTCTTGCTGCATCCAGTCACCATTCTATCCATCATTCCTTCACTTCTAACAGTAAGAGGAAGATGGAGAGCATTCCCAAATATTACATTTTAAGAGACACCACAAGAACCTGCATGCACAACCAGTATTTTCTTAGCTTGGAGGTTATGTCCTTTGTCTCTTACACACCAGGGCAACTGCTAAATCTTAACAATATAATTCCTATGTGATGGGGAAAAGATATGCATATTTACTATTGAAATCTTTCTTCTCAAGTTTTCATTACGGTATCTGGACTTTAAGAGTACAACACTCAATTTCCCCACAAGTCCTTTGGAAAAAGAGACATAAACCAGGACACAAGAAAGATACAGACAATACTGCAAGACTCCKGCCACCACTCTTGACTAGATACATAATGCAAGCACTGTAAATGCCCTTCTCACATTTTAAACTGTAAGAAGAACATGTCTTAAAAAAGGAAGCTAAGACAGTGATGAAAATCTATCATTCTGGTATCTGACAAAAGATGTGTAAATATACTTTTACACAGTCATATCTGAAGAGCTCTAAATACTGTTTTGTTCTTCTTACCTCCATAAACCTCTGATGTAGAGGCCAGCAGCAGCCGTGCTCCAACACGTTTAGCTAAACCTAGATTTTGGGCAATGGGGAAAGAAGAACATAATTAGAGCAAGTGCAAGAATCTTTCACTCATGCTAGCTGCTTTAGTGTGATCCTGTTTTACACGTTTTTAAAGACAATTTCATCTCTTTCAGTAGGCAAATTTAGTTGTAAACCACATCCATAGCTCCCACTTCAAACTAGAAAACTTAAGAAATAGCAGAGCAGCACCTACATGGAATGTGTTTGCTTCTGAGACTACCAGTTGCACTGAATCAAGATCCAAGAACTTAATCTATTACAATCTAAACAAAGGCCAGGGAAGTGTTCCACGTAGGAAATTAGGATCTTGAAACAAGATAGGATATTATGATTATCAAATCCTCCCTTACACAGATTAAAGACAAACCATGTAAAGAAACTTACACAGAATAGCATGTTAGAGGACAAAAATCAATAATTTCTCCTTTATTATGCCCTTTTAAATTGCTTGGATCACCCTACCCATCACTTGAGATTATCCTCCATTCCATTTCAATGGCTTTCTGGTCTTCAAGTTGGCATGGCAAATCAAACAAATCTCTCACCTCTGTCATTCTGGTACCTCAATAGCTTCTGAATCACTTCTCTGAACTGTACCACCGTACCTCTCTAGAGTATCACTCAAATAAGAAACTCAGCTGTGCTAATGCCCAGGAGTTTTTCTGACTCAACAATTCTTAGGATCACTGACACTCATATCAGCCTGCATCATACCAAATGGCAGAAAAATGAGAGGAAAAAGTAGTGAAGTCTTGAGGCCTTCTTCTCACCGATGCATTCCCAGCATCAAAACTAGCAGACAACGCTGAAAATATGGCCTTGTCACTATCCAGCATGACACTAGACATTGAACACTCTGAGAATTTGCTAGCCAAGGTATGCATGAGGGTGCACTACTCCAGATGTCTGGAGTTTAAACCAGTGCAGTTCCACCTAGTCCAGTGTTTGCTGAGGTGGAAAGGAACACTAACTTATGGTAGTTATGGGAATGTTCCACAGTCACCAAAGTGAAAACTGCAATCATGAACACAACTGTGCTATAAAAATCCCATGCTCTTAATTGTTCCTATTACTTCTGTAATTACTGCACACTCCACAGCCAACTTACAGGCACAAAGTTCTTGTCCTTTGACAGCCACGTGATTAGTGTTCATTTGCAGATATATTTAAAGGAAAACAATCTTCAAAGAGGGTAAAAATATCCCCAACCTTATCTTGCATAAAGAAACAACTTTTTAAAATGTACAACTCATTTGCTTCATCCTCCCATCTCCCCACCAACTCTGTCAGGACTGTATGATGTCTAACCAAGTTAAATAATAAAAAAAATTCCACTTACCCAGCATGTTTAATGTCCCAATAGTGTTGGTCTTCAATGTTTTTATAGGATTATACATGTAATTAGGAGGAGAAGCAGGAGATGCTAGATGATAGATCTGGTCCACTACAGAAAAATAGAGGAGATAGCATTATTATTTTCCCACATAAGATATTAAATGAGAAAGCACTGAAGTCAAGAAAAAAGTATTCCTTTGTGCACTTCCTAGCACTGGAACTCAGCACTGCCCRTGTTGCTACCTACAGATGATATGTACTCATATCAAACCTGCTGTAACTCTTAGAAAAACTTAATTTTTAGTAAAACAAAATCTAGWGCATAATGTAATATATCAACACTGTTGACATGGATACAAATGTCTGTGTTGGTGTTCACACTTTTCCACGTATAAAAAATTTAGCCGAGAACTTCCAAAATGTTTAGAAGTTGCAGAAGTATTAGTAATATTCTCTTATCCTCAAGTTTTTAAGTGGCTACAAGCTTCAGAGCATCTTTCTAAAATACACTGTGAAGCAAAAATGGTAGAAACTTTTTTTCAATATGAGGAGAAACCTTCTGGGAAAAATAAATACTGTATTTTTATTTCTAGATCATCTGTCAATGAAACATTAATCAGCTTTGTATTATTCATATACTAAACATACATAGCAAGATACAAGCATGCAACTTTTGTCTTTTTTCCTGTTACTTTTGTCACATATATACAATGCTTTGGATAATATTGTACTTTAGCTTTAATTAAAAAAACAAACACACAAATCAAAACCCAATACAGAGATTTTGACACACTCTCCACTCCGTGTTATGAAATACAATTAACCAAAGAACTAGTTGAAATTAATTGTCTGACATGACTGAAGGTTGGAGGTATTAGAAACTAAAGACTGTTGGAAACAAATTTGTTAAATTACAATAAAAACAAAGCAATGAAAACTGAATTCAGTGTCATAGGCAGTATCTGATATTCAAAAGCTCAACCTGAAAGCCTTTCATAACATGACTGTTGTAAATATGTTAATGCCTTTCTGTCTTCTATGTAACTTGAATCACAGCAAGCCAGAGCTATCTTAAAAAAACCACCCATGGATAAGCAACTGCAAAAGTAAAAATTAAACATAAGATCAAATGAGATGTTTAAAGAAGAACAAATCCCCTACACCAAGGTCATTCAAGAAAAGCAATGAAAAGGTGAAGCAAGAATTAGAATGGCCTGATAAAAGAAAGGGAAAATAACTCCTTTGTGATTTTATTAAGAGAAAAGTTAAGGTTTTGGGTTTTTTTTAAGAAGACTTGACATTGAAATCAGAAAGAAGTTGGAAAAGTCAAGGCTAGCTGCTATTCTGACAGAAGAAAGTACTGCACGGCACAAGGCTGCCTTGCCATAGAACAGAACACTACTGGTCAAACAAATGTTTTCTTTCTATTTCCTTACGTGTTTTACTATTAAAAAGCAATAGAAAATCACAGCATTAAAAAATAATCTGTACTTTGACCACATGTTGATTTCTCATAGCCTTCTGTTAGGGGCTTTAACTTTCACAGTATCTGTGACATTATGAACTTTTTTGTCTAATAAATTAGTTTTCCTACTTAAAACAGGTTAGAAGCACCTTTGACTATCAAAAAAACCCCCAAAAACCAAAAAAAACCAAAACAAAACAAAACGACAAAAAAAAGCCAAACCCAAAAACAAAACGAAAAAAGTTTTCCTTTTTCTCTATTTAAATACAACTCTACTTACTTAAACAGCACAAGCTGTATATGAGTTACATCCAGTAGGGAAAAAAAAAAAAAATCAGAAATCGTTTGAACTGGGAGAGACTTTAAAGATCACCTCAATCCCACCACACTTTCTGCTAGACCAGGCTGATCAAAGCCCCATCGAGCCTGGACTTGAACACTTTCATGTGTTCATCAGGTATCCACAGCTTCTCTGGATAACYTGTTCTGGTGCCTCACCATCCTCACAGGAGTGATTCTGTTTCCAATCTCTAATCTAAACCTACCTTCTTACAGTTTAAAGCCATCCCCCCTTATCCTATCACTATATGAAAAAACAAAACATCAATTATGAAGTTATCACCTACTTTTAACTAGCTGAGAACACTGAAATATTAGAGGAACGTGCCTCCTGTTGAAGACTTCCTTCCCATTCTCAATTTCATCTGACAAAGCAAGTATGCAAACCTTTGCTTTCTGACCTCTAATATAATTTTAAAAAAGCAGACTAGTAGGGCAAGAGCATAAATAAGTGGCTTGAATTATCCATGTGAAAGTCACCCTTTGTTTTTCAACAGCCTATTGAGCAATGAAAAAATGAAAAGTAGGTAAGCCTTCAAAGAACAAGTATCTCCTTCACAGTAAAACATCACATTCTTTTGAAGATAAGCACATGTTCTGGTAATAACTCTTTAAAAATACCAGCAATATTGGCATGGTAAAATATTCAACCTACTTTCTTTCTGAATCCCTAATGAAGTGTGCTTGTATACAAATCAAGTTTTTCTAGATTAACTGTTGTGYCTATTGTCTACTGGGCAAGATCAGCTCCTGATTTTTATGTAACAGCTTGGATAAGCACACACTGGTTCACCTGGAGGAAGCATTTCAAAGTTCACTGCATACTGCAGTCCTGCATTATCACTGCAACACAAGAAATCTTGCAAAATAATTTTATTCACTGATTAAATTCACAATGTCAAGTGACCAAAATAAGGAGAAATTATTTCAAGCCATATCTCATCCCAGAGAACAATTAACTATCAACATAAACATAACAYAGGCTCCTAAGGCAAACTTAATGACTGTTACTGAAAGTTTTACTGTCTTGACAGAGTAATGATATTTGACAGTATGCTCATGCAGATGCCACAAAATATATCTGCTTTTATGTTGCCATTCTCTCTTCGGTCTACAGCTGTTTATCTCTACAAAGCAGGGATGAATTGCTGCCTAGAAAATGTCAAAACAGCCCAGRAAGCTAAAGAGAGACAGTTTTGGCAGATGTGTAATGTTGAATATTTATTCTCACATAAAGAGGTGCAGAGAAGTAAAATTTCATGTAGCAGGTTCTCTGCTATTTGTTGTTGAATGATCAGGAAATAGTACATCCAACCACTATCAACTCTGATGCAGCATCAAGAGAGAGTTTGTCACACAAGGCACCTGTAATAGCAATACAAACAGCATCCAAAGATGACCTGAAGCAGTGAGAGCTGGCAGAACAAAGYTCCCAGCTCAGGCTCGATTCCAAGCCCTGCCTGCGTTGCTAATGCAACTGAAACTTGAAGGAGTCTATCTGCAACATGCAGCTAGTTAATTGTTCTGCATGATGAAGTGTGACATGGAATAACTACTCCTTGCTTTGGTCACTGTGACTCTGTTAACTTAAACAAAGCTGGAATCAATTTTTGTGCTGGGGAAATGATGTAAAAATGTAGCATGGGGTAAATTTTAACTGGATTATTGAACTCCAACACACTTCCTTCAGATGAGTTCTGAACATGAATAAAACCTCATAACTGCCTCAAGCTTTTCTTTAAGTATCCTTTTCCCATAGCATGCTACTGTCATAAAACCAAAGACAAGAGGTAGACTGGAAGCTGGGAAAAGGAATGCTCTGTAAGATGGTGACTGATGCTTGCAATCAGCAAGCACAACTCAAACACAGTGGTGCAGAAAAATTAACAAAGTAATTGCTGAAGTCACCTACAGCCAACTCAAAGCYGAAGTCTGACCTGAGTTTTATGCTGTTTTTTTCTACCTGTTTCTTCACAACCCTTTGTAAATTAGTTTTGACAAGTTCTGGTGGAATTTTTRGAAAGAGAAAAAACTTCAAAAACATTTTGGTCTGTTAGTAATTTACTGCCCAATCCTAACCTGTCAAAGCAGAAATGAACTCTTTCCTGCCTCCCTCTCCTTTCACTTAATTTTTGTTTTGTGGTTTCTTTGTTGTTTTTTTTTTAAATACTGCTAATTTTTGACACATGGCAGCCCATATAGGAATGGTTCCTTTAATGGCAATTCAGATACAGAAGGTCAAAAATTACCATTCCTTTAGCTCCACAAGGATACAGCTAGGCTTGTGATCATCCAAGTGGTCATACAACTGTTAGCTAGAAACAAATATATATAAAATACAAAACCCCTAAAACTCCTTATAATATTCAAGTTTATTTACTTATTTTTAAACATTCAACTAAGTGTGAAGAACAGGGCAAAATAAAGACAGCAAGCAAGACAGCAAGCAAGAAAGCACTCTCCTWCTTTTAGTGCTTAATTCTTGCTTTGTTTCCCAGCTAGCAATTGTTTTAAATGAAACAAAGAAGGAGCTGGGGGAAAAAACCAAAGGGTTTTTTTGCCAGATGTACAGCTTTGCCCTTCTCATTCGCCTCAATGTACTTTCCCCCCCCTCACACATAAAGGCAAAAATTGATCCCTGTATGGAAAAGGCTCAGCAAGAGCAGAACTGACACAGACATGGAAGATGAGGAAAYTGCCAAGTGTCAGATGGCCATCTTCTGGATCAGAGGACAGCAACCAGGCAGCTACAGGACCTCTGYCTCTTGCCTGGGAAGGAATCTTTCGTATATCAAGCCTCAGACCAATGRAAATATAACCATTTTTCCAAAACATTTGGAGAATGCTGGACATTTCAGTAGGGTGAAAAGTTTCTACCACAAACTTTTCATATTTGATCCATCAAGCTGACAATGCTGAAATAAGAATTAATTGCTTCTCATTCCACCTTCCTTCTATTAACTGTCAGGTCTGAAAAACACCTACTTTTTTTTTTCTCTCTCAGAATTTCAGCAAGCCAGCTAGACAAAGCCATTCACCCAGCTTGGCTGACAAGCTTGTACATTGTAGCACAAAGTTAACAGTTATTTAAGATAGCAGGAAACTTAACTCTGTTCCAGCCAGAGCTGTGGAAAGCTCTCCAAGCTATAGCTTTTCAAAGGATTAACTGTTTGGTGCCTGGGACAGTATCTACTGGAGGACAGAAAGCAATACATCTAGTTACTGACCTCCACAACTCTTTCTTGTTACACAAGGTAAAGAAGTTTAACCACATTTAATACAAAGCCTCGAGCTGGCTTTGCAATTAAGTCGTAACTCAATTACTTGAAAAAAAAWGTGTGWACAGTTGTGCAAAGTGTTATGTAAAGGTCCACAATAGAATAACAAATGATAACAATAAAATTCTGCAAGTTTTAGGTGTAGCTTACATGGGAGACTAGACCTTTGTTAAATGTGAAGACAGCAGCAAGTAGTTTAGCAAGCACAGGATCAGAGACTACTGATAAAGAAAAATTAAACAAATTCGTTGTGTTACAATTTTATTGGAAAAAAAGGCCAAAAAACCAAATTAATTTCAAAATAGCAGAGACAGAAGCTGGCATAAACATTTAAGTCAGGTACACAAGGTACACTGTGGAAAATATAGAAGTCTGTGCTCAACGTAAGGCTTAAGTAACATATTGCAAGACAAACAGCAACTAATGTTTGCCAATTATGCCCTTCTCTATGTGAAAAGCTAAAATAAAAACCCCTACAATTTAGCATACATGGAATCCGCAACATCTAAATTTGTACACAAACATTCAATCCTGTGTTTTCCTTAACTCTAAACAAGAATGATTAGTAAAACCACTTGTCCTAGGGTCACTAGGAGAAAATACTCCATAAAACTCCAAAATACTGCCATAAAACTACTTTMCTTCATATCATCTTCATTTTCTAGCCCTAATATTGCATATGTTCTCCATGCTTCCTAAGCGAATGGTAAGGGAGAAATCTACCACCTTTCCTATGACAGAAAATTACCTCCATCTTCAATTTCTGCCTTCCACATGTGTCATGGTCCAGAAAGGACTAAAYGGGTCACTAAGTCCACTAAGCACCTGCATTCATCACTGTATTTGCTACTCATGAAGCACTGAGCAGAAAAGCTTTGATCAGAAGCATACAAATAGGTTTCTACAGCTTGAATGTATGGACTTYTCTTGTAAAAAAAAAACCAGCTGTGCTGATTTCATTACTGGAGGTCAGGCCAGAGTAGCCGACACAGTGAAGTGAGACATTTCTATTGCCCAGAACTAAAAAAGACAAATACCAGTTCATTTACCTGATGCTAAAGATGTTGTCTGTAATGTCAGGCGAACTGGAATCACTTCATAAAGATTTACCATATTGCTCATACTGGAGCAGTTTTGGAGAGCCTCACACCAGACCAAGATCAAGGCACCACTGTACTCGGCTCTGAACTAACAAAATAAAGTAGCATTTCTTACCCTCTGCCTTGCCATAGACCTTCCTGACCATACAATTTAAAACCAGCAAGCTAATGTATAAAGCACAGAGAACAAAGACTAGGAAGGGAAAAATCTGGGATGGAAGTATGGAAGCCAAAGGAAAAAAAAAAAGCCATGTAATAAAGACATCCTTGTATTTTTATTTGTATGTGTTTTGTATTTGCATGTGTTTTAAATTACCTGTGAGAGGACTTGAAGACAGAACAACACTGGGATACTGTAGAACACTGTTTAGTAAAATGCTACCAGCCTGATATATGGAAGGCTGTTACTCCCAAGAAGGCTATAGACTATTCTTTTGACCAATTTTGTGAGACTGTTGGTCTTAGCCTTAAAAATCAATTCTCAGGACTACAAGCCAGCAAAGTCCTTAAAAATAAAAGGATTTTTTAGTCCCAGTCAMGCAAATGATTTATTAAAATTCTATAAATATTATTACTTTACTTACCTATGTACATGTAACTAGTAACTACAACACCTCCTGCAAACTCTGAAAGACAAYATCCTTGCCACTATGTGTATCATGTGCTAACACCCTGGCTCTCAACTTGCAAAACGTGTTAYTATATCATTTTTTAAACATTTTCAGTGAGAGTCAAAAGAGCCAAAACTACCTTTGTGTTCACAACAGTCACTGAAATTACAGCCAACACTGTAAATGTTTTTCCAGAAACTGGACTGCTGGCATGAAGAATTAAAACTGAACAACAAACCGAGAGCAAAACCAGACAGTTTTATTTAACTGAAGATCAGTAAATCTCAGAACACAAGCCATAAAACAGTTGATCATTATCTACCACTTACACTTCACTTCTCTCTCCCTTCATAGTATATTACTTAGATAGTGCACATGGCACTTATTTTAAATAAAAGTTTTTGAGCATCAGAATGGACCAACTCTTCACTGCTCTGCCCAAAAAGAGTTTAGGCAGCAGTTTCAGCTGCCACAAACTGCAATTTCAGAAGTATCATACAGTATTCTTCAAAACACACTGTGCACCTTTGCTTAGGGGAGTGAAATCAGTTGAATTGACTCAACTGTTTCCACTGTTGACTGTCAATCTGTGGCATTTTCAGGCCTGTTTTTATTTCAAATTTGTGGAAGGTGTAGTAAAAACAAAATAACACTACGAGGCAACCAAAAAGAAATACAAGGCCCAAGTGTGCTCCTGTGAACCAGTTCAGCTGAGGACATCTTTCAGATACAGCAGACAGCTGGGTTTAAAGGAAATGTGCACCTATCATTTTACAGAAGATTGCTCTAAGGCTTCCAAAAGTTGCTGAGGAAGCAGGAAGAAGAAACACCAGTGGGAGAAGGATAGGGGCTATGTATAACTGTCTGATGTTTTTTTCAGATTTATTCAACTGCTCTGTGTGCCTAAGGGTAGYTGAAAACCGCACATCAATACTGAGAACTGAGATGCATTTTTTCCTGCTTAGGGGTCCAGTTTGTAGAATGATCATGTGCCATCTTATGACATCACCTTGAAAGTGGCTTGGTTTTCCATGTGTGTGTTTTTGGGGATTTTGTGGGGTATATGGGCTGTGTATTTTTGGTTGGTTTTTTGGGGGGTTCTTTTTTGTTTGCTTTGTTGTGTTTTTTTTTTTTTAATTTTTTTTGTTTGTTTTTTAAAACATATATTTAAGTATAACAATATCTCACAATAGAAATAGAGACTTGGGTAGCTTGAAGTGATATAAAAACAAACCCTTCTTACTACAAACACAGAGTCAACTCAAATGCAAAGGTGAGTATAAACAAAACAGCACTAATGCTTATGTCACYATGGAAACCAAGTACATTAATAACAACATACATTTATTTAATACAGAATTTTCTTTGGCATTTTYGAATGCAGTTTATCTATTACCCTAAATTGGGGTACATCACAGTAACACCAGATAAAGCATGAATTCTCATTTGCTTTCCAATTAACATCTGTGTGCCTTTACAATATGGTTTGTAGGAACACRAGCCACAGTGCTCTCAAGTGACTATCTCGGGGCACTTGTAACCTTTATGAATGTAGTGAATGAGGCAGAAAATAAGTAAAGGTGCATTTCAATTTTTTTTCCTGATACTACAAAAAAGAGTGTTAAGAGATTCTTTTCTTTCCAGACTAGCCTTCAGAAAAAAGACCTCTGTCTTCCTGTACCAAAAAAGTGCCCATTTAATAGTGTATTAAAGCTGTATGTGAGGGGTCAGGCTGAAATGAAAATACCTTTAAAAACACAAAATTGAACTATAATAGGAAAAAAGGGTTAATAGAGCTATTTCAAACTCTTTTTTTTACTATTTTTCATCTTTCAAGATTCCTGAACTACTTTCATTCCACTAAAGAATTCAAAACCCCTTTTCTTCTGCTTGAAAAAAACAAAGTGAAAACTTGTGCATCTCCCACTGACATTTCCAAATGCTAAAGCAAATAAAATCCTAGTAGACGAGAAAGACATTCAGCAATAGAGATAACTACAGTTGTCACAAGGCTAAAAAATAAAATGTGTGTTTATGTGATTTATTATTGTCTCTGGCCAAGCTAGATGAAGATCCAAGAATGCTGAGTCCCACTTGGTGTCATGGTTCAAAGACAATGACGCAGCCAAGACAGATTGTGCGTAGGCACCACTGTGAAGCTGAAAGCTACACATCTTGAGACTAAATTCACTTTKCCATATCCAAAGAGAAAGCACTGCTCTTTCTAGACCAAAAATGAGGTCTCTTTCAGAAATAAAGGRCTGATTATCCTCTCTGGAACTGAGCTTCAAACAACCTTACATAACCTGGTTTAAACAGGACAGCAAATACAGAGAAAATCTTTAGACACAAACCTACTTTTTATCATGACTGCACAGTCATTCCAACTTCTATTTACAAGTAAAAAGGAAAAMCTGGGAGTAAGAAAAGTATCTGATCTATATGCCAACTTGCTGATCTGTTAAAAACTGTCTCCCCATTGCCTCATTGGACTATAAACGCTGCAATGAAATGAAATTTTACCATGTTCTTAGTGTAYGAAAGTTAATTTTATTTTAACACTYAGCCATGCCAGCCTCAATTTACACTACTGGAAGATGAAAAGACATTCAATAAACTACCYACTGAATAACATGTAATAATTAGCTGTCAGTACTAAATAGGGAATTGGTGTCTTAATTACATAGACATAGGAAAGGTAGCTGAAGGATCTCAGAATTCCCATTCATTAGCACCTAGTTAGCTGGGCAACAATATAGCAATGATGATAATTATCAGATAAAGTCTCAAATGTAATCAGTCGGAAAGAAGGRAAAGAATGGAAAAGATTAGAAAAGYTGACAAATTGATCTGGCTGAGGTATGAGCTACCAGCACCTGGAGTCAGTTAATAAGATCCTTGTTCCATTATCCCGTCAGCGGAAGCAGAAGTTTGAAACAACTTCTAAATAACAGGCAGTAACTGAAGCAGTGCATTGTCAGAACAGAGCAGGAGCATGTGTTTTTGCAGGACTGTTCCAGTAGTGTTGTCAGGAATTYATCACAAGCAATAACACAAGAGATGCAATTACTAGAGATATTTCCTGCGAAATTCCATCCACTAGAATTCATAAAGAATTAAAAAAACCCAAACCACTCAGTCATTTTTTTTCTTAAAATGAACAAGTACATTGCTACAGAGTTTTAAAAGGATGGAGCACACCCACCAGAACTGCAGTGTAATTTGAGCAATGCTTTCACTGACTCATTATATGGTTAGAYACTCCCATAGAAGTCTATAAATGCATGTCTCTCTCCAATATAACCATGTTAATGGTGCCTTAAAAACTGAATATTTAATACTTTGAGGTTTATGATAGTTCAGATGTTGAGTTACTACTTTAAAGCAGGACATACAGCAGTTTGTTTGCTGCTTTCTTTAGAATTRGTGTATTTTTATTTTTTTTTCTGTTGAAAACTACGAAAATTCAGTGCTGCTGTTTTCCAACTCTTCAGGTTGTACAATGCCTGTACCTACAGAGGGAGCAATGTTTTCTACAGAAGACACTGAAGACAACTAAGGAAAGTTAATTTCCTCTCAACTGACCATACACAGTTGTAGGATGCATGTCTAGTGTAGCTGCAGCCCTCAAATACACTTCAGTTCATGAAATATCTGACCACATATTCTGTGTGTGTAAGCCTGTGCAGGCACATAACAAAGTGGGACAATGGATGGGACAGACAGACTGAYCCACTGCCATCTTGCCTTCTCACAAAATCAGATATATCAGGATGTCTTTAAGGTCTCTTCCCTCCTGTCCACTCAGAAAAGAAGAACTGGTTTCAGACAAAAGTGCTCTGAACCTTTTACTCCGCACTGGTCACAGAAAGCAGGCTAATAATAAACAAAGCATACAGATATTAGACAGATCAACCCAGAACTCAGCACATAAGTCTCATTTCTTTACAGACGGACACACTTAGAAGGGAAAGGTTCAAAAAAGTGCAAATACCAAAGCAGAGACTACCTACCTTCAATGTACAGGGGCTCAACGACATCATGATTTATCAGTTCAAAGTTCTCATGACCAATCCAGTGCTCCACATTTCTTTTCCTGCCCGTAAAGAAGTTGTCCACAACTGTAACCTCATGGCCATCCATCATTAGTTTGTCAGTAAGATGAGAACCCACAAACCCTGCTCCTCCAGTTATCTGCGTTAGGACAGTTGGTATAAATTTCTTTTTCTTTTTACAGAAACACTAGACAAAGTCTACAAACATGAAGACAGAACAGTAGGTTTCAGATCTTTGCTTACTCCAGGGGAAACGACTCCATTTCGGTGGTTTTTTTTTTCAAGATTTACAGATTTTAAAATTTTGAGAGACATATTTGACATGTTTCATCACTGTCAGGCTAGAAGGTCAGCTACCTATTCACATCAACAAAATCTCTTTTTCAGATTACATTATCTTCCTTTTTTTCCTTCAAATTGGATTGTGCTCTTTTTTTTGTGACAGCAAAGTAAAAAGATGCAGAACGGTATTAGGAGAAATTTCTGTAAATCCCACTTCTCAGAGAAAAAAAAAAGGTATGACAGAATGCCAGGTTATTTTCACGTCAGATTTATCAGACATGTCAAATCCAGCTTCTGTCTGGTTTACATGGAAGACATGCTGGGTGTTCTAAGTAGGTACTGTAAGTTTTTACCCAGAAAGGAGGAAGGGAATTCTCTGAAGACCTTTCATTTGAAATATCTCCTAAAACCAAAATCATTCTTTCTGTGTCTTAATGCATCCATAGCTTACATCATCCTGGCCTGAAGARGTCAGTCAGTTGGATTAGATGATCTTTGCAGGTCCCTTATAACTGAAAAAAACTCTATTCTACACCATTAGCTCTGACATGCAGCATTTGCCTGTCTCGAAACCCTGATATTCTGCTGCAAAGAAACAAGCAGAAATAAAATATTTAAAACTTGTATTCCTGTTTCATTGAAGAAACAAGCTSATTAATTTTTCCCTTTTTACACCACAGACTTCAACAGTAAACAAGCAAAAAAAAAATCACTTATTTAGTACTGAAGCAGTCAGCACAATAAGTAGAACTGCAAGTTGTGTGACACACCCAGACCCATCTACAGAAGCAATTATTTTCTCTGCATTCCATAAACTGTTTTCAAGAACCAAGACAGGACAGATCACAATCCTCAAAGAGTAGAATTGTCAGACCTGTGTGGTATCAGCTATAAAAGATATCTGCATGGTCAAATTCACATTCTCAAAGTGATTCAGCTGTTGATGTCCATTCTTCAGTTGTAGTGACAATTAACTAAACCATGAAAGGACAAAATGGAATCAAGCAGGAATCTAATGAATGGATAGTGTACTGAAATGACAAAGTGCTATGCAGAAAAGGATGAGATGCCTCATCTTTTCCTTTGGGTTAGTCAAAGACTAAACATTTATCCTGTCCACTACCCTGCCATCCACTGCTTTAAAAAAAGCAAGATTAGCAGATTTTTTTTGAACTTGAAAAAAGCAATGGAAAACCTTCAAAGATTGAAAAGGGAAAAAACCATACAGAAACTACATCTGTTTTCTTTTGCAAAAATTTGCATGTCCACTTCTTGTATTCTCATCCTTCCTTTTCTTATTAAAAATTCAGGGGCACCAGTGCGTCAAACCAATTGTAAATGGCAGTTAATGAAAGAATCATTTAGTTGGTCTATTTAGTATTCTTCTGAGTGTGTCAGGGCTTTCTCGTGGCAGATTCAACATCTTATTCAATTCSCTGACAAACCTGAAGGAGAAACAGGATTTAGGAGAAATTCTCCCTGGAACAAAAGAAACAATCTCAAGGCTCATGTTATGCTGCAACAGAGAGGAGGGAAGAGCAGGTTTCTGGCAGAATGCTGAGAATGAGGACAGAAGAYCAGTAACTGAGGGAGAACAGCCCTTTGCCATGTGTCACCACTTACCAGATGGAAAAAAACAAACCCATGCATGGCAAACCTAATGCCATGAGTTTATCCTGACTTGCAAACAAGCTGCAGCCCTGCTGAACGTTCCAAGGGTTTTGGCTTTCCTGGACACCACAGAATAAGACTTTTCTGTAGAAGACCTGAACCTACTCCTTCAACTGAGGCCCAAGGAAATCTCCTGCTGCTACTTCTATTGCCAAGATACTAGAGAAGATAAACTCAGTGCTTGCAACATATGTCTTTGGTGCAGTAAAAGGAAGTGGTTTCTTCCCAATATCCCTTAAAAAAAAAAATAATCACAAAGCCAACCAAAAAAGGCAAAAAAAGCACAGAAAAAAAGCACACACACAATAAGAAGAAAAAAAGCACAAAAAAGGTAAAAAAAAAGCACAAACCAATTCTGTCTGGAAAGAAGTTTCCAATTACCTTAAACCTACAAGTAGTTTTTATGATGAAACTAAGTTGGCTTTATTAACATATCACTTCCACGGGTATTAGACAAAGAACTTAAGAAATGATTGAAAAAGGAGTTGAATTTCCCCTGGAAAAGTAAAAAAACTAGGTAAATTATGGTTTTTTATCATTACTTGATGCAACATTAAAAAAAAGAAAAGACAATTTATCACTGAAGTTCTTTGTACAACCTTCCTGTAATTACTTGTACAAGCATCACTTCTAAATATTACTTCCTGCAAATCACAATGATGTATTAATCCACATAATCATAAGTTGTACATGAATCATATCCATATCAGAACTGGAGCACCAGCACTTGGGTCTTAAAAACGAATTCTTTATTAAGACAACATTAATGAAAATATTTAACCACTTAGTAAAGCACGTATGCCTGGTAACTTCAGCACCTACCAAAAGGCACAAATATTACAGATAATTATCTTCACTACAGGCACTTACAGGTTTKTCTATTTATTACACGTTTCTGCTACCTGCAATCAGATTCAAAACATCTTATGCCCCATAAGGAAAWTATATTCTTTTTTTTTGTTTTCTGCTTTTATCACTTTACTATATTCAATTCAGAAAAAAAACAGCCAATAGATTGAACCAATGGCAACACTGTCTTCCACATAACAGAACTGTTTCTCTCRCATATGAAAGCCTGTGGCCTAGTCACTTCAGAGAACTCAGGAAATAGAAAAATCATGCACAACAAGGTGAAGATCTCTTTTCAATGAAAGTGGCAGGATATTTGGTCTCAGCTGAGATACCACCACAACTAGAAATCATCTCCAGAGAGATGCTGCTTAATAAAAACTAACTGCTAGAACTCTTGTCAGGACAGTGCTGTGGGGATCTCCAGGCTGGAGCTGGAGACTGCAGCCAGAAYAAAAAAAAAGTTAAACTTAGAATGCATTCTAGAAAAAGATGGAGTATTAACAAAATACAAAGCAAAAATACGTGATCTAGCAAAATTCACTTGGCTGGCCAATTCTTGAGAATTTTTTAAGTGTCATGCAACATTTTTATGGGAACTTCAGCTACACAAAAGAACATGGGATTATTTCCCCTAGAAGTATGACAGCAACACTGTAACAGAAGGTAACTGCCCTCACAGGCAGGAGGCCTATGAATGCCCATCTGAGTTAGCACAAAAATAGTCAGAACAATCAGCCACTCCTTTTGGCCAGCTTTCTCAGTAGTCATTTAAACTCTACAAAATACACTGGGAACCAAAAAGCTATTCACCTCCAGGTCAGCTGAAACTCTCCTATTCCAACTACTTTCCATCTCTGTTGAAGCAACAAATTTCAACAAAATATCCAATATTTTTCAGTGGCAAAGTCTGGAAGTGAACATTAAGAGCTCCACAGCCTGTTAGCAGCTTTCACTGACACTTTTGTTAGAAGTACATTCTCACTTCCACAGAAAACATGACACTAAGGTTACTTTATACCCTTGCAAACCCACGAAGTACACAATTTAGGAATTTTCAAAATTAAACCTCTCTATTTTCCTCAGTTTATTTTCTGTAGTCAACAGGGGTACTGGGAGTCTACAGGTCTCCGTTCGTCAGACTGTCATAAAAATGACAGAACACCACTGCAGAACTAAACTAATTTGGTAACACTTTGTGAAATTTTTCAACAGCAATGAAGATTATTGCCTAAATATGCAGTAAAATAATTTTCTCTGCATATTTTCAGTTTTTTTCTTCCAGATTTTGAAGACAAAGCAAACAAAAGCACCAGCTAAGTTAGKCATGTTGGCAGGGTTTTGTTGTAGATTTTACTTTCATTACTAGAGAAGTTCATACTCTATTTTACACATCTCAAGTAACTATACTTTCTCTGCCTTAAAACATGAGGACAATTCCCCCCTCTCCTGCCCCCCACTGAAGACACACAGAAACAAGGAAAAATTTAGGTCACAGATAACATCAAAAATTTTTGCAGACAAAACTGGAACGCTGATTTCCAGCACAATTCACTAAGTTTAAGAATGCCCTGGACAACTCCTTTTCCTGAGTTAACCTGCCATCCTCTATTAAGCCTAATATTTACTACAATCCTCTTCAACCCTCAACTGCTCATGATGCTTCAAAATAACAGAAATAACAGAGAAGATACAGAGAGATGAACATTCCCTGCAGAGCAACTTCTTTTCTAGCCTTATGACTAGATTTTGCCCAATTTGGTCACACAAGGTTCGTGTYAAGATGTGCTTTAAAAGTTCTCCAGTCTCTGAAAGTTTAAGCCATCTGGAAGCACACACAAAGACTCTTTGGCAATGTGATCTTGAGAAGTTACAGGGAAGAGCAGTTTAGTTGGCAAGTCACACTTCAAAAGCAGAGTCCACGTGTATTGTTCATATGCTGAGTTTGAGAACACCAACACAAATAAGTGAAGCAGTGCCGAAAACCTGTGTCACACATATGACAGCCAAGGTAACTCCCTTCATCCTTTCTCATATCTTCAATCCCACAAAATAGATGACATTCACAGAATTTTTTKGTATTTCCCCAAAACAACCTCTGAGTAAACACAAACTTACCAGGATTCTTTTACGATCCTTTTCTGATAAAAATTTCACTGGTGGGTATTTCTGGGTGAAACTATGGAACATTTCAAAACAAAGAAGAAAAACTAAGTTTCAGCCTGGTTTCTTTCACATACCTCTCTTTGATACATGAGAAACTACTCTGAAAACCTTCCACTCTTAAAGTTCTGCAAAGACTATATTTAGTTCTTTATTCTAAAAAAGAATCTGGGTCAACACAAGACAATGCCTATGCAKGCTGAAATATCAAAATTCATCTGCAAACAGTGCTTTAAAAATTTCTCCCTGATTTTATATAATGAATCACCTGACTTTTATCTTTTGAGAGCTGAACTAGTGTCAGGCATGAAATCACAAGAGAATAAAACAATAAAACATGAGCAGTGACTGGATACCTCTTTTTAAAGTTTTGAAAGGCAAACAACCCTCTTAAAAGCTCTGGAACAAATTCTGTTGACTTACCACAATGACTTCAAACACTTCTCCTTGAAGTTTTAATGTGAAACTTACAACATAAAGTTTTAATTTGCCTTRAAGTTTCACAAAAATCAATATAAAGTTTACAATCAGAATGTTGAAAAAACACATTTTAAGATATTTCAACAATTTCTACAAGAGAGCTTATTCAGTATGAAAACAAAACTTAATTTTCTTAGACATGCTAGACTGCCATTTATATGATGGTCTTCAGGCTAGTAATTTAATTTTTGGATCTTCTTTACATGAACTTAATCAAACAAAAAACACCATAAAATAAAATTATWCAACATATGAATCTTAAGTGCTCTCTCAAGCTCTTGATGCTTCAAACATTAGAACTTCTCTCCCTCCCTGGCATGCATTCAGTACAGAGCAACAAAGTCCTCTGAAAGAAGGTGTGAATTTTATTTATTTCATTAATTAGCTTCATAGTCTTGGCAATTTAAGAGCTCAGGTTTTCCTTAACTAAATATCAGCGTGACACTGCACATGCTGTGGTTACTCTTCTCCTCCAGTAAGTTCACAGGTGAGAGAYAGCCTGGTGCAGCATGCAAGAGCCAAAACTGCCCAACGTTACACTTTCTTACCCTCACCAAAAGCTACGCATTGCACTGACCCTACAACTGTGATCTTGAAGCATCCCCTCCTCCTCTGCTTCTAACCTGCAGTACTGCCTCAACAAGAATTCTTCAGCACCAGAGCACAGATGCTTCAGTACCTTATCCAATTTTCATCACAGCATGAAAGCTGCTTTCAATTTCTCAGATAGGGGAAATATGGCAATGGAACCTTCCAATGTTAGCCACACAGGGCGACTGAAAAAGAAGCTACCTACACTTGCATTACATCACTATACAGGTCACTAACAATTTCTTTCATTTATGCTGAAGAAATGAAAGACCATGCATAAGCACAATACAGATGTGGAATCCATATCCTTTCTGAGATAGAGAGGAAAATTCACTCATAACAAGAGATTTATGGAGTTCAAAGTAAGTTTAAGTGCCAAATAACTAGATGCAAGGCAAGTCTCTCTCCTCCATTCTGAAGACCACTATTTTAAGGTTGTAGCATATTGTAGGTTGGGGTCATATTGCTGCCAAAGGACCTCACAACCATTTTTGCTCCTTCTATTACACCAGCAGCAGTTTAGAGGCAGCAGGATAGAGTCTGGCAGCCAGAAACCTTTTGGCAACAAAATGGAGTTTATCTTGACCTGATGCTTGCTTTGATGACAACATGGCAATGCTTCTGCTGCGCAAATTCTTAATAAAAACTTTACAGCTCTAGCTTCAGTTAAACAATCTCTCGTCATGAGACTAGCATTAAGGAATTCTTGTCTTTCCTGCTTCTCAAAAGCATGAAGATGGCTTGCCTTCAAGTTTTATCAGCTTATGAAGTAAGAAAACATTGACACTAGAATTAGCTTTGCAAGCAGGATCAGCTTTCAGGCATCTGACAGTGAGTAGTTATTTACAGCCACTGCACACAGATATAAAATTTAAAAAATATTAATTGCAACAACCCACATTCAGCTAAACCACCAGAGGTAAATGGCTACATTATTTGAAAAATAATAACACAATAATAAGAACACCCTTTTCGTGAAAGTATAATTTCCAGACTGGCTCATAGAGAGGTAAAAAATATTTTGATTCCTTCTTTTTCCTAGAGTTCTGAAACAAGACTTTTTAATACACATGAAAAGGCCATAGTATTTATATGGCTTGTGGGAGAAGTTTTAATTCAATGGTTCTACCCAACAACTCATTGTTCATTTGAAAAAATACAACAATTATTAAATAAAAAAGAGCCAATCAGGACACCCTCCCACAAAGGTCTTCCATGGATGGCAGAAGAAAATAGCTGAATTACCCACAACTGAAGCTGAAGGCTTACTGGACTATCAACAAAGATTAAATGAATCAATTTAATATTGTAATTAGCAAGGTGGTGACACAACCTGCAATTTGTTTCACATTGCCAATATACACATAGTTCAACCTATGAAGTTCATGTGCACATTAAGAGATGAGCAAGCAGCTCAGTATTCCCACTGAAATAAATTGGATGTGGCAGGTCACTGAACCTTTCAAATCAATTGTAAAAAACCTAACTGAATTTTTTTCTCTTTTTTCCTTACAGCCCAGGAGGGGTGGGAGGAAGAGGGGCAGCTGCTCACTGACAAGACAAAACTTTGAACACCAAAGGACTGCAGGTGTCAAGCATACCTCTGGCCAGCAGCAATGGTATTCTGCTGCCTCTCCAGAGGAAGAAGGCACAACCACCAGTATGCAATACCCCACGAGGGCTTACTGGTACTGCTTGGACAATCCAGTCTTGAACGGTTGCAATGCAGCACTCTCTGCTTTGCCTGGGACACCAACAGTGTCACCTGCAAAACCCTACACCACTGGCAAAAGCAGCATGTCCTTGTCAGAGCTGACAGTTCCAACTGCCATACCAGACCTCATTCTGTAATGAAATCATCTGTCCATGAGGACACTCAGATCAGAGAACTGATGTGACACAAAGGTGAACAGGCAGAGTGAGGGGTAACACATTCCTTTACAGATCCTGAGAGAAGCAGGTCAGGAGGCTCATCCAAAGCACACACACAGGCTAAGATGCACAAGGAAGTCACTGCACAGTAGCTGAAGCAGAGTAACCAATCACAAGCATGGGAAAAGTGTGGTAAAACATACTTTAAGTCTCTTGAAGATGAAACCAGTATGTCCTAGCAGACATAAACCACAGTAATCCATTCATCAGCTGGACTCCAAATAGCAAATATCTGCACAGGATTTGAACATCATCGAGTCCAGCACTCCCAGCTTGATTTAGTAGGATCAATCAGCCAGAATACCTTAACCATTACTGTCTCAGCATTCAGCGTCCTGCCCTCACTTATATATGACAGCAAATCAAAGCTTCTGAAGGTATATACAAAAATTTATTTCAAGTCTACAACTGCAGAACTGACTGCTACAGAAAAAAAACTGTGCCTTTGAGCTGCTTCCCAAATTCAGCACATGACATACCTTTTTTCCAGATCTTTGATTTTCTCCCTTAGAGGTGCAACAACCTAAAATAAAGGAAAAACATTTAATCTTTGAAGAATAAAACAGGATTCACATCACAAAAGACAAACACAGGAAGTTGCCTTAGAGCAGAAATCATGGCAAGCAGATCTCCTATGCAGATCTTTATTGAAGACACTCTAAGAAACTTACATTTTAAAGCCTCCTTTACATAAAAAAAACCTTTGAACCTTTTCCACCAAAAATCAAATCACCTAAAAAAGTGTGAAACAAAATCCCTTAACTTACCTCTGAAAACAAAACATCTCAAGGCTATGAGTACCATAGTCTTGACAAGGACATCCAATGTTATGATTCCTATTTGACAAAGTGAAGTCATAAGCRACTTGTCTGAGGTTGTCAAAGTAACCTATATCCAGCAACAGAGCAATGGGGCAGTAATTGAAACATCAGCTATTTAAATGGAGAACAGACAAGCATACAGAGGACACAGACACAGAGAGAGGGGCATTAGCTCCAGTGAAATGACTGTAATTCTCTCAGAACATGCTATGCAAATTCAAAGATACATCACATTTAAATACCTAAATATGTTTTACATCATGATTTGAGGGTATATTCAGGCTTAAGAAAATATTGAAAGGAAATTTGTTAGAAAACATAATTCACCTACCAAGACTTCTGCTTGCACTTTCACGGTTTTAGAAGAGAGAATCACTTAAGCCGGCATCAGTTTCAATCTCTTTATCACAGGACCCAAATTTCCAACAGTCCTGCTAAATTTCAACAGGAGTCCCTGAACTCTTGTGTTTAAGCTTACTAAAGCCTTGTCACMAAATTTACCCTCTTGGGCTATACATAAGTTGAAAGCTGTCAGAGTTCTGACTGGTACTAAGCGGCAGCACATCAGCAACCACCATTAATTTGTTTTATACAAATACTTCTGGTTAGAACTAGACAATTCAGTAACTTCATAAACTGAATAAAGCTGCATATTCATGTTAAGAGGAAATAATACGGTATTATTTATATTCATTAAATATTTAGCTCTGTGGAATAGCAAATAATTCTTGAAACGGTTATTTTGATGGTGTAAGACATTAYACAAGTACAACTTTAAAAATAAGATCCAGAAATGTCCAACTTCTCAGACCTTATAGTAACCTCTTATCTACACATTGAATTTTAAATATTTCACCATTCTTAAACAACTGGAATTTTCACAGTGCTTTTTGCAACACTCTGCAGAATCTCTTTTTTTTTAATTCAAACAAACCAACCAAAAAAAAACAGAGAAAGAGGAATACAAAAGACAAACTAAGAATACAGGCTCTCCACTGATTTTAAGCAATTTCAGTAGGCTGCTTACTGTGTCCAGAGAACAACTGCTATTTTAACCTGCAGGAATACAAGACACTAGGCAGACCAGGCTACACTAGTACAGGAACACATACCCACACAGGGGTAAGGGGTATCAACCTCAAAGACTTCTCTATCTATTTAATACTTTGTTTTATTGTTATTAGACTGGAAGGCTGAAACATTTGGAGAAACATCCATTGCACACATTATCAATATTTCACAATAAACTGAGGCTGAAATGGAAATTCAGAGGTATTGGCACAGCAGTCCAGAACCACCAGTAAGTTCAGTCCCCATATCTACTCCAGAAATTGCCAGGACTTGTGCTTAAAGCCTTGGCACTGCACCCTTCCCAGCCATAAACATTGCTATATTTATTCATTAGTTAACAACAAAGCAAAGCAATTTY
The DNA here is from genome assembly GCA_014549065.1 of Cardinalis cardinalis. Lineage (NCBI taxonomy): Eukaryota > Metazoa > Chordata > Aves > Passeriformes > Cardinalidae > Cardinalis > Cardinalis cardinalis. Next base: position 662,457 of record JACDOX010000189.1, on the reverse strand, counting down.
GGGCACCTTCAAATTTGTAATGCACCTTGTAAATACTTCACCTTTTGTAAGGCAGTCAGAGGAAAGAATTTGTGTACATCCTTTAAATAACAAATAAAACAGCTCTTGGGAGGATTCTACCATAGTCTCTGTAGCAAATGTATCAGCAGATCTATCACTTTCAAGAAAGGTTTTAATGAAAATAAAGTGGAGTCAGAGATCAATGTTAGAAACTCCACTAGAGTGAAGAACAGTTCAAAAACTTATGTACAGACACAAATCCAATGCTTTGGTTTTAGCAGAATCAAGAGTAAGGAGGTAAAACTAAATATAAACTAAATATACCACTTCAATATGAAATGAGTAAAATGGAGTACTCAAAACAGATTACAACTATTAGCAAACTAACCTCCTCTATTCTACTTTCCACCTTCTGATCCCCATTTTCTTGAAGAGACCTGTGGGCAAGAAAAGGAAAAAAATAATCCACACCTAAGCAATAATTGCTCCACTGCACCTGCATCGTATTAAAGTAGTATCCTCAAAGCACCTCAAGTTAGTATTATTGTATATAGTATTATGTCAAAAACATAATTAGAACAAATTAAAGAGGATAGTCTAATTTCCATTGAAATCCAACAGTTTGGCAGAAACTGAACCAAGCCCACAGGAAAGAACAGTACAAATAAAAATGACATTCATTTTACATAGGAAATTACCTGTATTTTAGAAAAGTGTCTCATTACTGGTTTTGAGTGCAAATTTACTGTGCAAAGGCCCAAAATGTCTCTTTGAGGGACTCTGCTTACTGTATGCTGACACTTTTTCCCTTAGGCAAATGTATCCCACTTTGACTTTGAACTTTTCCAAACACATGGGAAAAAACCCCAACTGCACTGAAACACATCTTCAGTAACTGCCTGATGGGCAATACTGACTTCTCACACACATGTTACTCATTTGACATGAGGCCAAGAATGAAGTATGTTGTGATAACTCATGAGAACAGAATACTGTCTAAAAAGGCCAGTGTCYTGCACAAATCTGTGCGGTCTTATTTAGCATCTAATTGGGCAAAGTGTCTCAGTTATGTTCACTTTAGAGTAAACTTCTACAAGTGTAGAATATGTATTTTTAAATTCTACCTCTTGTATCAACGTTATGCAATTTTCCTAACATTTGTGTTACTATGTTTTTGGGKTTTTTTTCAATTAAACCTTCTGAAAGGGGAATTATTTATCTCACAGCAGTTAAGTTTTTGCATACTAGAGGAATCATGGGTATCCAACATAAAATGCAGTTCTTTCAAGTGAAAAACAGAGCTCCTTTACTTGGGACCTGAACTCATTACACCTAGAGAAACAGAAGATCCTTTGTTAAGCAGATATATATATATATATATACACACCACACTGTTAGAAGTTAAAGCAATGATTCCCTTCATAACCCTCTGTAAAACTTTCACTTTTTAAGRAAGTCAACTCTGTCTATTACTGAGGCAAAGACCTTACTAACCAGATTCATTTGTATCTCTAAAGAACACAGTAAATTCCAACATTAAGACACACATTCCCTGAACCATCTGTTCAAACCAAGTTGTCATTTATCGCACTAGTGGCAATAAAAACCCTGAAGCTAATGTTGAATGAATGTACTATAAGGAAGTGGTATTAAGCYATCCTGGTGGATTTTGAAAATGTTTACCCAAGTAACAGAAATTTACAAAAAACTATGCAAACAACTGTGGAACAGATAGTCTTTCCTCTCTTATAAGTGAGCAAGGAAAATTTGGAAACCCCTTCAGAATTTAAAAAGTTCCCCTCAAAAATAGTTCCTACTGTTTTTTACTCACAGTGAAATCCTGCARCTCAAGGGCTGGCAACTCAGCAATCTATTTTTTCATGAGCATTTCCTCCTAACGAAGACAATCTTACTGGCTGAGGACCAACATCAGTTCCTCAGAAATAATTTTCACCCTTAACAGCTCTAAAAAGGACATCTCAAATAAGAATTCAGAGGCAGGTAGTGGCAGAATTTGTAAGGACAGCTTATCAGGAAATAAACAGGATCAGGAAATAAACAGGAATATCAGGATCCCACACTCACCKGTCCTCCTCAACCCCCTCTCTGAGGTTCTTGTCCTTTGTTAAGAAACGTTCAGCTGCTCATGTAACAGCTGCTAAGCTGGCATAGTTCACTGGTCATGATAACATGGTAATCTAACTGGTATCTCCATCTGCAACCCACAACAGCCCAGCAGCTGTTTGCCTGACAGCTGAGCACTCTTTGCATCAAGGGTGGGAAACTCCAAGAGGAGCAGTGTAGGCCACTTGGGATAGGAGCAGACTCCCAGGGTAAGCTGTCATGGGTGCATTAGAGCCTAGAGAAAATTCATTATTATTATTATTATTCTTATTTTGTCTCAAACTTTCCTTACTATGTGCTGCTAGAAGTGGCAACAGAATACCAAAACCCTTTACTAGCAAAACAACATGGTAAAATATTTTGTCCTCTATRCACAATGACTTTGCTGTAGGGAACAAGCTGTCCTCATATTCTCTTTAATTTCTTTTGCAGCTGTGTCTTCCTAGTGAATTTTCCTGCAGGACAAACTCACARGCAAGGAGAAATGTGAAAATCTGCATGTTTTGCATACATATTGTCTTTCTGTTTCTAAAGGAAAAAATTCTAGGGGACAACACAGGATTTTCTGCTTTTCAGCAGTTAAATCATCAGATTTTCTACCAATTAACTGTGGAGGAGGAAAAACTCTCCAAAGCACATTTCTGATTCTAGGTACAGAAATATAATAATGGGAAGCAGTGGAAAATGTGCTGCTCTTCAGTATTTAAGCCCACATTATTACTGAGATACAGKGATGTCTGTGCTAAGGAAAAGCAGAATCCAAGCCTATACAAACAGGTATGCCAATCAACAGGCCAAAATCAAAAGATGAATTTGTGCAAAGAAAAGCAGATGAAGTGTGAGTAAAATTCCTGGTGAGATCTATAGCAAATATACAACCATTTTTGAGACTGAACAGTWTGAATTTAAAAAAACATGGTATCAGCTGCTTAGCAACCACCCAAACAACAGTGTGATCTGCTGTTTTTCTCCCTGCTTTATATATATTGATAGGAAAAATAAGTTAAWTTTATTAAACATAAGGATAGTCAATTCAAAAATTTTATACATTACCTCATATTGACAAAGTTTCCCCATACAGCTGGAAAATAAGAAGAGAGAAAACATTACAATGTCATATAGCAGTACCTGAAGTAATTTTTTCCTATTATCATCAGAAGGAATTTAAGACAATATTAAGTATGTCAATCACAAACTAAGTTCCATACACACCTCCCGCACGTAAGCGTCTAGAACAGTTTCAGAGCATGGGTGGAATTCTGATGAGATTACAAGGGACTGTAAAAAAATACGCAGCAATTATCTAACCTGTAATTTGGCACTGCACACAAGTTGGATAAATCAGAACACTCAACTTGTTTATTAGGGATACTGGAAAAACTGATGAGAGCAAGAAAGAAGCCCTGTGGACCTGAACCACACAAACTGGAAACTGCAGACTGACAAAAGTCTGACCACTACAGCCTAGAGCTGAACCAGTCCAAAGAGGTGCCTCAGGAGTCCTGCATTACAGGTAGCAAGTGCTTGTACACACATATAATTGTGTCTAAATACATATATAACGTGAAGTAAACACAAAAGACACCTAAGCAATATAACTTACAATGCCTCAGTAAGCAAACAAAACTCATTTATTACTGCTTGTATGGAAAAAGTCTTATAGAAATATAAATCACAATMTAAAATCAAAGACCAAAAGATGTAACAGATGTAACTGGTCAGGGCTTAGGAGATTATAGCAAGACTATGATAACACTGACTTTACCTCTAACTTTCAACTAGGTAATAGAATGCAGTTTTRAGTGAAAAAATTAGAAGCCATAAACCAGGCTACACTGACAATGAACGCTTGATAACTTTGCATCATCAAGATAGACAAGTTTAACATGGAACAGTTATGTAAGGGATTTTGCAAAACAAGCAACACAAGAAATATACTCCAAACATCTCCAGAAAACCATTCTGGAGTTGCTCTTTAAGAGACAAGGCTCAAGCTAAGGACCAAATTACATTGGGTCTTAGGGAGTAGTCTACATGCAGGATTAACATACATACAGAAAACGTTTCCACAGATTTTATAAGCTGTAAAGCATTTTGCCTACCTTTAGGCTTTGCACATACATTTCCATCACTATTACTCAATGAGCTCATGGATGAGGTGTTACAGAAACAAAACAAAAAACACTGCTACAGTCACAGGCACCTTCCAGGCAGGAGAAAAACATTCGCAGGAAGGAGGAGTGGGGAGGACACAAATGAGGATTCAGTAATGCAGTTGTTCTAGCCTTCAGGGGATGGGAAAGCTACTGAACTGTTTTTAAGCGCTGAGTGCTGCTGAGTAATTCACGAGTAACTCAAAAGAATCCATGACAGACTAAGAAATAAGCTGTAGGAGGGCTCTGTGTTATCTGTGGTGACACCATAAAACCACCTGTCATCTTCTGGGGAAAGATAGGGAAGCTTTATTATATTAGAACAAATGACCCATAAAATCCAACTGAATTTTTAAATAACCTGGATTTTGTGTTAACTAGATAAAGTAAATTTAATGTGGTGAAAAATGGAATACAGTGTTCAGCACAGCACAGTTAAATTCAAGTTATTTACCCTCCAGCTAGGATTTTAGAATTATGTATGATAACACAAATGAAAATAACACTTTTCTTTCAATGAGTGATGACAATCTGGCAGGTACAGAATTCTTCAGTTAAACAGGACTGAGGTATACTTAGAAAGAACTATTTTTCTGGGCTACAGAAATCAGAATGTAAGTGGTTATGCAGGGGCAAGAAGCATCTTGGTTTGGCTGGTGAAGCAGGAATTGATTGAAGAAAAAAAAAAAAAAGGAGTTGCCAGCTGCAACAAATACCACCCWCCCAGTTTTGTTGCAAAGACAGTGAAGCCACATTGCATATAAAGAACTGGCTTCTTAAAGAAAACGTGACTTGTGCGTGCTCAGTGTCCACAGCAGGGAAGGGAAGCTCAAAAAGGCATTCACATCCTTGCAGAAACACTGTTTTTGGTATCTCAGTTCTGTAGGAGAACATGACCTTGCATTAAACTTTTACAAAGTGTATTGGGTACCACTAAAAAAAACCAAAATGCAAAAAAAAAATTGCAAAATTAATCACACAGGAACTATCATACAGAGAGATCGGAAGGAAGAACCCTGAAGTGTCTCATGTGTAGASAGATGTTGCAAAAGTTCACTTCAACATACTGACTGCCTTCATAAAGGATTCTGAATGTGCAATTCTAAAAAGGATCTCTTTGGCTACTGGTGCTCACATGCAGCTTACACCAAGGTTGAAGGGATCAGAGCTAATATTTTTGTACAAGAGTGGAAATAAGGTTTGGCTGTTTTTCTTCCAAATACACAACTGTTTATGTAACGTGCTTACCCAGCAGCAGAACCAGAAGCACGACTGGCTCACAGAGGATTTCCTTGCCCTAAAGGTCAAGTCAAGGCTGGTTTGATATTCAGGCAAGAATGACGGAAACAGAGGTAAGTAGGTCCAAATCCACAAGCAGAATGATGAAAATTACAAGCCTAAATTCAAGACGAAAATCCTTACAGGCATCACAAAACCACTTGACAGGCCTATCAAGTTCAGGCCCCAAAAGCTGCAAACACAGATGGTTAAAAAATCTTCCACATCAGCAAGGTCATGAATTAGGCACTACACRAACCCAGCTCTCAAAAGCATGAGACTCCTAATGGATCAAATTTGAGCAAACACTAACACAATCCAGAACTTCACTGTAAAAGCCAGTTTTAAAAATTCAAGTCTAAAGCCAAATCTTTTAAGCCAAAAGGTATTAATCCAGGATAATAGTCATGTGCCAATTCTCAGACTGTAGAGATTTAAGATCCTCACCCCCCACAGCCACACAGAAAATACTCTGTGAAGAACTTCCAACTCATCCAACTAGAGAGCATTCATAAACATAGTCTTCCTGCCATCTACTGAAACTCTGTGCAAGGGAAGAATTCATGACTCATTGAACTAGACAGAAGCATGACTTGTAACCCAACAATTCAGACACTCACCTACAACAGAAGGAGACAGGGCTTCTACTTCTTTCAAAGACGGATTGTAAACCTCACYCAATGACTGATTAAGGTCATAGTAAATTGGCATTAGGGAAGTGAGCAGAATAACTGAATTGTTGTAGCCTGGTTTAATGAGCTGTAGGAAGAGCAAAAATATGACTACATCTATTTGAAGTGGTTTTTTCCCCTTTGCATCCTTTTCATAAAATAATGAAATAACTTTATTGTAGCATTTTTGCAAGGATTAATTGCAAGTACTATGAAGAGTAAAGTACATTAATCATTAATCATCCCCAYAGACATTACACTTTAAAGTGAAGGCTTCCAGGGAAGGACATCATGCCTTGAGTCAAATGATGGAGAACTCTCTAAGAGAGCCTCTTTTAGGAAAAAAAAAGGTTTCTTAATGCTCTAATCTTGGTATTTTTATTAAAGAGGTATTTACATTTATCTGACTAAACATTAACCACTCAGGGTTTATAGAAAACSCAAATGCTTTTTTGTTTCTCTCCCRGCCACTGAGATTAAGCTGTAACTACCTGGCAAGCACAGTCTTACAGTAAAATTGTTGTAGGTTTTCAAGACTTCTCAAACCTCCCTTAAAGGCAATTAGTCATATATGAGTAAAGGATTTGGTGTTGGTTTTGTTCCTACTGAATATATGTACATTCCTGGAAATTTAAAAGTTTGTTCAATTTTTCTAGAGAAGCCCTGTTCTGAAATTATGCTGAATGCAGAGGACTGCAATGACAGGGATACTGTCAGCAAAGGAATAGTCCAGGAGCTATCCTTTGGATACAAACCAACCATGTCTACATTAAGTAAAAAAAAACAAAAACAAAAAAAATCCAAACAACAACAACAACCACAAACAAACAAATCACAACAACACAAAATATAAAATCTGTTAAATCACGCTTGAAAAATACAATAGAAACCCCAAGTATCCAGCTAGGGTTTTGTTGATCATCTACTATTAAATGTACACTTCAATATCACAGTCRGACATTTTAACTCTGACCAGCTGCATTTCATAGCAAGTGCTATCTTTCCAGATCCTCAGAACATGGGAATAGGATGTATGCTTTCATCTGAATATTCTTTGAATTTGTCATCTGCAATAATACTTTTTGTACAGGTTTCTATCAAATACAGATTACTACACTAAGAGAACCTTGCATGCCATAATTAACTCATCCACAACAGGCYGAGGAACCAGAAAACAACACTGTCACAACCTGAAGGTGTGAAAAAACCACAATTCTAAAACAAGCCTGTATCTTTATCCCTCCTTTCTGGGTCTCCTTAAATGACATTAAAATCAAGTCACAGACTACCACAGGCCCTCAACAGTAATATACACTCAATCTGAAATTATTAGTGACATCACTAGTTTCAGCATAACATACATTTTAAAACAGATATTTTAAAAAGCAAAACCATGATGTCCATAGAGTACCAAAACCAGGTGCAATCTCTTTTAAAACCATATTATTTCCCAATTGCTTTGTTGTTTGCATTTTCAGGACTGTTAAAGAAACTTTTATACAAACTTCTGTCTAAATAGATTTAGCTGAAAGCACAGGGATTTTTCCCTGTATCATCCACCTTTCAACTTCTGCTTCACAACATATAGAGATTACAAGATGATGATTGTTACAAATAGGTTTCTCTATCAACAGAAACAGCATGCAGGAATAATACAAATTGATATATAGTCATACTCAGAATTTTTAGAGCAACCTCATATGCTCTGAACAACCAAAGTGAATTGCTTCAGTCAAACTTTCCATCTCAGAGAGATGCAACAGCATTCAAAAAAGGGTTTGAGTTTCTTTTTTTTGGTTTTTTTCTTTTTTTTGCTTATTTGTTTTTTTCTTAACTCTGACTTTCAACAGTCACTCAGCAACTTCAGTCTCCTGGAAGAAATAAGGTTTTAGTTTCCAGACACAAACCTGACAAAAAGGGAGAATATGTAAAGGGAAATAATAATTGCAAAAAACAATTGCAAAAACAATTGCATTAAAGTTTTAATTCAATTATTTTACATATTTAATAATGTAATTAAAACAATTATTTTCTTTAGGAAACTACTGATTCCCACACAACACCCTGTAGCAGCTAAATTGGAGAAATATGACTTCGATGGACTACTCAAGAGATGGCAGCTGGGTGGCTGCACCCAGGGCTCAGTGCCCAAAGGGCAGTAACAACTGGGGGGTGCACTGGGACCAGTATTGCTCAGTATCTCCATTAACGACACAGACACAGCATTGAGTGCATCCTCAGCAAGTCTGCAGATGACACTGAGCTGGTAAGTGTATTGAGGGAAGGGATGCCATSCAGAGGGACAATGACGAGCTTAAGGGATGGGCAAACATGAACCTCACAGAGTTCAAGGCAAAGAGCAAGGTCCCGCACCTGGGCTGGAGCAACCACCAGGATCAGTACAGACTGTGGTCACYCTGTCAACTGAGGTGATTCTTCCTCTCTACTCCACTCTCATGAGACACMACCTGCATACAGCTCTAGGGCTCCCAGGACCATAAACACATTCATTTGTTAGAGAGGGTCCAGAGGGGGGTCACAAAACATGGTCAGAGGAATAGAACATCTCTCTTGTGAGGACTGCCTGAGAGAGCTGACTAGAAAAGGTCTGAAGAGACCTTATTGTGGATTTACTTTAAAGGGGCTTATAAGAACAATGAAGAAAACCTTTCCAGCAAGGCYTGTAGTGACAGGACCCTTAAGAGGCAATGGTGTGAGCCTGAAAGACAGTATGTTTAGGTAAGATGCAAGGAAGCAGTTCTTTACTAYGAGAGTGGCAAGCCTGGAACAAGTTGCCCAGAAAAGTTGTGGATGACCCACATCTATAAACAATGTGAGGTTGGACAGGGCTGTAAGCAACCTGTTCAACTGAAAGATTTAGAACATCCCCCCAGGGCAGTGGGGGACTGGATTAGATGATCTTTAAAGGTCTCACGCAAACCATTTTATGATTTGGCCAATATATTTCAAATCACCTTTTATAGTCTTGATTCCATAAGAATAAAAAAACCCTCTCAACTGTAGTCCATCTGTAATTCCAGCAGTATGTCAATTTGCTTTAGAAAATCATTTTACTGATGAGAGTATTTTGCAATATCAGTGGAGATAACAACATGCCATTACTAATCATAACTTTGTATTAAGAAATGTCAYTTTCCTGAGTGAAGTTTATGATTATGCCTTTGGGGAAAGTACAACAACTTGAATATTAAAAAAGATTTTAAAAAAATACACCTCTGGTAAGTCTATACAGATCTCTGTATGGCAAATAGTTCTTGTTGCATCTCCCGAATCGATGCCTTGCTCARCAGTAAAGTTCCTGCCCCAAATTAAAGACAGTAGACAGTAGCCCTTCCCACATGAGAAGCATCCTAGACACAAAGACACAGGGTTTGTTAAGGGAAAGATGCTCTCTGCATCTTGGACAGCACCACGGCAGCTCTATGTCAGCCCTTCAGCTAGTCATCAACTAGCAAAACAAAGGCAACACAATCACCAGGAAATTTCTCCACTCTCTCAAGAACAAATGCTTAAACCGTGGCAAGCCAATACTCTCCCACAGCTGTGAGATAAAACATTATGCAAATTTTCTTTCTTTACAAGAGTTAATGGAGCTTCATACTGCATGGGAAGGTAGCCAAGGGTACTTTTTCTTACATTTCAATTAGCATCATCACTTTATGAAGGAATTTTGTTCTTCGTTTCCCAGATGGAAAATTCTCTTGAAATTTTCTACTAAGTCTTTTTTCAAGTTCTGTTTCTACTCCTTCCTGCCCCATATCTTCAGCATATCATTCTTACCACTGCTCCTCCACTGACCCATCTGTTGATAGCTAAGATTGTTTTCAGTGGACTCACAGAATGTTCCAACGGTCAGCACTGTAATTTAAACAAATTCACTTTTCCCAGCTACCTTTCACAAACCCCTTCAGGTAAATTGATGCCATAACYCCCACCTCTCCCTCTCTCCAGTCCATAAATGAGATGCTGAAAACTACCAGTTTCAACCAAACTCTGCTTTGGTCAACTGACCTTAGAAAAAAGAAACAAGCAATATAAATGTCARAGAAATATTCCCCTTTGCAAAAGCAGAGGGTAAAGAAGGTGGAAGCTCTAGGAGTGTTTGTCCTTGAGTGGAACGATGACAAGGYTGTCTCCTGCACACGATGCAGAAGGGACAAATACTAAGTGGAGGTAAAATATTAAAGACAAACATCAAATGGAGATAAGAGAGGAACYGTAAGATTAATTTCTTCAGGATGCCAAAAATTGTTTTAAAACATCAYGGCTAGCAAGCCATAGTCAGAGTCCATCTATTCCTGACAGACAACTGAAGCAYGAACAAATTTTCATGAGCTACAGGAGTACAGCTAGTTGCAAGCCTGACGAGCAGGGAAGTGGAAACTCTTACAACAGTGAGCTTATTTGCATAAACCCACAAACGAAAGGCAACTTGGTGAATGTGAACCCAGCCAGCAAGCCTGATGTCCTACACAACCATTTTGAATTCTTCCATGGCCAATCAATCCTGACATCTAGTTAAAAAATGTTTGGGGAAGGAAGATTTCTGATGCTGAATAGCATTGAGACAGCCTGAAGCAATAGGGCAGGAYCAACTTGCTAAGTGCTCTTCTAGTATGAAAAGTGGAAGTAAAAGCTTATAAAAATAAATCATTAAGTAACATTTAATCTTCTTTTYGAACATATGCAAGACAAGCAGCATGCGAGGGGCTGGTGGGATTCAAACTKAAAAGCTCACTCACACCTCGATATTTTAAGAAGAGAACATTGCATTCTTCCTAGCTGATGAAAATCTGACAAATACAAATGGCTAACCCTAAAAAACAAAGGATAACAAACATGCAAACTAACAATGCTGTGAAAAGTCAAGCCACTAYACTACAGGATGTACTTCCCTCACATTATTTTGACATTTCATTTTTAAGTTGTTCTAATAGCTGYGCTATAACTTATCTTACAAGGGAAATGAGGTCTTAAGCTTGGATCACATGACAGCACCTTACTATTCTATTTTCCCCTTCAAAAAGGAACAAGGCAACTGATATACTTTCTGAGAACCATTTGATCTACAAATGAGTAAAGAGAACTGTTCTACTTTACCAAAAATAGAGCTCTTGACGTTTTCATTAAGAACATGCAACTGCCCTGTCATACATCAGCAGATTATTTACAGTAGCATCAAGATTAAACCAAATCGTGCAGATTGATGAGCTCTGGTCTTTAAATCCYGACTACAAGATTCTAAGTGTACTTCCAACAACTTAGATAGGCTCTGATTCTGCAAAGACAGTACCACTGAAGCATGGTTGCATGTGTATACAAAGCTGAATATACTCTTAAAACTTACAAGGGAGTGAGTTTAAGGTGTCTATGTATGGACATCCCAACACACAGATGGGGTTTCTAAAAACAGAACACTCTCAGCCTGCATATAAGTTATTCATATTGTGGTGACACTGAAATTTTTTAACATTATTGATTTAATTCACTGCTCTTTTATGATCTGTCTACATTTCTTATTACAGACAACAAAAATCAATTAAACTCACTTCACTTYTATAATCACCTCATGTTCTGAAGCTGTGGTTTTGCAACAGCTTAAAGATAATGTAAGTGGAGCTCATGACTGAAAGAATTTGTTTCAGTCCACCTCCAAACATCCCTTCACCCCACTTTGGTTAGCATTAGCACTCCTGCACGATTTTGCTGGGGGTTAAATCAGAGGAAAGYGGGAGCAGAAGACTTTTTCCCTTTAAAAAAGGGCAATGCAAACTCAACYTCTGGGCAAGGTTTCCCACTATATGTAGCACAGTATAGTCATGCAGTGTTCACAGAAGAAGACAGCASTGAAGGTGAGTCAACTAAGCTAATTATGAAGAGTATTAATAAAAAATTGACTAGCAGTCTGACATATTACAGAGTGATTCAGACAGCTTGCTAGCTGCAGTATCTCCAAATTCATCACCTGGACAGTGGGGAAAAACATCACCCCTCTCACCCAGGGCCTACAGAAAAGGTAAAGGTAAATTTTAAACTTTATTCAATTTCCTTTTCCCAGGAAACAGTTGCTTAAGTTACAACAGCTTTTAATTGCCTGCTACATAGAAATGCTCCTTTTGAATTCTRTTTTTATACATACAAACCATGCACAGCACAATGTTTCAAGTGAATGATTTTTTACAACTAATATAAATTAGACTAACAGAAATCAGGCAWCAAATGCTACCTTAATTCAAATCCAAAGTAAGGACCATTCTGGCTCTAGGTGCTACTAGGGAACCAAGTAAAGTCCATAAAGGAGTTCTAGAGATCTTATAATATGACTCTAACAGTGTATATCATGTCATGATGCTACTTCAACCAAAGTAAACAGGACTCCTGCATTGAGAGGCTCCTAACTGCAAACCTTGAAAGCATGTGATGGCAACACTGCCAGCAGCACTGCCAGCTTTTATCCCATTTTACCACTGTGCACCACCTCCTCAAGCTGGGCCCAAACAGCTGTTGAATACCCACATTGTCAAACTGCTATAAAACAAAAGGGTGATCTCAGTCCAGACCAGTTCCTTCATCCCATGCACAACAAAGCAATTGCAGTCATTGTACGGATGGGGAGCAGAGATACTGAAGACAGCCCAGCCATCCACCACTGTGTCAGACTACCAAGAGAGCCACTCAATGACTCTTGAGAGTGAAATAGCTCACAGTTTTTCAACTGTATCCAAAAAGTTCTTTCTCYAGTTTGCAAACTCGCACAGAGAAATTCTTCAGGCACCTTTGTAACCAATTTGCATTCAAAGGCAAAATATTTCTATGAAATACAACATTTTTCTAAACGATATTCCCAAAACATTTGTTTAGAGTTTCACACACAGGCTGACAAAATGGCACCATTTAAAAAGTCCTATCCTCTAGTTCAAAAAAAAAATAATGTCCTTGCCAACTATTTCATYCCCTGTAAAATGTGCTGCAAGTCTGAATGCCCATGCCCTAATACTGAATGGAAATTCATGGAAGGGAGGCACATAGCCTAAAAACACTTAGTCATTTGGAGAGTACTTCAGAAAGAAGGAATGTGAGAAGTGCCAGCACATACACCTACACCAGCTGCTCAGTTTTCTCAGATTCTCTGCTATTTCAGTCAGGCATTATTTGACTGCAAGCAGAGTGTAGTGATGATTCAGTAACATTGCAAGGAGTACCCTTTTAGGGTAGGTGAATGGGATCATAAATAATTACTCCTGAGAAAAGCAAACAAAAAATATTCTCTCTAGAATCCGATAGAGCTGTGACATCTGCTACCACACCATACTGTGTAGCTGACACCTAAAGATTCCACAACTTTTGATCTCTAGTCAAAAGATGGGAAAGCACAGCATGTTAGATTTGCAAAAAACATGTTCCCATCAGACTCCAACTTATTGCCTTTTCAAGCCACTTTTTGGCCACACTGACCTGCAGTCCCTCTCCTCCTCCACTTTTTTTCTGAATCCCAAAAAGACAAGCACTCAGAAGGCTTCTCCTTAAGGCTAACTTTTACTCACAAAGTTAGAAAGTAAACACCAATTACTGTCCAGAGAATATAATCAATAGGTAGGCTCCAATGACCAGGTCACCTGCCACTCAAATCCAGTTTTCACAGCAGTCTATTAACTTTTGTTTTGAAAACTATCACTCTTAGCAAAACATGTAAGCTTTTCAAAACAAGAACTGACATTAAGCTGTCAGGATGCAAGGGACCTGAAGTCACTCACACAAACAAATTGTCCTGAAAGTCAGAGCTGAAACACAACTTCAATGGTAACAGAAGTACCTAAACAGTGAGGCCCAGTAAAGACAATAACATATGGTAATAAAGGGAATTGTTGTGCTTCTGTGGTAGGAAACAGCACCCCTCTAACAAAACTACTTGTGTTGGACCTCTCCACCTTGTAAACCCAAAGGAAGGATCTGAAATGTGATGCACACGCTCAGTCCCAAAGATAGCTCACCTATACCTATGTGCCTTCAGGCAGCAAGAGAACGGCTTGCTCCCYACCTGAACTGACCAGGTATCGTGCTGTCCGCATAGAATCTATCTGAGTCTGAAAACAAAACCGGCTAAAATAAAATAAATTAAAATTGCAACAGAAGAAACAAGAGAGCGGGAAGAGAGCTGACAGGACAGCGTTTTAAATCCATTTTAAATCTATCTGACTCACTGCTAGTAAGTGAAGTCATAAACATCCCTGGCTATTCTAAGATTTTCTAAAGTACCTCTGTGCCTCTTCCCCGGCTCTCAAGACTCCAGCTACGCGCTGAGTTAATAAACAATCATTTATTTAGCCCCCAAAGGACTTGGGAGGATTTCACAAAAACCAGACACGAGGCCTACTCTGGAAAAACTTCCCTGAGGGCTGCTCACCGCTACCAGGTGGCGATCGGGGCGGACAAAGCGCGGTCTGAGGACAGGAGCGGCTGCGGAAACACTCGCGGAGCCACGTCCCGCCCGCACCGCTCCCCGCGAGCCCTCGGGACGGGGCAGGGGAGCACCGGCTAACGGGGGACGCCCGCGGGAAAGTTCCGGCAGGGCAGGAGCCCCGAGCCCGGAGCCTCCCGCCCGGAGCCCCTGCCCCGCCGGGCCGGAGCAGCCGCGCTGCGGCGCGCCCGCAACCGGGCAGCGCAACGGGGTGCGGGAGGTGCCGCCGCCACATCTTCCTCTTCCTCATCCCCTTCCTCCTCCTCCTCCTCCTCTCCCCCACGGCGGGCGGAGGGCACGGGGGGCGCCGTGCCAGCGGGCAATGAATGGCCGTGCCAGACCCGCCCCCACCCCCGCTCACTCACAGGCGACGTAGGCGACGAAGGCGAGCCCCATGAGCAGCTTCATCCTCCTGCGGTTGATGGCGGTCAGCAGGCGCAGCAGCGGCCCCTTGCTCACCATGCCCCGCGGCAGCGGCACGCAGAGCGCCGGGCACGGCCGCGGCCACCCACGGCTCCGCTCGGCCCCGTTCCGCCCGCCCCGGAACCGCCCGCGCAGGCGCGGCGGCGGCAACGCGCGCCSGCTCCCTCGCCCGCCCCTTCCCTCTCGGACCGCGGACGCGGCCGGAGCGGTGGCGGCGCATGCGCGTGGCCCGCGCTTCCCTCATGACAAGCGGTTCGGYCTCGGCCCCTCGTTCCTTGCGGAGTACCCGGGAAATGGAGCGCGCCCGCAGCCTCCTGCTGGCCTCGTCTGGTCTTTCAGGGTGCTTCAGAGTCGGGCGGGCTTGGTCACTTGTCGCTTCCCACTGTGGTGGTACTTGGGTGGTGACCTGCTGGAATGAGCAGGCAGACGTGGACGCACTCATACACAACACGAGTGTCGCACTGGCACCTTCAGTGCCTGGTCCTTTGAAAGCGCTGTTTGCCTCGTCCCCAATGTGCTTTCCATAKCTGCATAGTAAGGAAAACCACCTAGATGCAATTTTGCCGAATCACAGAATGGTCTTAAGTTGGAAAGGACCCACAAAGATAATAAAGTCCAACTCTTGACCCTGCAAAGGACACCCCCAAGAATTAAATCAAGTGTCTGAGAGCATTGTCCAGATGCTTCTGTCAGGTTAGGTGCTGTGACTGCTTCCCAGGGGAGCCTTGTCCCAATGCCTGACCACCCTCTGGATGAAAAACASAGACACCCAGCCTGAACCTCCCCTGCCATAACTTCAGGCCATTCCCTCAGGTCCTGTCGTTGACCGCCAGACAAAGGAGGTCCGTGCGTGCCCCTCCACCATGTGAGAAGCTGTAGAGTGTGATGAGGTCTCCCCTCAAGGTGCAGTAGGACGATGCTGTTTGAACATGGAGGTTGGATCAGATGACCTGCTCTGGTGCCTTCCAATCTCGCCCTTTCTGTGATTTTGCAAATGAAAAATGCGAGGATTTCCCCCTTCTCCACCACATCTGCCAACTTGTAGTTTATGACTTTGCCCCTGTTCAGGATAACAAGATTGCAGTTGGTTTAAAATCTATTACATTTTTACTGCAGCTTCTGTCTATTGGCCCAAGTCCTATTGGCCCATTGCAMACTGCAGATTGGTATTTGCCTGGAAGGGTAGGTGCCTTCTCCATGTGTCAAAACATGTTCTCCTGCCAGCAAATACACTTAATCTGAAGAGAAATCTCTCTCCACAGTCTGACCTTCCCCTTAAGTAGTGTGGCCTCCACACATTTTGTAGGGGATATTCTTTCTCACACTTGCCTCCCACGGGAGAAGACTGTGAGAGCAAATGTTCTTGAAATAAATTCTTCTTTTCAATATAGAAATGCAGCTTGTTTACAGCAAGAAACTATTACCTCAGTCAAACAGAGGCTTRCACAGTTAACAAGAGTTAACTCCTTATTACAAGGAGTAAAGTAATTGAAACAAATGTGTGAGTCAGAAGGGTAAGTGCAGTAAGGTGCTRTGCAGAGTGATTAAGAATATCCCCCTCTGTGAGACCCATGGAAGAAAAGGGGCTTTTTCAGAAAGCCTTGAGAATTGAGATTTCCTAACCCGGAGCTCTGATTATAAGGCCACTCCTTTCCTCTTGATTTGTGTTTCCTTTTATTTGTGTTTGCCGTACCTAACTTGTGAGTTCATTCCACTGCTTCTGTCTACATGGAGTAAAGGGAATAACAGATCATAATTTAAAATATGATCTAGCTCCAAATTCATCTTGTGTAGTAACCTCTCACAAAGTAGCAGAATTTTGTACCAGCAGTAAATTTGGCCATCAAAAAGCTACAGCTAAACAGTGCTGCATGAAAGCTAGAGAATATTACAGGATATATTCATATGCACAGTACAAAATCCACAAGCCTTTAGGGGTGCCCAAGGTGCTTTTAACAGTTGCCCTGCCCTAAGCTGGGCTGCTCAGTGTGTGACTCAATCATGCTGCCTCTGTAAAGTGCCTTGCTTGGCACCTCGCTCAGTCTTCATGCCAGTTTTGCTGCAGAAACATGTTCAGACAGGTTGCAATCTGTGAGGATGGGAAAAGGAGAGCAAAGGAGCAGGATGCATTATGGAACTTCACGGTGGAGGAGACTTGAACTCTGCAGGAGGCAGGCTGGCCATGCTCTCTGCAGGGCCAGCTGTTTGTCATGCGTGACACCAGGGCCAGCTGTTTGTCATGCGTGACACCAGGGCCAGCTGTTTGTCATGCGTGACACCAGGGCCAGCTGTGTCTGTGTCACTCTGCAAATCAGACAGAATGTGTCTAACTGAACTGCAGGGGGAGGGTGACTGTAAGTCTGTCCCATCTCAACTGTAACTATCCACATGTACCTTGTAAGGACTATAAATTTCTCCAGACCCATGATGGCCAACAGCAGGCCAACAGCCAACTTTTTTCAGTATACAGCTGGTCACATGCACAACCTTGTGCCAAGGACTGGCACCAGTAGCAGAGGTTCTGGTATGTAGTGGCTGCTAAATGTGCCAAGACAGGGATGATAGAGTTTTGAGTGCTGAGTCTTAATGTGCTGTAAATCAGGTAGTAGGCATCCATCTGCCTTCGGGTTGTTATTTTGGTCAGGCTGATCACATGACATCAGCTAATGGCAGTCTTCACTGAGATGGCTTGCAGGCAGTCTGTACCCTGTCTCCCACACTGCAGTTTTCAACTTTAGTTCTCAAAGTGCTTTATGAGAGCATTTGGATTTTTTTTGTTGTTCACTAAATCATGGCCTGTAACATAAAGGGAGATTTTGAATGATGGGATTTTAAAATAAATTTTGACATCTGAGTTGTTGTGCCTGTGCACAACAACATTAAAAATGTGTATGCAGGTATATCTGCCTGAACAACCAGTATGAGTTTAGAATTCACAGCACCCTTGCAATGTACTTTTCCTTGACACCAGATCAAAACTATGCAATTGCCCAGCTGTTGTTCCAGAATTTGGAAAAAAAGACCCCACCAAACCAACTGCTGCAATTTGTAGAATTTTCACATGATGCTGCATGCAAGCGACTCTTCTGCTATGTGGGAAAACCAGGAAAATGTTTGCTTTCTGTCCCACTCATGTTTGTGCAAGAGGTGATGTTCCACAGTATGATATGGGAGACATAAGTGGACCTTGAGCACCGAGACCTGAGCAGACAGAATTGCTATGTACAAGATAACAAAAAGAGTTACAAAGTTCTGAAGAAAATGCAAGAATAAAATCAAGCCATTACCAGCACTCCACTTTCATCTCTTGTAACTTTGGTCTCTTAAGTTAGAAAGCTCARTGTAGCCAAGGAAGTAGCACAGAGTTGCCCAGCTACTTGTATGCTTCCTCACCATTCAGCTGCATCCTAGTGATGCTTACCTGTGAGGAATTGTTCTGGTATTGTTATCCTCCTCTAAAAATAGATTATTCTATGGAGTTACACTGTTGTATTGCACAGGCACAACAACTCAGATGTATAAAGCCCAAGATAATCTTGAAAAAYTAATGGCATTCATGCATGCACATATTGTAAAATGTGATTTAAAAGAAAAAAAAGATTGGAATGTGATTATTTGTTTTGGTTTGTTCTACTTTTAACAACAGATCATAGTGGGTAAGTGTACTCAGACAAAAATGAGTTAAAATTTGCAGTGTTTCTCTTCAGGAAAAGTTAGAATTTTGAGGGTTTGTGGTTTTTATAAAGGTAATGAAAAGAGAACATGCAGTTCTGGGAAGAGARTCTTTTCTTTTATATTAACATCTCTGAAGGAAAAGAAAGCTGCTAAGTGCTTCAAACAGTTATTATTTATTATCTGGATGGTAATAAACAGTTTCAAATACAACTGGATCATAACAGTTCTAAGCAGAATTGAGACAGTCCCAGCCATTGAAAACATACAAATTAAGAGACAGATCATCCAGTGAATGCAGGCAAACAAGTAAGTGTCAAAGCATAATATGAAAATGACTACTTAAATGTGAATTTGCAGAAACTACRTGAATCATTTAATGATTTAGACAGTTATTTGCAAAGAATAAATTTATAACATCTAAGGAAATAATTGTATTTCAGACTACAGTGAGGTCTATCTATTTTGTTGAGCAGTTTTGTTCATGTGGGAGTAGTCCCAATATTTCATTCTGTAAAATTTGAGGCTCTTTTTTTTACATCAAGCATATAGAAACCCAAGACACAACACTACTCAAAAAAGTTACTTCAGGCTTCAGGCTTTAAATTGATATACTGACTCAATTGAAAAAAATATTAAGCAACATTCCTAAATTGACTCGTAGAATTACTTAAGCTAGTAATGTAGCAAGTACATAAAGTACTTGCTCTTCATGATGCATTTTTCTCCTGAGTTAACTGAARGCAGCCATGTACTTTTTCAAAGTTGGAAGAAGATTTTAAGGTGCTTTATCTCTTCTGAAAGTGCAGAAGGCCACATACAAGATCCTTTGGTAATTGGGTCAAAATGAAATAGAAGAGATAGTGCTAAATTAGTGATAATAAAAACTTGTGAGCAGTTAAAACAACGGTTCCTCAAAGTTCTTTTATCATCCATCAAAGAAGCTAGTTTATTAGGCTGGGTCAGCAAGTTACTCATTCACTGCTGTTTTACATTTCATAATTTCCCAAGCCCTTTGGATCTTTTTAATTGGTATTGCTCTACCCTAGAGCACTTTGGAAGTAATGACTTCGAATGCATCCATTTTGGGCTGTATTTAATCCAGATCAAGATGGAATTAGTACTGAAGAAGCTCATGCCTTCCTCTGATGATATACAGCGGTCAAATCTGCATGCCCCTRTTTACTTTTATATCACTGGCCCAGAAAGTGAACAAAAATAAACATACCCTGGGTGGGCTAGGGATGTATATGCATTTACTCTGCATGTGGCATAGTGGCTGAGGACTGCTCCTTGTTAAGAAAAGCCACTTGGGGTTTATGCTGGAAGTCTGTGCTGGCCCCTATAGCACTAGTAAGAGGAAACCCTTTTCCTTCTGCATCCTTACTTGCAGTAGTACTAGCTGGATGGGACTTTACCCGTGTTAGTGATGTGCTTCATAAAAGGTCTGCCTCTCCTTTCCTCATGCAAAGCTCAGGCAGATGACTTACAAGCCACTTAAGTGGTAGTGCTTCTGTGTTATAGCAATGTGAGGATTATCATCTTAATTGGGAATAAGGAGCTGATGCTAAGTAACTGAAGGAGCAGGACTGCAACATGCTGGAGAGTATATCTACTCTGCAGTCTAGATATTGGTGTTCTCTCCTCTGAGGCAAGGAAAATCTTAGTGCTGTTCAACTTCTCTCAGACTGTCAATGAAGCAGAAAGTAAATAAGGTCATTAAAGGTGTTCAAGAACTTATACAGTTGAATTTATAGAAAGATATTACTGTGTGTCTGAAGTGTCTGTATCACAGTGCAGTTGAATTGCATTTGGAGTGCAAACATTCCAAAACTGCTGTTTTATGTTATTACTCTTTCATGAATTTTTCTAGCTGTAGTGTCARAGAAATTAGGTGGATGACATAGAGGACATGTACACACAAACATTTCTGTAAATGTAGCACAGAAGCATTATTAAGTTTATGAAATCCTTAGCTATGACAGTCTATGACTATGAAGAGGAATGTAGGACAGCTGCAAAGAGAAGAACACCATATATCATGTATCATCTGAGTGAGTGATGGGGCAAAGTGTACCCTGAGCATATTTGCAGGTGACTCCAAACTGGGAGAAGAGGCTGATATGCCAGAGGGCTGTGCTGACATCTAGACAAACCTTGCCAGGCTAGAGAAATGGGCTTAGAGGAACCTTTCAAAATTCAACTAGGAAAAGCATAAAGCACTGCACCTTGGGAGGAACAGCCTGAGGCAGCAGTACAGGCTGGGGGACAAACAGCTGGAGGTCCTGGTAGATACCAAGTTGAACATGAACTAACCATGTGTCCAAATAGGAAGAAGGCTAATGGTATCTTGAGCTGCGTTAAAAGGTGTCCTGGCTGCAGATGAAGGGAATTGAGCTTTTCCCTCTATTCAGCACTGGTGAGGCCACACCTGGAGTCTTGGGTCCAGTTCTGGGCTTCCAGGTACAAGATGTACGTGGACATACTGGAGAGAGCACAGTAAATGGCTCCTAAGGTGATTGATGGTCTGGAGCATCTCTCCTATTAAGAAAAGCTCAAAGAGCGGGGACTTCTCAGCCTGGAGRAGAGAAGGCTCAGGAGGAATCTCATCCATGTGTACAAATAACTGAAGGGAGAGTCCAAGGAGGATGGAGCCAGACTCTTTTCAGTGGTGCTCAGCAGCAAGACCAGAGACASTGGGCACAAAGTGAAACRCTTTTGTTCCCTATGAAATCAGTACACACATTTGTACTGTGAGGGTGACTGAGCACTGGCACAGGTTACCCAAGGATGCTGTGAAATATCCATTCCTGGAGATACTCAAAAGCTATCTGAACAGGAACTAGGCAATTGGCTATGGGTAGCCTTGCTTGAGCAAGAGGATTGGACTAAATCAATCCACAAGTGTCTGCCAAYCTAAAACATTTTGTGATTTGATGTTTACAAAGCAAACAAAAGCACAGATCCACATATTTTACTTAGATATGTGCTTTTGTTCTTTTCCAGGATACAGCTGAATAGATACAAAAACAGACAAGTGCCTACCTTTGTATAAACTAGCTTTAGTTATCTCAGTAGAAATATTCCTGTGAGGAAGGACAGTAATGAACAGCCTTGTGTGTAAACTTACTCTTGTTTGCAATTACAGGCTTTAGAATTATAGCCTATAGTCAAGGTTATTTACAGTATCAAATTTCTGTTTTAAAGTGAGGAGGATTAGGAATTTCCAGATAGGTTTTGCAGTAGCTAATGAGATTTAACCAAATAAATTTTCACTGCTGCCTTACAAAGTTAAATTATGGTCTTACATAAACAGTAAATTCCCCTGGTGAATACCAGTTAAATGCATTTGG
This sequence comes from Cardinalis cardinalis, assembly GCA_014549065.1. NCBI lineage: Eukaryota > Metazoa > Chordata > Aves > Passeriformes > Cardinalidae > Cardinalis > Cardinalis cardinalis. The sequence continues at coordinate 640,304 of JACDOX010000189.1, read as the reverse complement.
AAATTGTTTTGCAGCCCAACAACCAACCAAATTTAGCTAAAGAACCTTTGAATTTTTTTGTTATGCAGAGAATAAATTCACAGCTAGTGAAAGCAATATTCCATAGATTTCCAAATAATCTACAAGCAATGTGAACTTTTGAGCATGAAACTTATTCATAGAAAAAAGGACAATTCTTATGTGCACATCTTGTGCCTCTCATTGGCACTGAAGATTTATTACTGCAGTGCTTACTAAAAACACCGAGCAAAAGACGACAAAGTCTGATGTATACAGCATTTGCATTATTAGATCAAAATAATTATCAGAAATTTATCTTTCCATGTTATGCTAAGGCTTCCATGGAGAGGTTTTATAAATAAACAAGTTTACATTTCTCATAGACTCCACAGTGAGCACTTAAACTAATTTGAGAAGGCCAGGCTTGGATTGAGCATATGACCTTACTGGTTTATTCAGCCTTCTGCTTTTAGCTATGGAAACCAACCATACTGTGAGGTGAATCATGAATTGAGGAAGGAATACAATGAAGGCAAAGCTGGAACATRTGCCTGAACTACATTTGGGAAATATTCCTAGTCCTGAACTTTCAGTGTGTGAATTATGTTGAAGCATTCTGCAAAAGGTTCTGAAAAAAACAAATAAATCTATTGTCAGATTTACATCTGAAGTCTAGGGGATGCTGTAGATCAAAAAGGTTTGGAAACCTTTCCTCTATGCACACATGATAGGCTGACTAGGTACGAACAGTATCTTAAACCCTAGTGCAAGTTGAAAGGAAAATCAGTATGTTGAATTAAGTCATTGGTAATTCCAGCAAATAGGTGGCTCAGGAACTTATATATACAAAAGCATTTTGTGTATTCCCAGTTGTACTRGGTAGTACTGGATAGGTGCACTTCCAAATAGTACAAATATGCCTGCATAGATTATATTGGAAAATTACTCCCTTGCCAAAATAACTTAAACTGGTACCCTGAAAAGAATCAGGCAATGTTGGTAAGATGAGCTGTTAATGTAGATTTTGCCCTAATGTCTGTGCTGGTGATGGCTATGAATATTTTAGCCTAGGTACAGGCCTGTRTAAATGTCTCTCTATGTCTCCCTCCCTGCTCTCCTGTCTCTCTGGTCCCYCAGTAATTTTTTTAATCACCACCTTGTTTAATATGAAATAGCATAGCATCTTAGAGATGTTGATTTCCCCATACATTTATTTGTGATAGGCAGATRGGAAGTATACATGTTATTCTTGTCTTGTTTAGCAGCAAAAATTCCATGCAGGAGAAAGACACATATGAACACTTAGACCATGAGAGTTCCAATCAGATCTCACAATTTGCTAGATACAAAACAGTCCAACCACAAAACACAGATACTTTGGAGACCAGGGTTAATGAACTTTTGTCTTCCTGGAGTTACTAATTCTTGTAGCAAAACCTTGAGAGCAAAGACCGTAGTGACAGCTTCCTGGGAGAAAGGAATAAGCCCTCAGAAGAAGAGAAATCTACAGAAGATGTAAAGTACTATGGAAAGAGGGAAAGGAAAAGAAAATAGTCTGTTGAAASTGTGCCCAAATATCTTGAAATAAAAGCTTTAATTAYCCATGTTTCTCTCAATAGTTTTGAGAACAATGCCAGATGATAATAATCAAAAGTAGATTTCTGATCCTTTTCTCTCTCCTCATACCCAGTATTCCATGGCTTTACAARAAAGAAGAGTTTGTTTGTGTGAGGTGAATAGAATGAAGGGTGACATCCACATGAATGGGACTTGTGTGCCTTGGCTCAGCCCACCACTTTCACCCAAAGYGAACTTGGCTGTAGAGACTCCAATTACTCATTCATCGCATGCAGCCTCCATTTGCTAAATCCAGCCAACTGGAGACCTAATGCGAGTAAAACCAGTTTTGTATTCCATCTGTCAGGCCATGCACTTGTCTTCTGTATGGTTTTCACATGTCAACAGACAGTGTGAAAGAAAATGCTTTTGAAGGCCTTGTTTTCCATTTTCTTTTTTTAAAGAAAATTATCATACTGAAGTATCACATCAAGAAGTTTTGTCTAGAAATTTGTGTGCTGTTCTCCAGAAATTCCAACATTATATTMCTGACTACCTTTATAATTTATTTAAATGTTTATAGCCAGGTAGACATGGTTTACAGCACCTAAATTAATCTTGTGAGACTGCAAAGTCTGGAATACTGTTAGAGGTGCTACCTTTCACATTTGTCTAGCTTTAGTAAAGGCTTTGCTCATACATTTATGGGCTGAAGCACTCTCTGTGGTTGCTGAATGAAATATCTATGCCTGAACCAAAAATTTATTGAAACCCCAGCTGTTAAGTACCTCTGATGCCCTTCAACATAGTCATGCACTTTGGGAAATAGTTACAGTTTATCACCAAGGGCAAAGAAACCTCTCTTTTTAGCTGTAGTTGCTGTCTGCGCCCTGCAGTTAGGTCAGATGCTGTCTGCAGGACCATTGTCCTCACTGGGAGCTGAAGTACCTAGTACCAAATTCCTGTTGTTGCTCACTGTTTTCATCTCAGACCACACATCAAAGCATCATTTGAGTGCAACAGCTGCTGCAACAGCACAAAGATCTTTGTGCTCCCCAGCTTTTAGCTGTCATCTGGTATGTCCCGCTGCCAGTCTTTGTGAGTCTTTTGGGTTCAAATACTCACAGCCCCACCTGAAGAGTGGACCAGCACTGGTCCTGGGGACACCGCAGTCAAACAGTAGGGAATGGCAATAGTTCAGAGACATGAACACCTGACAAAAATTTTCATCTTCCCTGCATAGAGCTGGACTAAGATACTGGACAAAGTAAGTAAAAACGAAGACTCTTTATGAAGAGGGTTGCAGAGATGGTGTGGTGTTGTGGGTAAACCACTGGAGATAGCTCAACCCCATGAAGCTGTTTGATCACTGCCCTCCCATCATGCACCCCCCAGCTGTGGGAAGGGGAYAGAATCAGAAAGGTTAAAATGGGAAGATTGTAGATTGAGATAAAAACACTCTAATAGGTAAAGCAGAAGCTACACRTAAGCAAAGCAAAATAAGGAATTCATTCATCACTTCTCATGGTCGGGCAGGTGTTCAGCCACATCCAGGAAAGCCAGGCTCCATCACTCTAAGGGTTACTAGCAAAGATGAATGCCATAACTCCAAATATTCCTTCTTCCCCCTTTTCTCCTCATCTTTTATATCTGAACAAAACTTCATATGGTCTGGGATATCCCTTTGGTCAGCTGGGGTCAGCTGTTCCAGCTGTGTCCTCTCCCAATTCCTTGTATACTCCCATTCCCCTCACTGATGGGATGGGGTGGGAAATAGAAAAAGCCTTGACACTGTGAAGCCATGTCAGCAATAGCAAAAATACCCCTGAATTACCAACACTCTTTTGGCCACAAATCCACCATATGAAGTGCTAGGAAGAAACCAGTACACATGTGCAAACGAGTGCATGAAGAAGGGCCCAGGAGAGGTGTGAGACGTTGACTGGGATTGTCACATAGGCATTGTGGCCTYGTACATTCCATGCTGTCTGTAGATGTGAGTAGACCACTGAGATCTACTCGCATGGGGCTGCAAAAGCATGCTCTGTGGTCTCGAGTAGGGCTTTCCAGCTAGGGTTTGTACATTGATATGGCAACAGCATCTGGTTGTTGGTTCACTTGGCCTGGAAACTCAGATCATTAATATTCATTAGTCAAATAGGAAAAATGCAGGCTGAAAGGAGAGAGAGAGGATACAAGGAAGACTTTTAGTGCAATAGCTTTCTGTACTTCAGATTTTTACTTTCATTGTCTTTGTCTGCAAAGCATTTCTTTCAGCACTGAGCCCGTTCCTGGGTATTGCTTCTGCTTGAAATGATTTTTAGTTTTTTACTCTTCAGCTTTTCATTTGTTAATTACCCCCCAAACACACAGACACTAYCTTCCTCAAATATTTTTCTTTTTTTATATATCTGAATAGTTTGGATAGTCAGAACCRTGAAAATAGTGAAGTAAGCTATGGAGAATTTGTATGTAAACTTACTTCACCTATGTAGTGAGGTAAGCTATGTAGAATTTTTGCATCCCAGCAGTAAAGCCAGAGCAAGCACTCAGTCTGCAGCTCATATCTACAACTTGCCCAGTGAGATCCTTTGCCTTGAACCTGCTCAGGTTTATTATTGGAAATCAATTACTAGAAGTGAGGCAGTTAGAGGATTTTTTCATCCYTTTGATGTGTATAGTATTTTCATTACCATAATGCAAATGATCATCCCAGTTTACAGATCAGACAATCTCAAGAAGGTAAGTAAAGCCTTTAGAACAATTAATGCAAGACACTGAAAAACTGTCATGCTTCCCTTTTTTTAAGATTTCAGTAGCTCAATTGCCTCTTGAGCACAATGAAGTGTTGATCTCTGCTAGATTGCCATAGCTAAGGCTCTGCTGGCAGTAATTTAGAAATGCAAATAGGGTAATTATCATCTGACCATCCAGTTTCCAAATAAAGCCTGGAGAAATGTTATTTAAAATCTCTTCCATCAGCAGAAGCAATCCTACCTGATAAAATTAAGAAATGTCTATTTATGATCTACCTACTCACTGATTAGTTTGCAAAAGAGAGTAATTTTTTATTTATATATCACTATCTCACTCTAATCTTCTAGGAGCAAGCTAACTTAAGGAGAGGGAAGACAACAGCTAAGAGGCTGCTACTCAGAGGTTTCAATATTCAATATATGTTAATATGTTATACTTCTTCCAGAATACACTTTTTAACAGTCCTTCTACTCCCTGTGAATTTAATGGGGGCTGTACATACAGAACATGCCTCTTATGAACGTGAGTCATTGAAAAGTCTGTAAAGACCTTCATACATGAAACCAGATTAATTCCTTGAGGTATGAGCTAAAAGTAAGGAAGTAAGGAAAGCATATTTCAAAAAGATGAATAATTAGGTGATTTGTTGTTGACACAGAGTTAAAGCACTTGTTTAATGGCCATATCATAGAATGATTTAGGTTGGAAAAGCCCTTAACATATCAAGTCCAATTTTAAAGCTAAAACTGCCAAGCCTACCACTAAACCATGTCCCTAAATGCCACATTCACCTATTTTTTTTAACACTGCCAGGGATGGTGGTTCTGCCACSTCTCTGGGCAGACTGTTCCAATGCTTGACAACCTTTTTGTCAAGAAATTTTTCTTAATATCCAATCTAAACCTCCCTTGGCTCTACTAGAGGCCATTTCATCTTGTCCTATTGCTTTTTACTCAAGGAAAGAGACTGCAGCTCCCTCAGCTGTTTATCACAGGACTTGTGTTCTAGATTCTTTGTCAGCTTTGTTGCTCTTCTTTGGATGCAGTGTAAATCCCAAACTAAACTCTGGATTGGGAGATTGGTAACAAAGGATCCGTGAAGGCTGAAGCAGAATCTTATCTGGCTGTTCTAAGAAAAACTGCATCACTTCCATGCAGACTTTTTCCAAAATAAATATTGAGACACTAAACCTGCTACCAAACATGAATTCCAGAAACCCCTGCTCTTCTGTACTTTGCGCTGAAAAAATGCATTTGCAGAATGCTAGTTCTTTTGTTCCCTAAAGGCTGTATCTGCAACTCACATGTAAGCATGTGTTACAATTGTGTAATTGTAACATAATTACAAATTACAAATTCTTTCAGACCCCACTTCAGCTGTAACTGTATTGCAGAAGTTAATGGCATCTAYTAAGTTGAAAAATATGAGTGGAATCTTCACCCACCCAATAGCACTACAGCAAAATAGTTCATATGGTATAAGTGAACTCCTTGCAGGTTCTGAATCTACTGGGAACGCAGCTTACTTGACACCACGACCACATGAGTCAATTTATAATTCATTGTTTGGATGGACTTTATTCTGAGCTAGCCAATTCTCCTCATACTTTATGCAGATAATTCAAGGCACAGGGTTATAGCTTCAATTCTAGGGTCAGATGTCTAAGCATTAGTCAATTGTGGGGTTCAAGTTTGAGGTGATGAAGTCCATTATCAGCTCTAGCTCAGGTTCCCACAAGGGCTAGTTCTCTTTTGGACATCCTTCATTTTGACTGGCCCTTTCTTACACAAGTTATCATGATGGTACTAGATCAAAAATATCTTCCCCCTTACTTATAGTGAAAAAAAAGGAAAACCAGAGCAACCTCTAATATCATGGGGTTGCAGGTTGGTGTGGTTGCACAAGAGCTAACAAAATCAGTATTACATGATTTAAATAACAAAGGTGGTCTCTGTAAGCTTGGAGGAATACCTGCTTTATCAATTCTTTGGGGTTTTATAAAGAACTTCACAACAAGGTTCTTATCTGAGTCTTTCGCTGATTTTTCCATCTAAATTAATKTGGTAGTTCAGCTGTACTCAGCTAACTGGTTATCTAATTATAATCTCACATTCTGATTCAATGTTTTTCATTGACAAGGAGTCTGAATTCAATACTAAGAATAAAGACTTGTCTGAGTTAAATTGTGTGAGTATATATTCTTTTTCCATCTGTCACTGAGAAATAGGATGCATGTCACCTAAAATACAACAGTCTCTATCCATTTTTAAACACAACCAGATGGCAGTTTATTTTTCCATTTTTCTGAGAATCAGTATCCACACTCAGATAGTGTGGTTGACAAGTTTTCTTACAGCCACATGGTTTTTTTACCATAGAGCAAACAGTAAGATTTACTCTAAAAGTATATTACAGTCATTCTAAAAATACATAATTCCACTTGAGCTGTGTTCTCATTTCTTTCAAAAGATCATCATAGAAGGAGAATCCACACTGAGTGCTTATGTTGGAAGTCCAGAGGGTATCTGCACATTCCCCTCCCCTCCTGGGAGTTTGCCTGCCTGGGCTTGGTGTCAAGAGTGTAGCTGTCTGTGTTCAGGCTGGCTCATTGAGAAGACCTCTTGTGAAAAAGAGATTGCAGATGCCCTATGGATCCCCATTCCTTTCCTTCAGATTTGCTTTTAAGTTGAGTTTCTTGCCCCTGAGTTTCTCATCTCTGCCCACCTGAGCTACCTTGCAATTGTGCCACAGTCATGCCCATCTCCAGCTGTGGACACTGTTGATCCAGACTCTGATTTGACATGTTGGCTTGACTCTGTGACATGGTCATTCTGCTTTGTCCCTGTGATCTTGTCTCATGATCTGAACTCTCAGCCTGGCTGAGAACTGTCACCACACCTTGTCTGGTTACCTCAGTCACGTACCGTGGGMCTTGACCCTTGCTGTTATGACCCCTCTGTCTGCCAGCTGCTTCATCATCCTTGGTTTCCCACTGCCTTTTCCTTATGGCACAGTTGGACCTTGCTGCTTCTTGACAGGGAGATTCATGGCAGCAGGCATGTTTTTCCTAGCAGTAGCCTGGGTATCATACTGTGCAATGCCTGCCTGGAGAAAGAAAAGGCATTTGAGAGGTGAAGAGGGCTCTTGTGCAGGATAAGGAATAGTCATGCTAAGACCTTGACAATTCTTCTCTTTGTAATTGTGCAGAAAAAAAGTTCTGTCTTCCCCCATCACCCACCCACTGAGACATACTCTCAGCAGGGTAGTAATGTTAATATTTGACCTACTATGAAAGGCTGAGGAGTGTATTCTAGACTACATGAAATACATGGCACCTAAAATTTTCTAACATGGCAAAAAAAAAAAAAATCATACACCTCTTACCACTGTTCTTAAAAAAGCCAAAATTTTATATATGCATTAGACTCCATTTTTTTCTTTTGATGTGGTTTTATCTGGTGTTCGAGTTACCCAAACAGTGATTCTRTGTTCCTTAYCAGTAAAGTCAAATCCAGGCATGTGAGAAAGTTTGTCATATAATGCTATGCAACGATGCTTAGAGATACATATACAACTTTTACTTTTTGTCTCTCTGAGCAGTTTGCAGTCACACTTTACACTACATGAATACAACTACCTAACATGCAGGTGGTAAAATCACACTGGAGCCAATGTGATGGAGGGGTAGGTGTGGATTACATATCTGATGATAAGTAAATACTTGTGGGATTACATCAGCCTGACAGGCTATTTTCCACCTATTTGCACCATTGACCTTGACTACTGCATTTTAGGATTGACCTTCTTGCCTTTTGAAGGTTTTAGGCTTCTCCTATAGTTTTCTCTCTTTTAAATTCTTTGTACCACTATATGTTTTGTTCCACATTAAAAAACTTCTTTCTAGTAATACCTTCTTAAAGCTGAGAAGGACTCTAGTGCATGCTATGTACGGCTTACTTTTAAAAGTCTACATGTTTTCAAAAACAGTTGCATTGCCCAGGGCTCCACCTGTGTCACACTTTATTTGGAAAAGACATATTAGTGATCCATCAACAGGTACTGAATTACATTTGTACAYAAAATTATTCACGAAGAACAAGTTTTGCTGTAGAAGCTTTCCAGTAATATCCAGGATTCACATCGGTCACATCATCACAGTAAAAAGCACTGCAAGCAAACCAGCTCCATAATGGAAATTTCACTGTGAGACATTCACTCTAAATTATGCATTCTTTATATGTTCTGCTTACAGAGCTGGTGTTGATCAGGGGGAAATTAAACATTGGAGATAAAACCATAAAGGTAAGAACTGCAGTGTGTGGAAAGAAAGAGACATCTTCCTCTGCTTTATTTGTTGTGTGAACAGTGTAATTTTGGCAAGATTTTACAAGACTACCCTGCAAGCTCATTTATGTGTTGCAACCCTTCCCCATCTGCCAAGAAGCTTCTCCCTCTGGGATTGTRTTACACTAGAGCATTGGCATATTGTGTATTTACATTTGTCTGGAGGGTTTCCACAACCACTGCACCTCACTACTCTCATAACTGCTCTGATAGCCTGCCTTCACTGTAGAGCTAACATAGTGAAAATATGGTATCAGATCACTCAGATTAAGAGTATGTTACATCTGGAGATCTTCATCCTCAGGATGCTGTTGTCCAGACCAGTGTGACTGTGTCCATAGAAACACTGTCCCAGCACAAATGTGTTACAAATTACTGTTCAGTGAACTCATTCACAAGGTGCTCTCTCATCTGCCTAGAGATGCCATCTATGGCAGTGACATGAAAACAATGCTTTATGTAAGTAGCTTCTAAGCAGTTATTCATTATAAATGCAGACAGTTCTGACAGCAAAAGCAAACAGGATTTGGCAGAAAGAGCTTAATAAGAATGTCATTAAGGAATTCAGTCTAGCAGCTAGCATGTGCTTTGTAGTGCAGTGAGATGATTTCCCTACCTCCTTGCCTCTTTCTTTGGGTGCTAATCATAAAAATGTCACTGTAAGTATATTTTCCCTCTTGGTGTGTTTTACTGGTACCATACCACAGCTTACCAGAAGATTGCTGTCAGCTCCTGGCAATCTGTATTCTCTGTTGGTGTCTCTGAGATGTAACAGAAATAAAACGAGAAATGCACAACACARGAGAAATACAGCAAAGCAGCATAAGCCTGGTAATGCAGGGGTTGGAACAGGAGGACTAGTGGTATCAACATTTAGTTTCTCTGCATATTCATTGAATGTATTTGCAAACACGAGCCCTTATTTGTGTAGGTGCTTTGCAGGGTATTAACCTTTGGCAAGGAGAAGCTGATAAGAATGATTCCTGATGAAAACTGTTTATATTTCCTTTACTCATGCTTATTCAATGTCATAGTAATGAAATGTGTTTAAGATTAAGGGAATAAACTAATTTTTAAAACTCCATGTCTCTATCTCGACCTAGACAAAGTAAAACATTTTTATCAAATGGCTGGAACAATTTGATATATTGGTTGCTTTGGAAAGGTTAATCTGCAAAATTGGCRTGTAGCACTGAGTCTTGGCATGCCATATACCATCCTATGGGCTGTACAGAGACAAAGTATAATTTAGTGCTCTGGTCTTGGTCCAAATTTATCTGACTTTTGATCAACAAGTGAGAATGTATCTGCTGTTTCATTATMGGGGATCTGCAAAGAAGTTTATCAGTTCTCTTTAAAAGAATAAAAACAGAAGAATAAAAGCCTCATGTTTGGAGAATGAGCAGCACTTTACAGAGACTTTTTTCTGGGTTTACATTCTAATGTTAGAAATATCAGGAACAGAAATCTTGACCCGTATACATTTGCTAAAAGATTTATTCAGAATTTAGTTAAAAGTGCAGAAGTGTTGAGTGATTTACGCAGATAGTACTTCTTGTGAAGAGTTTAATTAAATAAATGTAAACTGTTTCTAATAAAACCCCAACAAATTTCTCAACTGAGGTGTTTCAAACAGTCTAAATTATGATCTCATTTGCTTTACCTGGTGAGCCTGATTTCCTTGATACGTCATATCGCAACCCTGCCATTGCTCTCCATTTTCTTTAGGACCTATGGGTGCATCAGAATTTTGAACTTCTAGTTTCCATTATTTATGTTTTATACATGTTTTTATGTCTACATATTGAACGGTTAKATTAATAAATGGTAATGTATTACAGTTTAGATGACCAATGACTAATCAGTCCAGAGAAGATACCTATTTTCTTCTGGATTATCCTCTCTATCCTACTGCTTTAGATGCTTTAATTGAATTGACTAGTTTATTTTTGCACTTCTTTAATGAATTCCTGAACTGAATTCTAACAGTGCTAGTTAGAAGTGACTACTAGCAGTACCTCTCACACATTTCTCTGACTTTTTTTCCCCCTGCTGCTGAAAAGGTAAGGTTTATACTATTAAACTCCCCACCCTTTAAAAAACTTTTTGGTTGTAGCTCTTCCTTCACTGAATTTCCCATCTTTGTAATTAGTGTAGTTTGAAGAATTGTCAGTTTCTAACCCAGTTCCAACTCCACCAAAGGGCAGAGTGATCCTGTAGGAAAGAAGTGCTATCTGTACTAATAACCATAAGTGACACTCAGGAAAACTGGGTTTTCTGAGGAAACTCTGCATGTTGCCAATTCTTTCTGCCATTCAGCACTAATGAAAAAGTTGATGACCTTGCTGCAGCTAACAGATGCTGCMGAAAAGGTTGCAAGGCTATTAAATTCGGAACAGAAATACAGTACATTAAGACTAATTGAGCATGTTGGTTCCTGTTGCGACTGTGATGCCGCTGGTTTGATAATGACATCTCTGCTGAGAGTTTCTGAAGCCTTTTAGAGTGGTGACATAGGAACAGATGAGCATTTCAGCATAGCAGCTATTTCTGAAGTAATGTTAATGGCAGCACTGACAGCCCTGATGACAATGAAACAGGGAAGGACAGTCTGCTAAAGGCTACAAAAATCTCAGGTCTGCTCTGCTACGGAGGATGCTAGATTGCTGTCAGAGTGGTGTGACAAAGTGGGTTGGAAGGAAGCTTTGGGTTTCGCCTACACATCTGCCTGACCTTGCATTTCTGGGAATTATGTGCCAAGCATCCRGTGGGGACTCTGAGCTCTATATGGAATTGCTGCAGTAGTTCCATTCCTTCAATGGAAGGGGAAAACTATGTCTCCAGTATGCTTGATTCTTCAAAACACTTTTTATTTCTTCACCAAATTACATCAGGAAAGACAATGCTGTTTTGCATAAAGATTGCATTACACCAACTGCTTTCCAAAAAGATTSTTTTTGGGGGAGGAAGGGTTGATTCAGAAATGGCAGTGATTTCATCAGCAGAAAATCAGTTTCACTAGGACAACACAACTGAACTCGCAGCATCTTGTGGTATTACAGTTTTGGAAAGAAAAAGCCCTAAAAGTCTCTAGTGGCAATAATTTCAGAGACAAGGAATTGTTCTCTTTTAAACATATTTGAGTTTTGCTGCAAAGAAAGAATTGAAAACTGGGTCTTCTCTCCATACTCTATTTTATGGGCTAATTAGGAATATTCAATTGCTAAGAAGTTGCTGAGACACCCAGAAGTTAAACACAGAGATCACCAGCACCATGGCAAAAAAATTACTTAGTGCACCATGACTCTTCTCTGCCCTCTGCCCTCCCTTGAGCCCTCTCTCACAGACGTCTAGAACATAGACAGCTGTTGAACGTATTGCAGTTTGGCAATTATTTCTTATTTACTGACTTGCTCTAGTCATTCCAGACTGGAGGACAACTCATTTTTGGGTGGGACTTGAGTAGGTCTTGTAGATTTCAGAATTGGATGTCACACAGCAATTATTTTGATATTACAAATTCTTTACAGGATGTGTTAGGTGTTTCTTTAAAACATAAGCAAAGGTTATTTTTTAACAAAGTTTACCATCACAGGGAAGCTTAAATCTCATTCACAGGTTGCAGCTCTGTATTTCTCAAAACTATTCAAATTATAACATCAGTGAAGTGGACAAGGTCAGTCAAAAATGATGGAGAAGGTAACATTAAAACATTCAGTAGCCCCATCCTTTCACAGATTGCCCATCATCTCTTCTCCACCACAAGGCACTTCCCTCAGCAGATGTCTTCTCCTTTCCAGCCATTACTGGCAGAAAATATAGTACATGTGTCAACATGTCTTGTAGCAGGCTCTGTAATTTACCGGAACTTAAGATACTGCCTTCACAACAACAGAGAAGGATATTTGTCAAAGAAAATGGTTCTTGTGCTGCAGAAGATACACATTGTTCATTTGCTGTTTTGTGTCTTCTAAACTCCATAATGAAACTGCACCACTAAAAGCTGAAACAGCGTTAGATTAACTTCTCTGAAATTCACGTGTGTCTACTTGACTCTGTGAACTCAATGAATCCTTGAGAACATTTAACTTTGTTTTCTGTCATTTCATGCCAACATTTTTAGGCATTTTTACTTATGGAAGAATTAGACAAAAGTCAGAAATTGAAAAATACATTGAAAAAATCTCTATTTCAGAGGTACTCATAGGAACTGTTGTTAGGTTTCTCATGGCATGCCATTCTGTATAGATGAGGTTCCTTGATTCAGATAAAGCCCCAGCTTTGTTTTCTGGTTTTCCTTTTTTGATAAACCATCTGAGGTTGCACCAAGAGTACTCATTTAAAAATCCATACTGGGAAATTGAATCATGCTTGGGATTTTGACTTAAGGAAAACAAGGACAMTTGAGACAATGAATTCTCATGAAGCTTTATTATAGGAGTTCTTAAGTAAGTTCCTTTTGATTACTGCAAYATTTGGTTTCTCAAAAAAGAAATTACTTTTTACTTTTCAGGACTCTTTTCAGGAAGACAAGCGTGACTCGCTGATGTTCATAATTTTGAAAACTTTGAATTGAAAATTTTAAAAACTGGTTTTGTTCAAAATTTACAGAGACAGTAGAAAGAATGTATGATGAATAGAGCACTGATTTTTAATGCTTTTTGGAATATTGTCTTCCCTGCTTCTACTATGCTCTTTATATGAGTGTGATGGTAAGCAAAGCTGACTCTTTGTGTAGCCTATTATTTAAACCGGAAGGTTGTCTTGCATTTTTAAATAAATAGTAGGAGAACATGTTGACCAAGAATAAGATTGAAAAATCATAACACCTTTTTTCACATGGTAGGTGATAAGAAAAAAGTTATATATTGAAGCATACACTTGCTGCTTAGTCACTATTTTTTACTTTCCACCTTTCCCCCTTGACATTATTCAATTTGTCATCAGTTGCTCAGCATATTTGGCCATGCTGAATCAGAAAGGGAACAGAAAACAATTAATTCCACTTCCTGATTCATCTTTCCCATTCTGTTCATTTTTCCAGGCAGTGTTCAATCCACTGCTTATAAAGTTATTTTATTCTRAGGCTATGCAGATAATGATGAAAAAAGTTTAAATACTTATTTTAAACTGTAGCTAGGCATGACTGATTACTCAAATTGAAGCAGAAATTATAAAGTCAGGTATGTATGTATTTAAATCCAGTTAAGACCAAAATTAATGGATTTTATATATAACCTATGAAGGCCAAAAAGCCATATATTGAATACAAAACAGTACACTCTGATTCCCAAACTCATAGCAAAAGACCAAGAAGCACACAAATGTGGACTTAGGCTGTTTCCACCAAAGAAACTGAAATTCTACAAGCTCTACTTAGAATTTGAGAATTTTTATTTTATTCATTTGTTATCTTAATAATGCACTGCACATCACCAGAAGTGTCCCAGGAGAAGTTAAACAAGAATGTACTTTGTTGTAGGGGGATAGAATATAAGAAAATAAAGATTGTGTAGAAAGTAATCTTACCCCTAAGGAGTTGCAGCTGGGCCAATTATCAAGGATTAGGAACAGGCCTGACTTGAACAGGCCACAGCTGTAACCAGTGAGAAGAAGAGTGCTATAAAAGAGTGGGGTGGCTGGCTGAGAAGGGAAGTGGAGTCTGTTGGCTACTTTGTGARGAAGGAAGAGGCAGTGATCTGAGGAGATGCCCACAAGAAATGCCAAGAAGGTATGAAACTTTTGTGATAAGGMGATAACAGTACGGAACCCCTGCAATAAGATGACACCCCTTTGTAGAMTTAGTAGCAGAAAGAGTGGATCACAGTTAGGATTTCATTTCCAAGCTGAAGACTCATTGTGAGTTCATTCTAGAAAAAGTTCTTTTATGGYGAAAAAGTTATTTATTTATTTTTTAATGTGCCAGACAAAATTGCTGACAGGCACAATGAATAACTGCTAAAGCTTTTCAACACAGAGAAAAATGCCTGAAGAATTGTGCAGTTTCTCAGAATTTCTCTACTCTACTTTTAAAAAAATGTTCTGATTAGTTGAGCTTTTATCCAGTAAGATTTCTAAATGATTTTATGTCTGACAAAAAATAAGTAGGAAATCATTAAGTTGTACTAGTTTTATTGTGATTTTTAATTGAAATAGTGGGATTCATTTCCACAATCCTGTTCTCTCCCCCAAAGCTTCAAATTTTCATGAATATTTCACATGCCTACCAAGTATGAAAATGAACTAATGTGCATGTYCAAAAGTTATGTTTCAATCTCTCTTTTTCTAATGGTTCCATACCAATTCTCCTGATGTAAAGACAAGGTGGTCATAGGAGACAGTACTTGCCATTTGCTGAAGCAGATTCTGGGGATCTGTAGCTGCATCTGTATTACACTTTCCTTTGATTCACAGTGAAAGCCGTGTAGTGGATTCCTCTAATTATCTCTAGCTGCACGTTGGCTGCTGTGACTTGTAGAGCAGTTGGATGTGGACAAACTCAATATTCTTTTGATGAGTATTCATCAAGAATCTGTTTAGTGCTCCGACTGTGGATCAAGTGCACCCCAACCCCAGAGAGACCTTAAGGTCTAATTCAGTTGTTGTCCTTTGGACAACTTCAGCCTGCTTCCAGAGGGGTGCATAAAGGTGGAAGTTCTGTGCCGTCTTGTACAGCTACAAAAGACAAACACTGACTGCTTCCCTGCTGACCCACTTCATACTCAAGTACTYGCTAAAGTTGACGTTGCCTCTGAGTCTTCACTTCCTATGAAATATTTTAATCTCATTTCACTTTCATCTCTTACATGCCTCTTTTGTTTTCCTGTTTTTTTATTTTTAAAAAATTAATATAAGCAAAATGGCTCAGGAAGYGCTCAAATCCCATAGGATTTCCCAGTCTAGTAGTTGCTTTACTAAATCAGTGCAATACCTTCATRTATTGACAGCTTGTTCAACATTTCAATTATCTAGAACAATAATCCCTGGGATGGAAGCAGATAATTTCATAGGTTTTTTTTAAGAATCTATTTTCAATAGTCTGATTTAGAGGGAGTGCAGTAATTTAGGGTTTACTTAGTGCATTAATGCTGAGCCAARTCAATGTGACATATTTATTCCCTTTAATCACACAGTGTTATCTTGACAATTAACCTTTGATGATTCAAAAGGCTTTTGAAACAACTAGTGGCACTATAATTCTATATTTAGATCTAATTGAAGCTTTTGTTCTGAGCATGATTTTTTTCTTTAACGCCAATTGCATTACTAGATGTGCTACAAATGYAATAATATAATTTCATGTGTTTGAAGTAGTTCCTTATAAAGAACAAATGGGCAATCTGAATGGGAAAACATTTTGGGAAAAAATTAAATGATAATTAATTGGCTAGCACAGCATTTTTATATTATGTTATGAAAAGCAGAATTTTGACATGTTTTGTATTTTCATCGTGTCGGCTCTGGCTTTTGCTATTTTTGTACTTTTGCTCCTTGAACTAGTCTAAATCTACATCTTAATCTATTTTGTGTTCAAAAGAAGATTTAAAAATAAATATTACTGCTGCTTTTCTTGTAGTGCAAGTGATTGCTGAGCTTGAGCTAGTTTTAACTGAAAGCAATGGAATGTTCTCTATATTTTCAGTRTTTTCAAGATGTGCAGAAGGCTTAGCTATTATTCTGAATTGTTACCACTCTTAATTGTCTTCTGTGTTGTAATCTTATCAATTCTCCTTTTTACTTATTTTTAATGAGAAAAATTCAATAACTAAATTGAACAATACAGTTCRTTTACATATTTTATGCATTTATAAATGTGTAAAACCCACAAAAATACCAATGTATACACTTCCTCCTCCACCCCTATTCCCCGWAAACTACAAATGAATGCTTTATCTGGTAGCTAGAAATTAACTGTAGCAAAAATAATTTTGGAAGTGTGTTTGGTAGCAAGTATCAGCACACAGATTTCATTTACCAGAGCTAGGAGAATGAGGAAATTAATGGAGAAGTCCCATCAATTCAATTCCCTCTCTCTCCCAGGCCCTGTTTGGGATAGCCTTTCTGTCACGGTGGGGTGGGGAAGAAGAAAGGGGAGAGGCGGTGGAGTGGCTTTGAGTGCTTTCCCTTACCGAAGGTAGCTGAGTTAAAAGGGCAGACAAGTGAGAGGGGAAACAAGGCAGAGGGTGATGTAATTTCATTTTAATGGGTGAGGGACCAAGTCAGTTATCATAAAGATGAGAATGTAGTTTCCTATTTGTTTAGGTAGTGTGTGGCATTTCCCGTATTGATGCTGTCCCATTTGACTTTGTGTCTTCTGTACAGATTTGGTACTTGCAGATAAGGAATTGCTGTCTGGGAATGATGCATGAAAGGGGAAATAAGTAATTACCATGTTTTTGAGTGGGGGTTTGCTGGGGTTTGTAAGACCTGCTATGCAACTGGAAGGGACAAGTGTTCCTGGCATTGCTGGGAAGGCTGCTCAGCTGTGTTTCTAGGTGGACTGGAATGAGTTTGTTTCATTAAAAACTCTCTATTTCCAAGGGAAGCAGAGATTTTGTAAAGTAGAGGAATTGCAAAAGCAAGAATACAGGTGCCTCTCAAATGGTCAGCAGTGGTGTGTTAGGCAGTGAGAACTGTCATACAAGCTAGCAAGAAATAAATCTTTCCCTGCTGCCTCAAGGTGAAATATCTACTTGCTCCTGGAGTGTGGTTTTACTGCCAGTGATGAGCAGCAACTAAGGTGCAGTCTATAGAGGGTCGTGGTGTATCAGTGATAAGCATTTTAAAAAGSTGTTACTTAGGAGGACTGTGCTAAGGATACTTCTACTGCACAAGGAAAGAAAAGTATTTTGTGAGATGGCACATAGCACTGTTGGCAAATTGTATTTCAAGGAAATCCCAGAGGGTCTAGGCCACGATAAAGGATAAGAGAGAATTAAAAGTGAGTCTTCTACAAACTGTGATCTGCATAAAACTAGTGACTGATTGAATAAACTGTGTAAAAAGATGAGCAAACAAATATGATGTGAAGCTGGAATAATTTTCTTACCGGAGGTTCAAGCTTTCACAGGAAATCAACCATTCTAGACAGATTTTGGCAACACAGCCTGACAGAAACATAGCCACTCATTTCTCAAACTGCACATAGCTTTGTTTCCCTGAGGTGTTAAAAATCAGTTAAGGGGACTAGATAGTCTTTCTTTGACTTGTGCTGTGATGGCTCCTCCTTCACTTTAGCTTGTAATTTCTGGATAACATAGCAGCTTCAGGATAGTTTGGAGATGAAGAAAGTGAGGGACATGGTCTAAAGGCAGCCTTCATCACTCGATTTCTGAAGGGACACAGGAGAAGGTATTTTTCTGTGGTAGTAGTTTGAATTAGTTCTTCAAAAGCATAGGTGTCACAGTCATCTCATTGAGGATGAAAACTGTGTCTGCTAAGACCATCTGTCAATGACCACATGAAAAGCAAGGAATTCTCTGCACTACAAAATGGAGGTAGCCCAACTTCCTGCTTCCTCACCCCTACTAGAGGAACTTCTGGTGTTTAATGGAGAGTAAAACCACCCCTTAATGGGAGCACCAAATCCACAACATGACTCCACAAGCTTTATTTCCTTGTATGACCACAGTACAAACTGTCCCTTTCCTAATTTAAACAGTTGATTACAAGCTATTACCCAGGGCAGCAGTAGGGGAAGAAAAAACACTGCAGAAGCATTGATCTTTGTTCATGTACAGCAGTGCAAGTCTAGCATTGCACTGGTCTCTGAAGGGACCTTCCGGTGGGAGTTTACCTGCCTAAAGATCTTGCAGTTTATCTCATTGTATATTGAATTGTGGCTTTGTTTTTGATTTGCTTCTGTTCTTGCTGAGACTTGATCACTGGGTACCAAACCCAGTGCCCACAGGGAGCCTGCAAGGAACAGACCTCTGCCCCCATGGCTTTGGTTACAAAATTCTAACCCTCTAATGCAGTAAGGCAAGCCACCTCACAGCCATCTGTTCTGGTTTTATATATGCTTACAAAATAAAATTTAAAATGCATCTCTTCAAAGAYGCATATGCAGTATTTTTCTCTCCCTGGGAAAACCGATGTCTATGTGAAACCATAAAGAGATCTAAATGTGAAAACAAAGTAAATTTGTAATTTAACATTTCTCCGTATCAGGAAGGAAATGCATGAATGCATCAGTATTCTGAAAGAATTAATTTTAATTTGTCTTCAATTTGATTCATTTCACATAGTTTAGTATTGTTTAAATCCCTGTGTTTCACTAGAGCTGTTATTTTGGCGTGATTTCTGTATAATATCATGTTTTGAAGACTTTGCCTAGTATCTACTGCTAGATGAGGATCCAAAGGGAGAAGAGAAGAAAAGAGATCATTCTCTACAAGACCAGAATCAGAATGTTTCTGATTTTGGTTATGAGATCTTTCACTTCACTAAGCATCTCCAGTATTAGTGCTCTGGTATTGTTGTATTTTATTAGATGAGACTTTTCCACTCCTTAATTCTCACAAATTTGTTGTTCATGCTGGTATCCTAACTAAAATTGTTTTGTGAGTAATGGGGAGAAATCTTTATTTCATTCACAAACAAGTCAAAACCCTTCTTTCAGGGAATCTCAAGGATTGCCATGGTACAGTCCTTTTCCTATCCTGTCCGTTTTGCTAATGGAGAGAATGCAGATCTGAGTGGCCGGACAAAAGGCAGAAATTTTGTGTCAGACTTGGACCAGAATTTGCATGTTATGTATAAAAATGCAGAGTGGGTGAAAAGCAGCACATGCTCTAAGCCAGAGGGTGACAGTGAGGACGGGGACTGGAAGCCCTGTACCAGCTATTCTGGGCTCACAGCCCAGAAAGCCAAAYTCATCCTGGGCTGTATCAAAAGCAACAGGCCAGCAGGTTGAGGGAGAGAATTCTACCTCTCAGCTTTCTATGAGATCTCRCCTGGAGTGCTGCTTCCTGATCTGGGACCTCCAATATAAGAAGGATGTGAGCCTGTTGGAGAAAATCCAGAGAAGGRCCATGAAGATGGACAGGAGGGCTGGAACTAGGTGATCAGTAASGTCCTTTCCAACCCAAACTGTTCTGTGATTCTATGAGTCAGTCTATGATTCCATAATTGTATTCCCAAGATACTGTTCACCCTTCAGCATTAGCCACCAAAATTTGCCTGGTATATGTAGTAATTCACACTGCACTGAAGYTCTTACCTTATGAAAATATCATATATCTTATGAAAATCTGTTGTGTAAGAAGTGCCAGAGTGAATTCTGGCTGAAGTTTTGGTTTTCTCCTAAAGAAAGTTTTTAATTGACTTTTTCAAAGGAATSAGTTTAATATCTGTAGGGCAAAACTTAAAACTTGCTTGAGTATTTAAGGTTGCCTTGAGTATGTTTTATAATAAAAAAACAAAGGAATTTGCRCAGCATCCTCAAAACTGGGAAAAGTACTCAGCAACATATCATCAAAATCTATTTTCAACTCAGCTCTTGAATGCATTTTCAAAATTGCTACCTAGGTCAATACATTGCAATCACCCAGAATATATGTGAATGATTGATTTTGGCATCTGAAATAGTAATATTATAATAATAGAGAGTAAAGCACCTGTGTCATTTCTGCCTTGAATGGYTGTTAGGGTCATAACACAAAGTAATGAACTGTCTAGTGCAAATAATGAGAGCAGTTAAAATTTCATGGTCTAAACAGCAACTTTGTGAGGAGCAAGATTTATAAAAAGCAGCTTGTTTTGCAAGATATAGCACCATCAACCCTTATGGAGATCTATGTAATCAGGATTCTTACTTTCAGCTCACAGTACCCAGCTCTGCATTTTGCGTAATTGAGGTAGCATAGACTGCTATGTAAYGCTCCTCAGCTGGCATACATACTAGTTACAGGAAGGCTTGTGACAGTAGGAGTCCCAGTGTTTGATATTTCCATAAATATCAAAAAGAAAATGGTTCAAGTCTTTGAGCATAAATGATTCTGGTCAAGTCAGTGGAGTTGTATTCCACTGATCTCAGCTCAGCATATAGCTCATCCTGATAAATATCACTAAAGTAGCAATTAAGTTTTTCTGAAAAGTATGACAGTCTTATTAAAAAGTAAATCAAACATTTTTGGAGGTAGTTTTTTTTTTTTCCCTTTTCATTGGCTTACTAGGATACTGGATGAATTTCTTGATGGTTTTCTAAGTCTATTTTGCAGTTAGGGAAAACAGTCCTAGAATTTATAATGATTGTSTCAGTTCATTGATAGTTCCTCAAATGCCCAGAGTAAATCTGGAAATACAACASCATCTATTCTATATCAGATTAATCTCACTTTTTTCCCTTGTTGTCATTGTCCTTAGGCCGCTAGAGTGTTGCACTTATATTTATAATCCACTGCARTTTAATAATTTTCCCCATGTCTGAATGGTCCTTCCACATATGACAGAAAAAGCTGCTTTTCATGATGAGGCTCTTCAAAAGCAAAATGTCAGTAACCATAACATTCTGGTGACCAGTCAAAAAGATATTTTAAAAACAGCAGCAGCCTCACGAGAGAAAATCCTGTCATTGCAGCCAAAAACCATAGGAATATTGTGGGCCTTGGGAAGTTGATGATGTTTGAATTAGACTGTGATTTTCTTGCTGTTTCAGCCAGTTCTACCTGTTAAACTTATATTCTTCAGAATGGCTAAAGCATTGAATGTGTTCAGTTTTTCCATTTTTCTAACTGTACCAAAATTTTCAGGGTGTACCCAGGCATTTTAGAGAGGAAAAACTGTTTTAATACTACTACTCAAACAAATCATAGAACAAAGGGATRTTTACATAAGCAAGAGTTGCTGAAAAATGCAGAAGCTTGGTTCTGCAGAACCAAATGGAAAGCTTATAATGTAATCCCACTAACAAAACACTCCCAACCAAGAGAGTTTAATGCATCAGAGCTTCCTAAAAACACACCACCTTAGATAAAATTCAGAGATTGCATGGAAACAGTATTGATCCAAACCAAAAAGGTACATTTCTGGGCAGGCATCTTTTCTGGGCTTTTTAGCTTCACTTCCCATTTCACAAGTCTATCATGAYTGCAAAATATAAAAAGTGTTTATAAACTAGAGTGGTTTGTAATGATGGCAGAATGGAGAGTGTTAACAATAGGTAATTTGGGTTCTTTATATTATTGGTTTTGTAAACTCCTTCAGTGTTTTAGCTTTTTACTGTTTTCATTTGCATCATTTTTGTTTGAAATTATTTTGTTGCTTCTTCTCCACTTCTAGCATCTCTGGTGACTCTGCTGTGTAATTATTAAAGCGTCACTAAKTGTCGCAGACATCTTTTCATTAAAAATCCTTTCCTTAGGATTTTTTCCTGGTGAGAAGCTGAGAAGCCTCAGGAACAAAATGTAAACAATGGTTATCTGCTGCTGTGGAATGCAACAGGTGGATCTGTGATTGGCCYATCTTGGATGTTTATAATTAATGGCCAATTGCAGCACAGCTGGCTCAGGCAGAGTTTGGGACAGCTGCCTTTGTTATTCTTTCTGATTCTATTCTTAGCTTAGCTAGCCTTCTGAGGAGAACCTTTTCTTCTATTCTTTTAGTATAGTTTTAATGTAATATATAKCATAAAATAATAAATCAAGCCTTCTGAAATATGGAGTCAGATGCTCGTCTCTTCCCTCAACACAAGACCCCTGTGAACACCATCACAACTCAGTACCAGGCCACTTTTGTGGTAGCTGTCTCAAACCCTGTCTTTAGTTTGCTTTTCTGCAAAAGACTGAACTTTTGAAAAGAGGCAGGGGCTTTCAAGCGTTCCTAAGGGATGAACATTGTGGAATATAGCTGAATATTCTGGAATCATGTATACATTAGGCATTTAGCTTCTGTAACTGCTGCAGGTCACCACCATTTAGTGGTAAAGAGCAGATAGTACAGGAGTCACATCTGTTCTATTGTACTTTTAAATATTGACTACATATAATTAGGTATTTATCCTGGTTCAGAAGTACGCAGGTGAATCATGCTTTATGTTAGAGTACRAAAAGATGTTAAACAGAACCATTTCATCATTCATCTGAAAGGAAATGGAATGCTGCCTTTCAATAGAATGTTTTTTTAAAGCAAGATGACAGAATAGATTTTGTCACAGCAGTATGATAAAAGGCTGTCATGTTCATGCTGCTGCCACTTATAAATATTAATATGTCTGCCTTTTTGTTTACTGAAAAGTYGTCTTTGGGAGAAATGACAGCTATAGGTTATTAAACTAAATTTTTACAGGTTTACATTGCCAAAAATGTATGGCTAGCTGAAAGCTGCAGAACTCTGTTCTGCTGTTGTACAAAACAACWTAATTTCATTAATTCCAGGCCCTTTGTAAACAGGTTTTCTTTAAAAGAAGACATGTATCTCAAAAGGGGCACTTTGACCAATTGTTAAGAACTGATTTTTTAAAATTATGACTAGATTTATTTTTGGGTTTATTTCTAATATCTTAGGTTTCTGTTTCCCTTTTCAGTCAAAATTTTGGTTTTTCCTTTTTATATGTTAATATTTGAAGAATTTCTACTCATTGTTTTCTATGAAAGCAAGATATTTTCAATTTTATTTCAGTTTTAAAATATGAAAAGAAATTGTCCTGTTCTAGGACAGTAGCTGAAGAAAATTTTGACAAAATATTGTATGTTTTCTTAAGTTAAAGGCAATTTTTCATTTTTGTCTCCAATGTTTTACTCCAAATCTTGTGTTTCTCTGGCACACAGAACACCTACATCTTTGTATTCCCTCTCCAACACTTTCAGACYTGACAGAATTGTGTTTCCATCATTTGCCTTGCTTAGTAGCTGGAAGTTTTCCCTATGCTCCTCTAGTGTTCCTGTGTACAGGATTTTTCATAGAAACACAGAATCACCAAATATTTTGGTTTATAAGGGACCTCTGGAGGTCATCAAATCTAATCCCCTTGTCAGCTTCTGTGCAGAGCTGCTCCCCAGACAGCTGGCCCCAGCCTGCAATAGTGCAGGGGGTTGTTCTGCCCCACATGCAAGACCTTGCATTTGGTTCTGTAGAACTTGATAAGATTCCAGTCAGCCAATTTCTTTATCCCGTCTGTGTTTCCCTAGAGATTTTTCCTGAAGGATGGTTTTCCATCCAATCTACAAGAGGATAAAGAGATCTTAGGCTTTTTGTTGCTTAGCTACAGACAATTTGAAAGGGATCTTGCAGACATTAACAAGAGTTAGGGTTAGGTTTATCATGTGTAGTTTATTTTAACCTAGGACTGAAGAGTACCTTACTTTTTATGTGCACTGTACAGAGTTTGGGGAGTTCTAGATGCCTCTAGTGATTCCTCCTATCTTCCCATTCAAAACCATGCATGTTGTCTTCTGAAAACATCTCTTTTGATCTCTCCCTCTCTCTGCTTAGTGCAGAGGGAAGATCAAAACAAGGCTCACCACTATTTAGTGTTTGGTGACCTCAGGTCTTATCTCTCTGGGTCATGCTGGACTTCTAGTAAAGTCATTCCATCTGTGGTCAATAAATAAACATTGTGTTGAGTACTRGGCTTTGCTAGTGATCATACATCCACCTGCACAGGTGTTTTAAGAGCAGCTTCCTTCCTTTTTTCCAACTCCCAGCAAGAACAAAGATGGGGAYGAATGCATTGGGAAGACTGTGTGGCTAGCTACTGAATGAGAGRCCAGTCTTACATACTGGGTCCTTCCTTCTGCTATATCTGCTTTCACTTCTGCCAACTTGCTTTGATGTTGGTTTTCCAAATGAAAATTTGATCCTGCTGAATTCATTGTTTCTACTGTCTTCTTTCTCTGGAAGCAGCATATGCWCTGTCCTCCTGGTGTGTGCAAAATAGATGACACAACGAGCTACGTGATAAGYGAACCCTAAAGAAAGAAGGGGAAAGGGTAGGAAATTCTGCAGGATCATTCCAGCCCAGTGTACTGTGCTGGGCATTTCAAGATGGAAACAAGAGCTCATGCCTTATGGTTATGCATATTGCTGTGCTCTGGTTTAATGTGTGACAGAGAACACCCCCTGGGTGACAGGAGTAAGGCACAACTGCTGTCACATACTCTTTAGYGCCTCCTGTTCTGCATTGCTTGGTGATGTGGGTTGCAGCCCTGTGGATATGTTAAAAAATCTACGATTTTGCTGTAACACTTTTAAATTAGAGTTGTTTATGGCTACCTTCATATTCATGTGCCTGTGTACTACTGATTTCTATTTCTACCCAGGTTAGTTTTTCACTGCTAAAACTACATACTAGTCTGAYAGTGTATAAATAATACATTGCATATGGCAAGATTAAACTTTTCTTCCAACACCCTGTGACTGAGGGGAAGCAATATAACATGCATTTCCATTTTCCTGCCTCTAGGTTTCATTATAACTATTTCCAGCACCACCACCAGGAAAACCTCAAAGCCTTGCATCTTTGCTATTTTAATTTATATGTTCTCAATTATATTTTAAGTTATATATAGTCTCATTATTACCCAAATTATTAGRAAGAATATATGAACAAGCTTTCTCATGAATCTACATGTAGTGAGAACGAAGGAGCAGTGTGTTACCATAACGGAAGAGGTGATCAACGTGTGCCTTCCCCATAGGTAGTAGTATCTTAAATGCCATCTGTTTGGTATATTTAAGACTGGTTGATAAGAATTCATTAAACTCAATTTTGCCTAACTTATATGCAGGTAAACCTGTATGGATTTATTTCAGCCACAACATGGGATTTCTCCCTTCACCCAGAGGTCTTCTACTTAGTAGCTGATGCAAAAGAGCGACCAAGTTAAACTTTGTATTTTAACTTTCAGTAATTCATTGTGCTTCAAGCTGCTAGCCCAAGAATTTTTTTGTACGTGTTTACATTGTGCTGAAGAAAATGCTGATAGAACATTTGACACATCTAATTATGCTTCATTCTGAAAGAAATCATGCCAAGCTGTTTTAGAATACAATTTACAGGACTTCTAAAGGTCTACTATTTATAAAGGCATGCAGAAATGCGCTTTTATAAAGCTCTGGCTCAGAGTCTAAAAAGAAAATTAGAATGTAGACTTCTTTTAGAGCAGGTARTTCTTGCTGCATTGTTCTTCCTTGCTGCAAACAGACAAACCCAAGATCAATGCCTTAGCAGCTAATGGAGATCGTGGGCGAAGTTGTGAATTTCATTTGGCATTTGCTCTGAACTCCTCATTGCAGCTGTACTCGGATACCCTCTCTCAAGGTAAAAGCTGATTACCCAAATTTTATTAACTTGTTCTTTCTCAGAAGTATTACTGATCTTGACAATATGATGTGTGACAGTAGCTCCTAAATGAAGCTAAGCTAACAGCAGAAAACTGCTCTCTTAAGGATTGGTGAGACCATGATGCCTGCATCAAGAGTAGAGCAGACCTTTCTAGATTTAGCTTTTTCCCTGTTTATTAGGTTCTTTGAGTAGTGTGGTAAAAATTCACTTATAGACTTCAATGTATTTATCAGAGACAAAATTTTTCTATTGCTGATAATAGATGATCTAGCAGAAATGGTATATTAATTGGACTACCTCCAAAGTCATGTAATTCAGTGTATAAATTTTATTTTCTTTTAAAAATGTGTAGTTCATTAATATTCACACTTTTTGCAACGAGAGATGGCAAATCATCACCTGACTTAATTGGTTTCATCTTATCTGCAGTGACTCYGCCCTAGATTCTTGTTCCTCATCCTGCTATTCTGTTTTAACTAATAAAAATTACTTGTGATTAGCTTTCATATGGAGTAGTAATTCCAGGTACAGTGAGAAGAAGAGCTGAATATCAGCCATAAAGAAYGCAGTTTTTGAGCTGTTTCCTAGCTGGGCTGGTAGGCCCTTAATTTCATTACATGTATTCATTKTGTAAGTGCAGGGGGAATGAATTCAGAGGATAGATTCCTGCAGTCATAGTTGTGTTCAATTTGACCCATGCGTGTTTCCCCTCTATACTTCTTTTGGATTTTAGAAAGAGGTTTGGGCACCTCCTGGGAGAGCCAGGGTGTCTATTGGGGCTGCATTAGCTGCCGATGTGCTTTGAAGTATCTGAGCCTCAGAGGCACAGAATGGGAAGAAAAAGAGGGGTTCTGGCAGAACTCTCCTCTTATCCCAGTGCCAGAAAAGCTGCACTGAAAGGAGCATGGCACAGTCCTAAAAACACTGTCTACCGAGGGGCTCCCAAAGCTGTTAGTGAAGTCRGAGTTTAAAGAGCAGTAACAACAAAGGGCAGCTTTTGGTCCATTTCTTCCCAGGGAGGGCAAGGTCACGATGAAAACTCACAAAAACAAACATAAAAGCTATGTCTGAGCTTTTTTTTCTGACACTTCAGTACCAGAAAGGTCACACAAACTGAGCACTTATGCAGCACAGGGAACAAAATTTTAATGTAAAATGACAGCCAGCGATATTAGTGTCAGTAGAAAGTTTGTCTGACTTCTGCCTTCAAGTTGCTCTGAATCACTTCTGAAATGGTGACATCAATATGAATGTTCCCAGCAGCAAGAGCCAKAGTGGAAAATGTTTAGAACTTTGCCTAATTTCTGATAGTTAATGAGACCTAGAGGGAATATTCACAGAGCAAAAAGCACCTTGTTTTGGCTTGTTTGCTTTCTAATGCAGAATATTTATTTGTCTCTAGTCACTCCCTAATGACACTTCTGTCTTTCAATCTTCAGCCTGTGCCATTCAGGATATAAATAAGTAGAAAAAGACTTTGCAAACCATTTTTAAAAAGTTTCTTTGGATTTCCCCTGTGGGACCTGTGCTCCTGTTTAAGTATGTGGAACTGTTTACCTTCCTGGTCTCTAGCCCAGGAGAGCCAAGGGATGTAATTCTGAGCCATTTATTCCAGCTTGCATGCAGAAAAATGATGCATTGCATGCCTTAAATGATACATCCAGGCACTTACACTGACTGGCATGCACATGGGTTGGCATACAGGGACTGYCAAGGTGGCATTGTGGTGCCTGGGGCAGGATGCAAGGGTGGTGGCTGTGCCTCATAATTTTGTTTGGWAGAAGGGCTGTGCTCATTGAAAGAGTGCTATGGAGAATCCTCCCTGCACAGCCCATTGTGCAAACACAGATTAAGGAGGAAGATTTTGTTCTGTAAATACATTTGTCCTCTTGGGGTGCCTTCTGAGGACAGACATCCTTCTCAGACTGCCCTGGCTTTGGCATGTATGTACAGGCACTACCTGTGGCTCTGACACTCACACACAGCCACCAAAGCACTGGGAGTCCCACAGGGTGCAACAATTTAGGTGCTGTCTGCAGGGGGACAGAGTGGGAGTGGAGAAAGAAGAGGGTTGTGAAGCTGGAGGCTACAGTAGAAGGTCAGTACTAGGTGTGTGTGTGAAGGCACAGCAAAGAGGAAAAAGCCCTTCAACTTTACCCATTTGTTTGAAATTTTAGTAATTATCAAACTGAGTTTTATAATTCCTTTTGAATTAGTCCTGCTGTGTCTCAATTCACTCCTTACACTGTATTGATATRATTCACTATTTTGCATATTTTGGAGATGAACTGCTTAGCAATTCTGAAAGAAAACACTATKATGCTCTAGGGATATCAGGTCAATAGACCTTCATAGAAAAAGCTGTATGAAGTTTACCAGTTTCAGTTGGCTAGAATTATTGATTTTTTTTATTCTTTAACTAAATTATTTAAATTGAAAAATGGGRTTTTTCTTAGGGGAGAATTCCAGAGGAAAGTTTTTGCAAATTTCACTTTTGACAGATTTTGTTTAAAAGGTGATTAAAACAGTGGTGATGTTTTGATTCTAAACTCAGGTTCTGGAGTTTTTATGCCAAGGTTACTCTGTACTAAACTAAACTTATTTTTAGGTTTGTGAAACTCTACAAAACACTTGGGAAGACAGACTTGGAGTGAAATGGATGTTGTTTGGCTTTGGATTGTGTTGTAAAAGCTTTTCTTATCCTGTAAAAGCTTCTCCTCCACAGAGAATAGCCTTTTATTCCTTTTAATTGACAAATGCTTTTCAGTTGTGTTTGCTTCACAAAATCTTTTATATAATGTGAAATTCTGCATTCCATCTTTGTGAAATTATCTGAAAAACAAGCATATTCAAGGAAATGCATATGTTTTAACATAAAGAAGTACCTTTCATTCTGGAGGTATTCCATATCTTGCTTACTTTGGGGGTGTAGGGGAASATGAGCCTAATTCCTTGAATACCAGAGTCTGCAGAAAATCAGGAGAAGTGGGATTAATTCTATAACACATAAAGGGCATTCAGATCTTGGGATAGGCTTAAATAGGATAAGTCTCTGACACACTTTCCCATCCCCTATTTTGTCAGATTGGAGATTTGCAATCACCTCAGATAGTCTTAGGGTTTATTCTTTTGTTGACAGTCTTGCAGGAAGGAAGAAATTACTCAGTTTAAGTAGCATAAATGAATTTTCTTAGTGCACTTCCACTTTCAAATTATAATATTTCCTCCTGCTTCATATGCAGCRCAGTACAAAGAAAGTAAGAAATGCACAACAAATTTGCAAAGAACTTATTTTCCCTCTGGGACCACATGGCCTTTCAGGTCTCCAAACACTATGTATATCAGAGAAATCTAATTATCTGGACCATCAAATAATGGAATTATTCAGGTTGCAAGAAAACTTGGAGGGTTGTTAGTCCAGCAACTTTGTCAAAGACAACTCAGCTATCTGATAAGACCAGATTTGTTAGGACTACCTTGTCAGGTCTTGAAACTACTATGGACAGAGATTTTACAGCCCCTGCTACACTTTAGGATATTTATCCATTGGCAATTGCAGTAGAAATACCYAAGAAAGCACACAGAATGCTTTTTYATATAGCRYAGGAAGTGATTATTCTCCTTTAAATTGTACATGTTGCATCCTATCTGCACCTTGGTGAAAGAAAGATATTTATGATCATGTGTACAGTTTTATTATTTTAGTCCAAGTAATTAAATTTATTTGCTTATCTRGATCAAACAACTTCAGAAACAGACTGGGGAAACTGAGAAGTGTTTTCTTAATGATATTTTTTCCTGAAATTGTATAATCTCAGACACTATAATTAGCATTGACCTTCATGTTTTTGTTTTATGAGCGACTGTTGTCTAAAAAGSTTGTGTCTTTTCCCAGTTGCTCCAAGACAAAGTATTTTTTTATTATTAAACAGACTGGATTTTCTGTAAACTGTACATTCTTGAGTGATCTATTCTTTTATGTAAGCATCATGTATGTAAACAGTTGGGATTTTCCATGTAAAAAATCAAATTCATGTGATGGTACCAGTTTTATGAGTAGATTCTGTAGAATGCTAATGCTGTAAATATTAGAAAGTTACACAATAGTTCCAGCATCCTGGGCTGAATGGGAAAGGCCACTGTCAGCAGATTTGGGATGTGATTCTTCATTTCTAACCAGTTCTGGTGAAACATATCTGGAATTTTAGGTTCAGTTCCAGGCTCCCTAGTAAAAGAAAGACATGGATTAGAGTGTCTCCAATTAGGGCCACTAAGATGATTAAGGTACTGGAGCATCTCTTGTATGAGCRGAGGCTGGGAGAGTTTGGATTGTTCAGCCTGAAGAAGAGAAGGCTCAGGGAGTCTTATYGAAGTATATGAATATTTGCAAAAGAAAATAAATGTCAAAACCAGATTCTGTTAAGTGATGGCYGGTAGCAGGACAAGAGGCAGTGGATAAAAGTGAAATACTGGAAATTAAAATGAAATACAAGGTTTGTATTTTTCTATTGGAAGTTATCAAACACTGGCACTCTGCTGCTCTGAGAGGTTCTGGAGCCTTGATCCTTGGAGAGATCCAAACCTTTCCTGGTCAGTGTTCAGTGTCGCTTTAGTTGACCCTGCTTTGAGTGCAGGATT
The DNA here is from genome assembly GCA_014549065.1 of Cardinalis cardinalis. Lineage (NCBI taxonomy): Eukaryota > Metazoa > Chordata > Aves > Passeriformes > Cardinalidae > Cardinalis > Cardinalis cardinalis. Next base: position 609,724 of record JACDOX010000189.1, on the reverse strand, counting down.
GAACTAGAAGGTCTCTGGCATTGCCTTCCAGCTTTGGCAATTCTGTGACTTGGTACTTATCTTTCTCCTAAACCATTTTGTAACGTTCTATATTTCACATTTTTCATAAAAGGGGCATTTACTGTGAGTGGGCTGTACTCTAAACATTGCTGTGTGCATGGATGTATAGCACACCAGTGTGTGCTAAACCACATGGATCTAAGGATGTGCAAAACAAGAGAAAGCAGTTGAAGTSTTAGCATAGGCTAGAGCCACATGGTTACTTCTTTTCATCAGAATGTTTCAGAGCAGATCTATCTTTGAGTGTTGCCCAAAATGATGTGTTGAACTATGTTCACTGAACATAATTCAGAGTGAGAGTGTGGAACTTACACTGGCATTAGGAATGAAAGATCAAACAGATTATCAGATTGCTACTTCTCAGTTTGTGGCATTCTGGGTTTCAGTCTGACAATAGGTTGCTTTAAAAAACCATGACTAACTCTCAATTTTTTTTTTTATTATGAGGGGAGTGGAAAATTTAATTTYTCCCTCTAAAATAGCAATATTGCTTTTTCTTTCTTTTGGCAACCATAAGTGAAGTACAGCTAAAGTTTTGAAGATGAATCTTGGTGCTTCACCTCTCTGTTGACTTAAGTAAAATTCTGAACCGTGGGAAACAGGATTGTGAAATACAGCCTCATACATGCCACTGAGTTTCTCCAAGAGAAAATTCCTGTTTCTTTTGATGTAATAGGAGAACTTTTGCCTTATTTCTGGACATTCTGCGTGAAGTGTTTGACTTTCTTTCTTTAATAGCCATAGAAATACTGTCATGGCTAGTTCAGTAATCATGAGAWCTACCACAGCCACAAAATCATATGRTTGTAACTTTTGCATTAGGTCTTGGTTTTCTCCTGACTGATTGCTTCTTGTCATAGTTTAAAGCTTCTGCTCAATTTCAATGTWGCAGTTTTTGATGCTTGCAGTTGGAAATGTATGACTGGGAGGTATCTGGACCATTGCACAGACAAATCAGAATAAAACTTATTTGTAACTACCCTATTTATATTTAAATTTATGTTCTCTGATTGGTTTTCCATGGGCTATGTAGTAGGAAGTGAAAAAATTCTTTACACCTTCCAAGTCCATTCTTATCTCAAAGAATCTATCACTAGAGATGAAATATCCTTCACACTCAGATCAGTCTATAAATTTTAAGGGTCAGTCCTCCTCTTTTAGGAAAAGAATGCTTCAAGTACATTCATACAGTTTTTATGAGCTCCTTCAGATTAATTAATGAGATCTGGCCCACATGCTTTAGGCTGGGGCTGAATCCTCAGGGGAGCAATTGGAGCTTTGGGTCCAAGAGTTGAAATGAACACATTTTATGTGTATGAGCAGCTAATGTACCAGGGCCTAACACTAAAATAGGGATCAAGCCATACTCATGATGTATATGCACCCTCTGATGGTTGTTTCATGCATTGTTTAATTTTTATTTTTTGGGGGAGGAAGGATAATATAAGAGCTGTGGTAATGAGTTCTTCTTGTCTCTTATTTTACCATCGGAAATTGAAGTTTATTGTTTTCCAAGCACAGCTTCCCTTGAAAATCAATCTAAATCACCTTTCTTTTTCAACTGTGAATTGAATGCACTGCAGCTATTGCTGATTAGCTGTACATGGGGACATACTGCTGCAGTCATATGCCTGTTTGTGTTTATCTTCATTCATTCTGAAAAGAAAAGGTCAGAAAAGAGAAAATCCAGCATAGAGGAGTGGAATTGATTGGGAATGGCAACATGAAGTGTTGTGATAGGAGAAGTGCTAAAACYAGCGAAAACAGCTAAAAGGGTAGAGAGGCATTTGTAAAAGCACAATGTGCAAAGTGTGAAAAGAGACAAAAGAAGCCATGTCTGGCTGATTCCTGTCACGATGCTTTTATGGTCATCAGTGTCTGTGTTGTCTGCTGGTTGTGACCCTGACACAAGATAATGTGTGTGAACTCAAACATTCTTTCTAGTGGGAAGGCTTCTGTCTGGGTGACCTCAGCTGTTAGTTTGTCTCTGCTCACCAATACACCTGCCATGTGTTTTTAGTTCCTCTGKAATAATCTATATWGAGAACAGTAATATYTTTATAAAAATTTTTAAAAATAAGGGCATTAATTTTTCCTTTCTAAGCTTGCTCTATAAAATGGATCTACTCTACTGATATGTGTGGCCAAGCCACATTTGTCCAGTGAGTGCTAGCTAAATTCAAGTTTCATATTAGTTTTGTCCAAAAATAAACAAATTCTGCTTGCTTGTTTTTGTAGACTACTATGCTTAAGAAATTCAGYGCCAAAAGTTACACTGAGGATATTAATTAATAATCATAATCTGCAAGCCCACAAATCTGCAGACWATTTGCCTTTGTGTTTAAGACAAAGAAATATTTACTCTGTGAATACTGTCAGAATAGCATTCAACAGCTTGTTATACACACAACCAAACAAAAATGCTGTAATGTTTCAAACTGTGCCTAAGACCAGCAATTTCCATGCATATATTAGCACCAATTATAAAAGTCATTCTTCACTGCCATTTTCCTGAAGAGTTTTCTTATAGAAAGCACATATTCAGTGTCTATATCTCTAGAGTGCAGATGCAGAAGCAGGAACACGCATGAGAAATAAATGAAAAATAGCTTTCCAGCTCACTGAGTGAAGGGCTAGCTCTGTTTTGAATGCCATTACTGCATCCAAATTTCTGCTTCAGCTCTTGGGACGCACCTAGGAGTGATGTCTTTAATAAGAGCCTTCACCAGTCTTACTTGCAGTATGTGTTTGCCTTGTAGTGCTTTAAGTCACTAGTTTCTGGCAGGAGGCAGTTTGGTTCTTTGTCATATTGAATTTCCCTAAACTTAGGGAAAGTTAGTATAAAATTGCTAGACCAAAAAGCTCACCCAAGTTCATTACTCTTTACCCAAGTTCAGCCTTTGGTTAATGAGTTAAAGAGGTTTGTTTCTGTCCCCACTGGAAGCTAAAGCCCTGTAGGATGTTGTACCTGCATGGAAAATCTGTTATTTCTTCTGTCCTCTCCTATGCAGTCTTGCTTGTTAACTCCACATAGCTGATTTCAGCTTCTTGTTTGGACATCTTCTTCAGGAAATGGATGATATTTATTCCATGTCTCCCCTCTCTATGGGAGGTGGGAACATGTACCTGCTGGGGAAACACCTTGCGAGTTGGGATTGCAAGGTGTGTAAAACTGCTTGTACATTGGTCTGTGTAACATGGAGCTGGTATGTGAAATGGAGTTTTGGAATGATCAGTGAATCAAAAACTGGGGAAAACTGACCCCCTGTAAATTGGCAGACTTGAGGGAAGGAGTGGGGATGTGGGACTGTTTATATACATTTAGTCTGGCAAATATGCAGTAATTTTAATTAGCTGCATGAGCAATACTAGAATTGTATGTATTTGCTATACACTATGAGCTTTCAGTTTTGATGATTTACCAGTCAATTACCAATTTACAAAAATTTACCAGTTTTGATGATTTACAAAAGCCAGCTTTTGTAGGGTTTGTGGCAAAGGGCTTTTGATGGCAAGGGTACATGTCTGGCTTGAACTTAGTGACCACCAGAATATCCAGGTCCTTTTCTGCATATCTGCTTTTCATCTCTGGGTGGCCTCATCATGTAATGCTGCCTGGGGTTGTTCCTCCCACGTAAATATGTAAATAAACTGTTTGTATTTGTTCTTTTCTATTTCAGCTGCATCCATCTTTCTTTCTTTTCGGTAGTTGTTCTTCTTTTTTTTTGAACCTCATTACCTTGTAGGTATTTCAGAGAAGAAAATAACTTCGTGAGTTTTAGCCAAGAGATCAACTGACCACTCCATGGGAAAGGCCCTCAGTTTGGGAGTKTGTTTCAGTGGCTGTGCCCAGACAAGAGGGAGAGTCTGGAACACTGGACTGATGGGTCATGAGTCAGTCTCAGCCTTAGTAATGCGAATTACCAATAAAATGTATGATAGCTTATTAATATGGAGCTAGTCTAAGTGTGTTAGAAATTTACTGTGTTTTGAAAGGGGAATAATGTGCAATCCAAATTGAGGTATTTGTTATATACTTACAGGAATGCTATATACTAACAAGATCACAGTCTGTTGGAGCATTTTCCTTTCTGTATCTCATAAGTTTTATTTGGCATTCAAGAAAAAATGCAGCATGAAATATGCTATAGCACACAATTGACTTCAGTGTGATCCATCCGGGAAGTAGGTGTCCATTCTGGACCACACTCAAATCYGTGCAACTGAGGCCTGGGTTTGTTGTGGCCGGTAGTAGTGGCCAAAATCATTAGAGAACTCCAGTAACCATGTCCAAGATTGGCACTTAAACATCAAGAGGAGATAATGGGTCAGACATTCCTGCAGCTCTGCAGCTGCCTGGGTGCTGGCCTGGGTGAACTGCAGTCACTGGGACAGAAGGGAAGCTCTGAGCGCTGCCTTAGCTCCAGGAAGGGCAGTCTGTCAGCACATCCTGTATCACAGATGGGTTTGGCTCTTGGGGATGAAAATGAGGCACAATGCAGCAGGACAAGTCTGGTGGGCTAGCAGATGTTTTCCTCTTTTGGTAAAATGCTAAACTGACATTTTAAATGAACAATTTTTACTCATTTGTCTTCYGTTTCACAACAACAGGACCTTTTATTTATTTCTTCTATCGGTACTGCAAATCTTAATGTAGGTTACTGGTCAGTCACAGCRTGTCATTCATTACAATCAGTCTCGTTTCCTCTCACGTTTTACTCWCAATTATTTCCTGCCAGCAGGGGTCACACAGCTACCGCAGCTTCTCATCACCACTCTGCCCCAGTCCCTGATGCACTGAATATCACTTCTGGCTAAGACACATGGAAATGCCTCTCAGGGATACTGAAAAGTTTGCATCRTATTGCATATTTGCTGGGATAGTATATTAATATATAATATTTTCTGGGAAAGAGCCTGTCTTATCTGTGGCAGGGTTGCTTTTTTGGAAGCCCAGATTTTTTAAAATAGTAATATTACTACTGTGAAGTGTTGTAGTAGTTCAGGTRCATATGCTCATTATGCACTCTGCTGTGTTTTCAGGCTGCTACTKCTTTCCCACTGCTGAGCTTGACTCATAAATTTCTGCTATAAATTAATASAAAACTTCCACTAGGAATGGAAAAAATGGAGTAGTTGTCTCTTGGAACCCCACTAGRAAAAGCAAATTTATAGTCAAGATTTTGAATAAAAACATTAATGCTTTCATATTTGACATACATGTTAGAATTGTCTCCTTGGCAAACTTTACTTCAAGGAAAAAAATTAACAAAGTAAAGAGCAGTTGAAGAATAAAAGGCTGTTAGAGCATTTGAAAAAATATATTTTTTCAAATATATCTGTAGTGTGAAACCTTTAGCCTATTTGTGCACAGTATGGGTATTTCAACTGCAGAAAATTAAGGATTCTGCAGAGGGACCAAGGTTCCCTTCCACAAGACACTTTGCACACAAATACCAGAGGAACAGGTTTTTTTTTTCCAAGACAACCAGAATCCTGGTTGGATAGATGGAAACAGTGGCTAAAATATTTTTCCTGTCACTGTTAGCCATTGTAGAGATTCACAGCTGTCTCTCTTACAAAGACATTGATACCTCTGGATGTTCACTCCTGGCTGGCCAGCAATGCAATCTCCAGAGGACAAAAGTGTTGCTCTCACCTCCCTTTATATATTGCATTATGAAATATATGAGAACAAGACATTTGACAACTGTGCTGAAGTTTGGGGTTAAATTTTCAGAAGAAATGGTTCAGGCTGTGGCCGTAGCAATACTGCAGAGAAAGGTGACATTTGCTGCAAGGGGCATTATCCTGCCATGCCAGGAGAGCTCCATTCTCCATGGCTTCATTCTCCAGCTGCAGTCAGGAAATCTGGACTCACATGTGGGTTTGAGCTACGGGTGGCTTGGTGGCAGTAAGAATGGCCCTTGCTCTGTTACCTCATTTCTGCAGGTTGCTCATTTTCTGAAGCCAATTTCCTGACCTTAGCTGCATGAGAACTAACTCAGATTTRGTTTCAAATGAACAGCATGAAAATATCTTACAATGGAAAAGGGAAAGGAGGAAAAAAATATTTTTGTCTATAACTGTGAAGAAACTGTCATTTGGATTACTTGATTGCCCTTGATCTTATTTTTGTTTTTGTAATGAGCTGAAGTGATTAACTTCAAAAAGTGCCAGGAGAAGAAATATCAGAATTGTCAAAGGGTCAGAGTGTTGTAGGCAGTTTTGAAAAAAAAAAAAAAGACAAGAAATGAGACAATGACTCTTCAGACCTTAAAGGAAATAACAGAAGAGGGTGCAAATATTTCTATATTAACAGTACTAAGCAGACTAACCTGTCTGTAACTGGGAGAATGGGCTCACTAAATGAAGTTAAGGCTAAAATCTGCCTTGCTTTATCTCCATACAGCTCTACTTCAAATGCATTCCACATCAGTAAAACATTACTGTATTAGACCAAGAGTTTTAAATCAGGTGTGAAAATTAGTTTGTTCAGTTTGTGAAAGTTTTCATAACCTTCAATTATTCCCATGCAAAAAGCCTGAGAGCTATTAAGACAAAAATAGAGGTGCACTCAGCAGCTCTCATTTTAAGACTCTGAAGTTCTGTGTATTATCTATTACAAACACTGAGACCAACTGGTGAGCTTTAAACATCAGATCAGAAATTGTAAGATGAGTGTAACTAAAGAACTGATACCAAGAGAGCTCATTATCTAGCTTCCTAAGATACTGCTCATGTTATTTGTTTCCTTCTGTCAAATAGGCAACATAGTGTGAGATGCTGAATGACCAAGTAATTTCAAGAAGAAATAATTAAAACATTTTCAGCTGCAAATGGTTCTCTTTTTTAAATGACAAATGATGGCMTTTTCATGGCACAAAATTATACTACAAATCATGATGTTAATACGTGAGCTGTGTTCTAATTCCATCAKAAGCTGCAGGATACCTCTGTTGAAAAAATTGTCTGTTCACCCAAAAAGTCTACAGTGCACAGCCTAAAAAGTAGTCAAAACCCCTCCAAGGAAGGTTCCCATTAGTGCTGTGAGTCATCTTCTACCTGATGGGAAGTGTCCAGCGGGAGGTCTGTCCTGAAGAGATTGAAAGAAAAAGCTCATAAACACCCTGAGTGTAGCACCTCAGAAGGAATTAAGAGATGCAAGGGATGTAAAGGATGCTGGGTGACAAGTTGTGCCTTTACTCAGATTCAGATGGGGATAAAACTGTCCCTCTTGCAGAAAGCCTCCATGTGGTGACACCTCAGAGATGCTGAGCAACACAAAGAGAAAGAGAACAGATTTTCATCTCTTCACCACTGCTCATAAGGCAGGGCCCTTAAAAGTACTTTTGCCAAAAAGAGTAAATTGGAATTAGAGTGGCTGGGTTCTTTAAGTACTCTGAAAGAAGTTGGGTCACTGCTTCTGGAGGTGAGCTCAAAGCGGTAATGGGACCCTGTTCACCACTGTGCAGCACTATGAGTTTATATTCTTACACCTTCTAGTACCACACCTTAGTTCATAAACAAGGTCTTCAGAATCTGATTCTTAAGCTGCCTCTTGGGCCCTCTGTGTCCACTACATTACACCAGAGAGACCTGCCCCACTCCTCTGCACTCTTTTGACCTTCCAATAAGGCCTCTAGAGAAGCTGATATGAAGTTTGGTATGGACAGACATCCTCAGGTAGCTGGTGTCCCYGTGTCTCTGAGACCACATAACCCCCTGGAAGCTTTTTGTGGTTTTGCTCCTATCAACCAAACTCTCACTGAAGAGATGTGAGAGAACAGGCTAAAAAACCTCCTATGCCCTGGAAATTTTGAGTGAGTTTTCCTGTTTTCTTCCTTTGTAATATTTCTTTTGGAGATGGTGAAATGTGAGTATGCTTCAAAGGTCTTTTAGAGGCCAATCATGATGGCAATGATCAGTAAAGGTTTTGTCAGTGCATGTTCTTAACGGGTTGTTAGTGTTTAACCACCACTTGAGGGAATGCTTCATGTGTCTGTAAACATCACTATCCCAAAGATGCTAAGAAGATGGTGCTTCTAGGCAAATTCTTTTTAAATGTAGGTGAAGTTGCCTGGGGAAYTGTATTTTGGCACAATGATGATAATCTTACTAGGCAGAGTACTGTCTTTGTTGCTCATGTCACATTTTGCAAGATGAGGTCCCAAACCTCTGTTGTTTTTGATTTTTTTTTCCTTTGTCCTTTTTTTTTTTCCTTTTCTTTTCCTATTCAGAGAAGAATAATCATCTCAACACCTTGTGTTGAATAGAGCTTCTCAGCTGTCAAAAATGCTGACAATGCTTATTACAAAGTTCAAAAATTGATTATTTTTTCTCTGGCTATGGTAAAAATAGTCAGATATAGAATCCAGTCTTCTAAACATCTGGCAGACTAACACACTGCAAGCCTGCAACAGCATCTCTTGGGAAGATTTATTGGCTGCCAAGAGGAAAAGGGTTGAGCCTGTATTGCCTACAGAAAGCAATGTGCATGTCCAAGGGTATAGCATAAAGAATGTAATGGAAATATATCGGCTCTTCATAGTGCAGGGCCATAATCAAGCATCTTGACTAATTTTACAGTATACAGCAGAGTAGAATTATAATTTCTATGTCACCATGACAGTAATTCAGTGAAATGCAAGACACTATTTGCATACCAAATACACATTTTTATAATTATTTTAATTTTATTCAGAAAAACAGGACTATGAAAACATGGCAGAGATATTAGATTTCAGAATAGAAGGTACACCTTCTAGTGCTGCTAATTGTAYTCCATATTTTACAAGCCACCAGGAAAAATCAGGACATTACAGTGGCTACAGCATGAATTTTTCTGCTTGTTTATATAGGTATTAACAGCATGTTTTAAAGAAGGCTAATAGCATCGGTTATTATTGTCTTGAGAGAAATGAACAATTGATAATTACCAAGAAAGATCTCTCTTAATTTTGAAAAAGTTTGATTTAATTTTCATTTCTTTGCTTTTTTCCTGGAACATAACAACCTTCCACTCAGATCTGAAATATGAGCTTTTACAGATATATATGCTCTGGCAGAAAGGAAACATTAAGTGTATCTGATGAAGAAAAAGCCAGCAGGTGGGAACAAGTTTTATGTCACTACTGGTAAATTAGATGAATGATAAATCACAGACTAGCAGYAGAGAAATAAAAACCCCTAAAGCTGAATAATCTCCGTGAGTATCAAAAATGATATCACTACAGAGTTTTATCTGCATGAACAAAATTAGCACCAGTGTTTTAGGACAGTGAATATATTTATATATTCTTGTACATCTGACACTACTGGCACCAGATTCAATTTATGGAAATATCTAAGACACTTGGCATTTTGCTGGAGAGCATAAAATCATACACAAGCAGTGTCCAGCCCTTCAGCTTATAGTGTCATGAAGTCTTTTGTACTGAGAATTGAAAGGATTGATTGGGTTAGTCAACTTAATTGAGATTTTGCTCCCCAGCTTTGAGACTAGTGTTAGATTTTATCTTACAGTTTATCGTACACCAGGCAGTGCAGCTCTAAGGAAGATTTCAGGTGATGGTTTAATTGTGTGGTGGCTTTGTCATGAGTGCCACCATCTTGATTCCTACTCCTTCTGCCYGCCCATGGCAGCTTTTTCTCTGCACAGAGACTGAAGGGGTGGTTTCTTACAGTGGAAGTAAACAGCAATGGTAGGTTGGTGGGGATCTTCATCCACCCTGATTAATTCAATAATGGAAAACAACTTTGCAATTTTTCCACTTGGTAGTGACATAAAACAAATGTGGTTTCCYGGGAACAATATTTTCCATTTCTAAGTGAGTCCATTATTTGTGTAATTCTTTTTTTCTTGGACAGAAGAAAACCATTCCTTAATGTTCTGCGTGAGACAAAACTTCATTATTAGTCATTGAGGAATATAATATTCTTTCAACTCTTTGAACCTTTTAGGGTTTCATGCAGTGTTGGCAGAATATCAAGAGGGTGACTCAACCTTTTCAGTTATGACAAAGTGTGAGATGACCATTCCTCAGAAGTAGTTATCTGTTCCTAGTGAGCCTAGGAAGGTAACTCAGTTCACATAGGTAATTTTAAAGTGGTTAAAGTCATTAGAGAGGAAACTCAGTCTTGGTATAGTTTGGTAAAAATTATGAGATGTCTTGAACTCAGACACTTGGAAGTCTTTTGAAAAAAGCATCCACATGTAGTTTTCTCATGACCTGGAATGCAAATGATTCTGTAGAAGTTCTCTTTTTTCCATCTTGTTTTCCTTTGTTTCCACTTTTTCAATCTGATTTTCTGTTGAAAAACATCTCTTTATCACTCAGAAATTCAGATTTCCCAATGGCAARTATGTAAAAAGCAAACCAATTATTTTGATAAGTTTAGTATGTCTTAATTRTGTATAAATGGGAGAAAATACATTAAGCTAAGTAGCTGGAGAGAAAACCAAGAGTTCATTGTTATTTCACTGTTTGTKGTGGAACCCAAAGCCAAGAAAAGTGCCTATCAAAGCACTTTTCAAATAAAACAAAGTATAAACTTTGATGTCTGCAGTTCATAGTAAACTATTTATATATAGTTTTATCTAAGAAATAWATCTCTGATATGGTGTGTACAATGGTWTGATAACTACAGAYAAACCATAAAGCCCATTGTCTAGTGATTTTTAGWTCAGAAACACAAAAGGTAAATAGCCATATTCAAATGATCATGTTCTAAATAACTATATCTAATTAAAGTAAAGCAATGATTGTTCAGGTGAATAAGAAAATGTAAGATACAAAAATCTGGAAAAGGAAATGTTTATGCCTTTTTCATCCCTCACCACATGGTGATGGCCATAAGGCTTTACATTCTTCTCAGTGTATTATGAATTTTAAAAAGGAAGACATAATAAATAGTCTTCAAAAAGTAGAGGCAGCAAGAGGGTGCCAAAGGTAAATCAGATGTGTGATATTGAAACTATATTGAGAGAAGATCTCTGACTTCATGAGAATTCTGTTGGTAAAATAATGTGTGGAAGAAGCCAAGGAAAAAACTCAAACAATAACAACCAAATCAAATATATATATAAAACCCAAACATRCACACACACACATAAAGGAGAGAAAAAGAATTCTGTTAGGAATACAGAATTATCTGGAAGATGTTCAGCTAAGTTAAAAAGAGAGGAGAAGGTAGGGCCCTGAGGAGGCTTTCCACAGCAATAGTTCAGCTAGACCTGTTCTCAGTGACAGGAAAAAAAATTAAGTGATAAATTCGTCAGGGTGAATCCATCTAAAAAGTTCCTGCTCCAGCTTCTGTATGAATCAGATTATTTTCCACTCTAAAAATCAGATACTTCAGATGAGAGAGCCAGGGGAACAGAGAGGTAGGAGTGGAGAACTTATAGTTCAGCAGTACCAATGCTTTGAAAAGTAATGTCTTGTGTGAGGGTAGACTATAGATAGGGCATGAATATGAATGCCTCTCACTCCTCTGTTCCCAAAATGTTTTGTGCAAACAAAGGAATGAATGATGGTTACAAATTATGGAACAAATTATGGTTACAGTGACTCACATTTGTGTGATCCATTGAATATTTGGGTACACGAGAGCCTTATGTCCTTATTTCAGGCTATTCACAGCTTGGTGGCAGAAGCAGACAGGCAGGAGAAAAATGTCTTTCTATTCCCCAATTTCTGGCCAGCTGTTAGCTCACCTGTGGCCTAGAAATTTCCCTTGTATCCTACATTGCTACATTATTATCATAAATCTGTTTAAGGAGTGAGTTTCTTCAGGGGTTTAGTCCCCAGCCTTGTATTTTTGTTGACGTTTTTAAGCWGAAAACTGAATTTGTTCTTAAAGAATAATCCACTAGACAAACAGTTTTCGAAATGTAAAAACAGCAAAATCTTTAAAATGCCTACCTTTAAAAGTACCATAGAAATACACAGCAGCACTTCCATGTTTTTCTGTGTTATTAGCACATGTTCTGGCTTATTAACAGGTTTTCACTGTTTAGAGGGTCAGAAAGTTTCCACCAAGCTCAAACTGCAAAAAACCCTGCATTATCTTATCTTTGTGAGCAATGGTGATGGTTGACTCTCTTCCCCTTCCCCCTCTTCTTCTTCCCTCCTTTATAAACTTATAATTTAGAATGCTTTAATATATTTGGCCCATAGTCTTATGCACTGGTAATCTCTTATATAGTCTTTAGAGAGGAGAAATAGCAAGCAAACATGTTCAGCCATTGTGTTGAGCATTATATAGTATTGATGAACAATAYGGTCAATAATCAGATGACTGTGTGGCACACATGCAACCTTCGTGCAGCTGAGAGGAATTTATTGTTATTACACTTTTCTGATAGGAAAAAAAAGAAAATCAAGAAACCTGCAGCTTTCTCAGTATCTTTCAAATCACAATTGTAAATGTGGATGCAAAATCCATTTCCAAATGTATATTGATAAATGAGGTGTTATTYAGGAATTAATTTATCTTCATGTTTTGTTTCTGTGTGCGTGAATTACAGTACTATAACGAAATCATTGAAAAAGGGTATGTAGTTCTAATTATGAATAATATAGCAGCATCTGGGAAGCTTGGGTTGGTGCCAACATAWAAGCCTATGTAATTTTGGTTTAAGAGATGGAAAAGGGGTTTCTGAATACAGAATATCTTTCTTGAATATTTTATACCCCTGGGAACTAGCTCTGTAAAACCCATTCAAAGCATATGACTTGCATAAATGTTCAAGGCATGAATTGAAAGGTGGGATTTTTAAGAACATGTTTAAAGTTATTTGCTTTAGGTTAAATATCTCAGTAGGGGGCATTGAGCAATAAAAGAATATAGGTGGTTCAGTGACAGAAGGAGCATAATCACAAAAGTCAGACTGTAGTCAGAGTGGTGGTTCAGTGGTGTAAAGTGGTTCTAAACAATCGTATCAACTAGCTTGGTTTTTGCCAGGCAAAAATTCAGTTTTGATCATAGCYAAACCAGCAGTAATCTAACCCTACTCTAATTGCACAAAAGGCTACATGGACTGGTGAAAGATTTTTGAATGTCTTTTTTTTGCAACCTCTGAGAGAAATAATAAAAATTAGGAATTTTCAAGGAAGTGAGTACAGTTTTATACTGCTTTTATTGAAACAACAGCTAGTGAGCTTCCTCATACATTGTCCATTTCATAAAAGTTAGTTTTCTTAGTCATATGAATTTCCAGGCACAAACACAGATATTGTAACTCTTTAATAGTTAAAATAAGTGCCCAGACATAGAGWTTAGAAGTCCCAACTATCTGTACATTTCTGCAATATTGAAATAGTAAGAGAGAGCAAAACACAGTACAGAATATATAAATATATGTGTCTATACCTCCACAGGGTTKACTATTTTCACTACAGTAGAGTTTTGTTTATATCAATGATGACAGATGGTATAATATACTTGTAGTAACAAAAATAACTTCTGAAAATTACATGAGAAAGAGTAAGTAGAAATTCTGAGTGCTTTGCAAGGAGCTTAAAATGCAGCATCAATAACGGTATTTTATTCCTTTCAGTGTGACCAAGTTAGTGCCATCAGAGAGTAAAAATAATATTGGAATTTTAGAGATGCTGATCTGTGAAAAAAAAGCAAAATGTTAATTTTTAAAAAATTATTTTCTTCCTGACAGTATAGAAGCCAACAAATACCACAATTTGGCTTTCTAATCCTGTCCTGAGTTTACAGGGTTGGTATTTGGAAAACAGATTTGTATTTGTATACTGTGCAGGGCTAGTAAAAACTCATTGAAAATATTCAAAAAACAAAAGGARCATTTTGGCTTGCCCTTTTTTGACTAGAATATTATTTTTATCCAACGTTTCTTATTATGATCTTTACATAAAATTAAACTGACTCCTCTCTATATCTCTAATCCAGTAGACATCTTTTTTGGGTCTACCCAAATTACTTTGTCATATTTCATCTTCACACRGAGTAAAAGCAGTAGTTTATAAACTTAAACCGTGATATTTTTATTAGCCAAGATAAATGGAAAATACTGTTAAAAAAAGAAAAGAAAAAACATAACTGGGACGTAATTATAAAAATAAGTTAAATCAGGTACATGGAATACTTAGCTTTGACTWTTGCTGTAATACATCTTAGGCTAAAACACATTCCTCTGGAGAAACTCATTGTAATAAAATCAGATCCAAGTTATTTTCCTTCTAACTCAGTTATAGAGAGTTCCTTCTGAATTCTGGTCCTATTGTTCCTGAAGAGGAATACAGGACTTCTGCTCACAGTAAAGGGGATTTCAGAGACACAGCTTGGAAAAATTWAGTTTCCAAAAATTTGAAAATTACATCATTACATATTGTCAATTGAAAATGTTGTTTGTATCTGCTGATAATGTGCAATGAATAAATTTATTTGACTAATACAAAAGAGATGAAGCATATAATACAGCTGACCCAGATGATATGTAATGATTATTTTTCAATATTAATGAAAATGTGAATTTGACTCTAGCCCCTCACCATGTTCCTTTTTCCTTTTCTACTGCCAGAAGCTATTAAATAAAAATGTTAGTAAAACTACACATTTTATTAAAAGATAAATTAATATGTAGGATTACATGTCATAGAGAATTGTGTGCAGAAAAGAGGAAAAAGAATCTTATTGAAGACAGTTAATGAGATTCCTAAATATGTAGATTCTGTATCTGAAACCAAAATAAGCTCCCAAACAAATTTTTACTTATTAAGAAAAAAAAAATTGGCCAAATACTCCAGAGACTTTTAGACCCTCTATTGCACACTTCAGCATAAGAYGCAACTCATTTGAAAGAAAGCTTCACTGTTCATTTCTTGATCATCAGACATCTACTATGTATTTCATTATGTAACACCAAAAATGGAGTCRTTCTTGAAAAAAATATGTACTTTTGTCATGATGGTCTGATGTTGGCAGAGGAATTTTGCCTTTCTATATAATTCTGTATTTGTATTACTTTTAATGTGTCTGTGTGTTTAACAGCAATATTATTCTCACTTCTTGCTTAGACTTTCCTCCTTACTTCAGGAACAGCAGCTGAATTGCCATAGTTCTTACTGTRTTTATGTCCAAGACACTAAAAGTCTCTATATTATCGGGGATAACATAGAGCTGAAGGCAAGCATAAGAACAGAAATCGGTGTGCGGACTGAAGTTATTTTAGTTCCTAGAATCTTCAAATGTCTTTTCAAATATAAAATAATTTGTGTGGAGGYATGACAGTTCATGACTAATTAAAATGCATCCTGCAGGCCCCTAGAGTGTTTATCTGTCAGCTTACTTACCTACTCTCAAATTAAGAGCCGYTAAAGATATGACCTCCAAATGGGTTTCAAAAGCCAAGGATATTCAAGATTTATATATCTGTGTATATCTGATCAGTTTGAAAAGCTCATGACATCTCTTATAAAACTGGGGACTGCAAGTTTTACAGTCAGGGATGTCTTATAACATCCTTGTAGCTTAGGTAAATCACCCAATCATTTGTATTATGAAAAGAAAATTRAAGACCTAATTATTTGTACTTGCGAGGGAAAACACCAAGTCACATTATGCCTTTTTAAATAATGTATACATAAATAATTCAAGCAGTAGTTTTAAATGGTACACATATTATAAATGTGTTTTTGGAACTTAAAAGAACAGTTGGATAAATTAAAATCCTAGTCAAATTAAAGAGAGATAGGAAGGGTGGGAAGGATGCAGAAATACAAGAAAGCAGAGGGAAAAACTACTCAGATTACTTTTGTAAGAAACTATTCTACTCTGAGAGCATTGGTTCATCCGGGAAGTCCTGCTACTTTCCTATTGCCCTGTAGCCAGRGCAGAGAACCTGCCCTGTGAGTTTGTCCTGGCTCAGGTTCAAGCTCAGATATGGGATAATGCACTGGCTACAGGCAGCAGAGTTGTTCCTGCATGACCTCTACCAGGTTATCAAGCTGGAAAGACAATCTTGAAGCCAAGAAGAGGTTTATTCCAGTGTGAGCATTGCTCATGGTGGGAGGCTGAGGCATGGGAAAGAGGGACAATGTAGGAATGGGAGCTGCTTGCTGAAGGGCAGCTTACTCATCCCTCCTGTCCCTGGCATGCGTCACAGTTGCTGCGTTCTCTTGCATCCTTAGACAACTGGTGCTCTGCRGGAGCTCAGAAGGTGGGATGAACATGTGCTGGGGAGGGGAATGCAGTCCCCAGCTGAGTTGGCCAAGTGCTATTTTGTTTCTTTGCAGTCAGAGAAAGGAAAAACCACCTGCAATCATAAGGTGGTCTCCWTATATTGCTTGTGTCTTTCCTTCTTCTCGGAGACATCTCAGTGCTGTATTTGCAGAGAGCAGAGCTGCCTTCTCTGGGCGTTGAAATAATTTACAGGRGTGCCAAAACTCACCCCAAGGACTGCAGAGGATGCCCACAGTGGGGACAGAACACCAAGGATGTTYAGTGAAGGAAAAAAAAGACTCAGTGGAGATTTTATCTTCTTCTGTGAATAAATAGCCCCTTCAGGAGCAAAATTTCACCACTTCTGGRARCAGGCTTTCATTTTAGCACAAGATGCAGACTTGACCCTAAAGAAGGATATTTTTACTTTATATCTCATTCATCTTGTTTCCAGTTTTTCTGCTTGCCATTAGAGACACTTCCTGCCAAGTGATGGCTTTAGTATCAACTTTTAAATTTGTAAGAMTATTCTACATCAGTTTTTTTAAGCCCGATACAGAGAGAAGTTTTTCAGATATCTGGATGGTGGAGCAGTCCTCACTGGAATCCACAGAAGATTTCTTGTTGGCTACAACTGACTGAGATGTTGACATCCTTGGTGGGATTCATGACACTCACCTGAAAACCAGGCTGCTCTTATAAGATAGTGATAGAGAATAAGTCTACTTTGTAGAGTAATTCACTCCATCCTAAGACCAGCAGCTGAACCTGGAGATGTTGTCATTCCAACTACTGTGAGGGTAGATGGATTACTGAATGGAGCTGAGCAAATAAGTCAGATGGTTAAAGATAACTGTGACAAAAGCCTTCCCTTAACCGTGAAACTGTCCAGATACAGAGGTGTTGGCAGGATGCTGAAACTCAGCCTCCTTCCAAATAAATCATTTCATTCTCTGTGGTTTTATGTCTTTTCCTGTAACCATAAACCCCACCCAATCTCGGTGTATTGAAGTGTCAGATCAAGAAACATCCAACTCTCTAATGCATGAGGATGAAGAGGGCAATGTCTGGCACATCTGCTGACCTTCACAGGCCTTGTTTTAGAGCTGCCCTAGTTTCCACTTACAGTTTRGTGGTGCAAACTGCACAAGATGAAGTTGTTTAATTTTCCATCTGCAGTAGAGAAGCAATACCAATGAAATTATGTTTTCTTATATTCCCTGGGATAAAAGCCATCCTCCTGCCTCCTCTGAAAATCATTAGTATAGATCTTGCAACAATGTCAATGTGAACAATATCTAGTGGATTCAGCAATTCCCCCTTTCTAACCATTGCTTTATGCCATCAGCCTCTGAGCCTGTGCATGTGGAGACTGGAGGAATGTTACTCAAAAAAAAAAAACAAAAACCCAGCAGCTTCCCTGGATTTTGTCAAGTGAACTTTGCTCAGTGGAGGAGAGTAAACACAAAATGGTAAATTCTTCTGGAAAAGAATATTTTTTGAAAGGAAATTTCAGATATTTTATGCCCCTGCCCTCCACAATATTATTAGCTCTGGGCCAGTTCAGTGGGTACCTCTGACACTGTTGTGTATGTACTTAAAAGAGGTATTATAGCTCAGGTAATGGTAATAGCTTGAACAAAAGAAYATTGTTTCTATTGGACTGTGTTACTACTGTTCTTGTTTTCTCTTTGATATGTWAAGTATAGCTTATTTATGTTGAAATGGTTATTGTGTTGTCTTATAAAATGTATAATCTTGTTTATTTTCCAAATTTTTTCCACATATGGAAAATATTTCTAAGAATGCATCTACCAACGAACTACAATAAAGTATCATTGAATGCTTGAATAGGAACAGACAAAACCCAAACTGAGTTTTCTGACATAAATTTCATGATAGAGACTATCTTCCAACTAGTTAAGATTGGGAATGTCTTGGACAGTACATTAACCTGGGAGAGCACTGAGGATGTTTGGTTTTGCTTTTGGAAGYTGGCTCTTTACTTCAGAGAAAATGAAAGGATCAAAGCAATTAGAGTAGGGACTGTGAAAGAGTGGCTATTCTTGTAGCAAAACCTGAAWGTTCACTAAAGGATTCTATGGTTAGACAAGATAATACTTTCTCAGTAAGATAATATGTTTTGTACTGTTTGAATACTATTTCAAATAAGGACCACAGCTCTTCTATCAATAGCTAGAAATTTGCGGATTTTTGGGTTTAGACTGAGATGTGTTTCCATAGCACCCAGGTACTCCAGTGGAGACAAGCCCCTCACTGTTTGGTGCTATGTACACACAGACCAAGAATCAGAATGAAAATCAATGGGTAATCAGGCACCCAGAGTCTCAAAGGCTGTTTCAGCCCCGAGAAGCGAGGGCAGTTCTGGGGCAGCCCGCGCTCTGAAGGATGAGACTGGACTCTTCACTTTTCGGTCTTCAGGTTGTTCATTATTTCTTATCTACAAAATTTTCCTCCTGCCCAGCCGAGGTCTGGACAGCAAGGCAGCCAAAGGCACTCTGACTGCCCCCGAGGYGGTCTTGTCTTTATGTACTACAAATTACATATTACATATTTACCTTTATTCCCCAATACCAATCACCTGTATTGAACTGTGCACCTCTGTGTCAAACCAATCCCCAATTGCCAACATCACCACAGAAAATGGATGACAAGAAGAAGAAAGAAGAAGGACAAGACAAGAAGAAGAAAGAAGGACAAGACACGCCCTGATCCCTCCATCTTGTCTCCATAACCCCCCTGTACCAAAACCTAAAATCTATACATTCACCCTGTAAATACTCCATTTCCACACCATTCAAACCTGAGTGCCTCTCATGTCCTCATACACAGGTGGCAAATCTCTAGATGGATCAAAGTCAAGCCACCAGGCGCTCCTGGCAACATTCCAGGTCCTCAGAGCCCCCCAAGAGGGTTCTCGGCAACTCTGGACACCCGGAGTGATGTGCTGAGTTCCCACACCAGAGAAAACAGCATGTCAGCACAAGGAAATCCTCCCACCAAATTCTGTATTTTGGATTGTTGTCTCATGCATCCTTGCTTCTTGCATGGGGCACTGTACTTATTATTGATCTTACCTGATGTCTGCTGTCCCATTGCAYCCAGCTCACTAATCTCATTGCTGCAGAGCTTTGCTCTCCCTTTGTGGGCCACTGATAACACCTGATGCACAGAAGCAGCTGCCTGTGTGCTCAGGGCAGGACTGCTGGTGCATGTGTGAAGGATCCCTCGTCCTTAGGGACTGCAGCAGATCTCCAGGAGATTGTTGTTTGCACAGGTGCCTACACAGGAGGTGAGCCCAGAGCTTTTTATTCTCTTGAGATGACCCAGAATGGGGCATTGAACACAAGTGYTGTCTACAATGGGGGCTTGTTTTGTTTCTCAGGAAATTCCCCACATGCATGCTTGCATCCTGTAGTCCCTGTTGGCCTTAAAATACTGATATTGTTCTCGTGGAAAACCAAGTCTAAAGGGTTTGATAATTTTAAGGAAAGTGAAATGCAGTAATATTGCATTTGGATCCTAAGGTCAAAATACTTTTCTTATGGAGATACCAGTGCTTTTCTAGTCTAACATGAGAAGTCAGAAATACAAAGCATTCTCCTAAGGTCAGAAGTCCTAAACTCAACATAGTTCAAGCATGACTGAAGTGTATTTTATATATACATATATTTGCCCAAAATTTTTTTGTTCACACATTTGCATAGGATCTGGATAAAAAGTCTTACATAAATTAAGCCTTAGAGCATTGACATCACATGGCTTGACAAATGCATTGTGGGATTATCCCACCAAATGTAGGTCCTCAAAGCAGGAGGATTATAGATAGTGTTTTTAGGAGTGCTCTTAGAGAGGAAATAAATCCTTTGGCTGTTAAGWGTACAGCACTGTTCCATTGTCACATGTAATAGATTTTTTTCTTTACAGACTTGTGATTTGGAATTGAAATATGCATGATGGCACTTGTACTGATAGGTCAAAAGAAACCATCAACAAAGTTGTTCATGTTTCTCRTTTGTTTTGTGGAGGACCTTTGTTTGTGGTCCTGATTGCATGGAAATACTGTGTAGAATAGGAAACTCTGTGTGACTCTGTTTTTTTAATAATTTAATTAATTATTCACCATTTATAAAAATTGTCTTTTTATATTTTTATAAAATGTTATAATGCCAGGTGTTGATGGTGGCAACTTGTTATCCTGAAGCACTTGAAAGCTAATCTACAATTTAATGGTTTATTTCACTGTGTGCCATTATGATTATATTTAAAACCATCCTGTTGCTCTGTATTGTATAGAATAGCATTCATGTTCCACCAYTGCACTTCTGAACCATTATGTGTTACCTCATTTCCTAGTTAACACTTGTGTAACATACAGCAGATGAAATGGGAAGTTCTASAAGAATGGATATGCTAAAAATTTACTTCCAGAGCCTAGAAATTCACATCTCATGCTGATCCCAGCTGTTTGCAGAGCTGGTTGCATTTCTAGTATCAACAGAACTAGCAAAGTCAAGTGAATTACCTTGTTCCTCACGACTGCATAGTTTCACATGTAAGAAGCCTTAAACTGTGATAAAAGTTGAAAAYAGCTAAATKACATAACTTCTGTACTAACTTGACTTCCAAAGGACTGCATCACATCACTGCCTAGTGCCACTGCTGGGACAGCCAGKGGGGCACAGCACACCACAGGACGAATGTGACTTGTTCAGCTATGGGACTGTGATGCCCCAGCTCAAAGCAAAACTAACTGCCRGTAGCACAGGTTTGGAGAGATCCCTTTGGTGAGACTGGTTTGAGATTAACACATTTTTCCGTAACAACCTCTGTGCAGGAGAGCTCCAAGCTCATTGGTTTGGCTCTCTCCATATGGACASGTCTGGCCAATCCAGCCAGTGTAGCCTGGAGCACAACTCAATTCTGAAGTAGGCACCTCATTTTTATCCATCTGATGTCTTCTCCATTGACTCTCTGTGTTAGTGTCTTCGGTTGTTTGCCATGTGTAGGAGCCTGGAGTCATSTAAGATGACATAGAACATAGAGGAAACCAGTGGTCTTTTAGATTGGCAGCCATGGTACAAAGCAACCATAGAAACTATCAAAACCAATCAAAGCAATCCCCTTGTGTGCCACAGACATGACTTGTACAGCCGTGGGTTAGGTTTAAACCTTGATTTATTCTTACCCTTCAATCAATGCCTGTATTCAAGTGACACATATGTTGTGGATTTGTGGGCATCTGCACATCCAGGACTGAACTCTCCCTCAGGAACCCCAGCTTCCCCCCTGTTTCCATAAACATGGGTGGGAAGTTACAATTTGGGGGCACAGGAACTACAAGCCAGAGGTTGCAGGATAAGCTGGTTGAGAACCACACTGGAAACGACAACTGGTCCCACACCTGACAGCAAGAGTGGCTGGAAAAATGTGCAAATAAGGTGAAGCAGATTTCAAGGATCRCAGGATCTGAGTTACAGAAGCTCATTGTTACCAGCCATGTATAAGAAACTGCTGCACTGTGGTAGCTATTCCACCTTCTATCACAGGGAGACACAAGCTATATGCTGCAGGTTTTTCTTCTTCACATTCATAGGCTGTTTTGTACTTGTGCTTTCTTTTTGCTTCTTGTGCTCCTTTTATGTGAGCCCAAATGTTGACTTCCACAGCACAGCCAACACCATGARAGGTTTTTTCCTAGGCTTCATGGGAGATGACAAGAAAGACAAGATGGGAAGGCTAGGCAACACTCAAGCTGCTYTGTCCAAGTGTTTTAATCCATCTAAGGAGAAGACTTAGTCCTGAGTGCCAGCAGACACTGCCTGGAAAAAAGTTTCTGCAGATGAAGGAGCTGGAGCATCCTTAGCAGCTATAACAAACATGGAACACTCAGGGCAGTAAAACACAGAGAAATGTGTTTTGTGTGAAATGTGTGAGGGCACAGTTCTTTGCCCACACACATCTCTTCCAGGAACATCATACATAAAAATTCTGAACACTTAAACTCCATGCACTAAATCAAATCAAAGCCTTATTGTGTATTTGGAGGCCAGTGACAGTCTGCTGACAAATGCTTGTTATCTACTGTTAATCTCCCACAAGGCAGGATTTTCCATGAAAAAATATTAAAAATACTTTAACCATTACACTTTATTACTTCATGAGTCCTCCTAGGCTTCTGATTTAGACTCAAGAATTAAAAAACAGTATGTCCATGACTGTCAATGGAATAGAGYCATTACAATGTATTTTCCTTAATTTGGAGGCTATAATTAAACCATCTAAATTCTCTGCCATGCTGTTCTTTGTACCTTTTTTTTTTTCCTTCAGTATCCATGGCATGTCTCTTGTATCTTCCCCTCAAAGYTGTGTCCTCTTCCTTGATTTTTTTCTCCTGCTTTTGCAGCATCTGTGAGGTTAGTTTTGGCATGTTTTRGCCCTTTGCATTGCACCTGATTTCCTACCAGACCATTTTCTGGTAGTCACTAAATGTCCCAATTTCCTAGTTTTTTTGGGGTTTTTTTCAGTTGAATTTAATTTGGTCCTATAAACTTTGCAGAGTGTTTCTAAGCTTTTATTTTTGGGTTCAAAAGATTTTGTTTCCCTTCCCGAAAGGAAATTTCATTTCCTTTCGGGAAGGGAAACGGAATCTTGCGATTTCAATGGGGACCAATAGAGGAATCCTTGGTGCATGTCCCTGCACTTGATGGCATCCCATGCCTTTTGATGGCATTCCGTTTGGTGACCATTGTTTTTTTAAGTATCCATGCAATGTCTATGATATATTCCMCTCAAAGTTGTGTSTTCCTCCTTGAGTTTTTTCCYCTGACTTTGCAACATCTGTGAGATGAGTTTTGGCCTGTTTTGTTCCTTTGCACTGTAATCTCGCTCCACTTTCTTGCAGTCACTAAATTTACCAATTTTTTTTTCTCTTTCAATTTCATTTCCTTTGGTGGTATCTCCATTCCAGAGCGTTTGTAAGTCCTTCTTTTGTGTTTCAGCCTTCAGCGGGGATCAATTTTGGCACGTTTTGGTGCATGTGCCTGCACTTGTGGGCATCCCATGCCTTTTGATGGCTTTTGACTTTGGGAAAGATATTTTTTTCCAGTATCCATGCCATGTCTCTCATTTCTTCCCCTCAAAATTGTGTCTTCCTCCTTGATTTTTTCTCCTCTTTTTGTAACATGTGTGAGCTTAGTTGTGTTATGATTTGGCCCTTTGCACTGCACCTGATGTAATCCTGGTCCATTTTCTTGTAGTCTACTTGGTACTACCTGTAAAGTTGTGGTCTCTCTGAATGCCACTGCAAAACTCTTATTTTTGTTGCAAAGAAAAGCACAGTACTTCCCACCATAACTAAAATAATATGTCAATAAATACATTCATTTGAGAAAGTTAATTTCTAAATGGAATTAAATGACATTTCAGTTTAAARCAGGTCAATCTTCTTGGAATTCAAAAGTCTTCTTCTCACAATGTGCTAATAATTCAAAACATGTGTTTTTATGCTTGGGTAGTGAAAATTGATATGAATAATTTGGATAAAATCTAGAAAATTAAAGAACATTTTGTGAATGAAAATACCTCTAAACATTTCTAAGCTTCTCTTCTGTCAGGAGAAATTGCATGTCAAGAGTTGATGGCCCTGCACTGCTTTTGGTTTCCCCACTTGACAGCTGGAGGAATGCTCTAGAACCTTTAAAGAAAAGTGGAATTTTTGGCTGAGTGTGCTTCTGGTCCCTACAAATGCCTACTGTAGAGAAGCCTGAGGGGGTCAGAGAGATGGAGTGTAGCTTTCAGGGCAGCATACATGCCTCATAAGGATGAACAGCATGGAAGACACTTTGTGTGGATTCAGAGGGTGAGCTGGGGTTGGCATGAGCCTTGGATGTCAGTGAGGGGACAGAAGCTCTCCCTCAGCTGGTGGCAGTGGATATTCAGTCTAGGAACCAATGTACTCAGTTTTACTCATTGTGCTCAACTTGACAAAAACTCCTTTCTCTTTGTCCTGAAAAACTACCAGTGCTCTGTAAAGCTTAAAAGATAAGGAGAGGCAATAAAATCTTGAAATATTGCTTGTTGCATCTGAGTAACCAGTTAAAACACACAATTAGTTTTAAGACTGAAAGCCAGGCAGCAGAAAGATATGCACTTGAAGATGTATGGCTGATGAATGACCTCTGAAATAAATGAAGCAGAAGATAATTCCACACTGTTGGTCTGCTACTGATATTTACATCAAAACAATTAGTACCTATGTAAATAAATCTCTTTTCTGTACAGATGTCCTCTACCTGATAGGCTTTCAAATGTAGAAAATAAGACCAACCATTGATTACAAACTTGGGAGTAATAACAATAATATCTGCAATGTTTTTTGCAATTGCAGTCATTGTAGATGACAGATGTGTTACAGCAGTGCTGCTCTGAGGGAGTAACACATTACCCATTTACAGCTGTGCAGGAAATGGCTCAGGTAATTAGTGTCTAGCTAATTAATCCAGGCTGTRGGAAAAGGAAAAAAAAACCCAARCAATCAACTAAACAACCTAAAACTAAAGGGCAAAATATGGTACTGTTGTGATAGGGAAAACTCTATTATATTCTTAGATATTGAGTTTCCCTCCAGCACTCCCTAGTGGCTCATTAAAATGTATCCATGCTTTCAGTGTTGCATACTGATGAAATAAGCATTTATGACATCTGAGTAGTTTTATGATAAAACTGTATATCATTAGGAAACWTGGGATGATGTATAGCCACAGCACATCTGTTTTCTCTTCATCCCAGTCCCCTTCCCTGACAAGATTCTCCTGGATATGCTTTTAGCTTTAAATCCATTCAAAGCGTCTGAGAGTTGAAATTAGAAGRCATAAACTTTTATTTTTCTAATTCCATTACATTATAAGAAATGTTATAGGTAACCAAGCATGGGCAATAAAAAACATGGCCTTATTTTGAAATTGTTAAAGAGGATTTTCCCCCTGTAATATTCATCAAATGCATCTGGCTTTATCTAAGCAGTTTTAAGCAGAATTGCCTCCAAATGTGCCGTAAGAGCATATGAGCAGTA
The DNA here is from genome assembly GCA_014549065.1 of Cardinalis cardinalis. Classification (NCBI taxonomy): domain Eukaryota; kingdom Metazoa; phylum Chordata; class Aves; order Passeriformes; family Cardinalidae; genus Cardinalis; species Cardinalis cardinalis. The sequence continues at coordinate 584,376 of JACDOX010000189.1, read as the reverse complement.
ACAACAGATTAAATTTTCTATACCTCAGAGAATTGTGTGCATATAGCTAAACTCATACAAGCAGGCAGCTATCACAGCAGGAGAGTGGGCAACAAAACAACCATTCTGCCCCCAGATATTGCTGAGCAGGTACCTTTTTTCCCACCTCCTGTAAACCAAACTTTGACAAGACCTGCCTCTGGGCTGTGCTCTGCTCCTGTGAGCCAAACCATATTTGAACAGGCTCAGTACAAGGGAAGAGGGAAAATCTGTCTTTGGAGGAAAGGAATCTCAGTTCCTTTAGAAAATATATAAGGCTTCATTGTGTTATTTTAATTGTGATGATTGTTAAGTGAAGAGTGGGTGTRTGTAACTAGGAGCACGATGGAGATGGGTGCTCCAAGGAGCCCAGAGCCAGCAGATTCATTATACTGTGCACCCCTCTGAGAATCAGCTTTCTGTTGATGTTTATCCATAGTCAAATCTATTTCCCTGTGTCATGGCAGAGTCATGGCTCTGGCATATATTCACCTCTGTGCACATCTAGGGAATACTTCTTATGAGCTCTGCAACACCAGGATTAGTGTTTTGGGGTGAGCATTATGGAGATCTGGCAATGAGAGTATGCCAGAATTGTTTTTTTTTTTTTTTGCAAGTACCACTTCATATCCTGCTGCTTAGACCTAATCAAGCTTTTGCTGTTCCTGTGACTACAGCACCAAAATGCCAGGTTTCCAACAGGAGTTTGGAGGCTCAGTTAGCGCCTCGATTTCCAGTACTGCTKTGCTTTAAACTGTTTGCTTCAGGTTGCTGCATTTCCTGTCTGAGAGRATCAGTGCATTTTTAAGAATGATTTATCATTCTGCTGTACTGATGTTCTACCAAGAGCTGACCCAAGCAAAAAACAGGTTTCCAAGAAATGGAAACTATTCACCCAATGACATTTCAGGCAGCCCACAGAAACACTAAAAACTGTAAAATTTAGCACTGCAAAGGTGGCCAAAGTGGCAACTTTGGTTTCCAGTTGTGCATTTCTCACATAATCCCCCCCATCTGTAGTTCATGCTGTTTGACAACATTTTAGGGACAGGTCTCCTGGTGCCATCTCTAGGTACTAAAGGTCTTCAACCTCTCCTTTTTCTCCAATTAATCCTACATCTTTTAAGGCAGAACTATAATGAGTATATTCCTTACAGCACATTCCTAAATGGAGCAAGCACTGTCACACAAACAATCCCTTGCAGATATTTGTCYCTACTCTTCAATGGGATGCCTTGCCATTGACATGCTGTGTTTTTTCAGGCATTGTGCACATTGTCAGGTTACATCACACTGTCTCTGCCCATGACAAAATAAAGCCTGGAAAGTGTGTGRCAGGGGTTGAAAATATATTAATATTGGATCTGGTTTTTAAAGCAAAATGCACTCAGCTTTTCATTATTTTCTTCAACTGCTAGTCAGGTTACATCTGTGACTGACAATTCTTTATCYAGTCTGTAAGTCCTTTGTCTTCATGTCTGTGGTTTGTCCTGCATGTCTCATTAATTCTCCTGTAATAATGACATTTCCTTGGTTCAGTTCCTCTCATGAACTTCGCTTTATTTTTCAAGCAGAGAAGAAACCTGCCTTGTCTGCATCAGTTCCTGTACATTTAAAATGAATTAATGTTCTGACACCAAATGGCTGTTAAAGAGAAGTCTGATGTAATCCACATCGTGGTATTAATCCAGCAGAAATTAAATGCACAGCCTATGTCCTGTCTAACAACRGGAAAAGATATTGAAAAAGGAGCTCAGGTCCTGCCTTAAGAATCTATTGCATACACATAAAGAATCTGTCTTCTAGCTAGAGTAGATCATAAATCATCTAGCAGAACTACCTGAGTCACCAGTCTCTTTTATAAGATAAAAATGAGATTGTTTATAACTTTTCTAGGGCATTTTGGTCTCATCATGATGATTTTCATCTGCCTGCTGATGGGATCCAAGGCTGTCTCTCTGGGGATGCCAACCCCATGCTACACCACTAACCTGCATCTATGCTTGACAGTGCTTAAAAAATTAATAAATGCAAGGGTAATCTTTTCCATTTTACATATGTGACTTGATATTTCATGCCCCCAGAGTCTGTTCTCAAATAGTAACTGCTAATTCTCCCTCTTGGGTATAATCCTCAGACTCCACAGAAACTGGTAAACATCTTCAGATGTCTGAGGTTGTCCTCCTGGGGAACAAAAGTCTCTCTCTTTTTTTTGATATCCCATGGCTTTACTGCTGCTTCCTGACATATTGATTAGTCTGTTTACAGTGTCAGCAAAACAAGGGCTTGAAAGAACTCCAATTTYTAACCTGTAGGCCTTGTCTTTGGTTTGTATCTGCATACAGTATACTTTAATAGCCTGTTACCCTCAACTGCAGATTTTAATTCATTAAATTCATTAAATTCATTCATTCATATCTGTTCCTCCTTCCACCTGAAAGTAATATTTCCCCCACTTCTCTCACAAAAGCTGTATTGCTTTTTAAATTGCTATTGAATCACTATTCTTCTGAATTTCCAATTGTCACACAAAGTGTGATGATATTTGGTGTGTATGTTTTTACAAGATTCTTTGTTTCCAGGAGAAAGCTCACAATGCACTTGTTTAAAATAACTTTTTTCCCAGAACAAGTATATACTCATTTTTATACAGCTGCTTATCCCTGTAAGAAAGCATAATCTTCACTGAGAATTMTTACAAAGTGTGAAAGCAGTGGAAAAAGTAGAAGTATGTGAAGAACAGAATGAGTCCATGTAAGTCCCTGACACATACAAGTTTATACTTGATAACCACTACACATTTCTGGTTAATCAGTGAGTAAATTGTTCTTCTCCTACATACAAGGCCCATTCCAAGGCCCCTTACTACTATTTAAAATGTTCAAGGGCTTTCCTTTTTTTTCTGCATGAGTACTGGAAAAGAATYAGGCAGAAATCCAGAAATTCTGACTTTTACTGGTGGGTTTGTATGTTGGCTCATTAGAGGGAACTCTGGTCTTGATTAAAATTGCTATTGATGCCTTCTTTTGCCCAGAAGGTTTTACAAAACAAAGATAACAGTCATTCTRGGGAAAAAACTCCCCACTTTTAAGAGCACATCTTGAATAGTCAATTCAAATTATCTTACAGTTATTCTTAATAGTCTCAGTACAAGAGAACTAGCAAATAATGATGGCCATATTTGAGGAGATCATACAGGAGTGTACAGAAATATATTTACAGTACTTTATATCTATTTTAATTTCTARAGGAGCACAAGGCATGGAAGAATATGTTCATCTCTCAGATTATTTATACAAGCTGAGGTAARATAATCTTCCATAAATCTTGAAAATACATGTTCTACTAAAAGGAAAAAGTGTTAGGTTGGAGTCCCTGTGGCAGCCAGACTTCAGAAGAAACATCTGGAAGGTTATGGGCACATTTGTGTGCAATGATTGTGTCACCCTGGTCAGCAAAGCAGTATAAGAGTTTTCTATGTTAGCACAGGCAGGGCGTGACAGAAACTGTCTTAGCTTAATTTTGCAACTAAATTCACTGTCAGTAAGTGGCTGCATAGCCTGTACAGCTGGATTCTGTAAAAAATAATAATTTCTGCCTCAGTTAGCCTAGGCTGATTGATCATCTGCTGAGAAAAGGACAGGCAGAAAGAGGGAACAGTGGCTGCTTATGAGATGGTGCTTCAACTTAGCCACTGAATTCGCAGTTTTTAACCAAGTGATGAGTCCATTTCTGAAAAGTTATTCAGGCTCAGGTTTTACCTTTTCTTGTGGAACCACTGTGCCAGAGTTCAAACCTGGCATTYGCTTGCAGGTATTGCTGTTGCTGAGCTCATTTCTTGTCTTGTGTGCCTTTATCACACCAGGGTGCACTTTAGATACTGACAGGAGCTGTGGCTATAGCCTGCTTATGCCTCATTCAGTACCTAAGTTACCACTTAATGTCTAAATTGAGACAATAGGCACTGACCTCTTGCCTCAATCAAAATCTTTCAAATGTTGAGAAATTGCCCTCCTGAGAAGCTAGGAGGTCACTAAAATAGGTTCACCTGGGTGGTTTTGTGTGCTCTGTGATTATGAGTTCCTCTGAGGAGCACTCAAGAGTGTTGTTGACTGTGATCCAAGTAGCTGGAATAATGTGTTCCTTTTAGAGCTTATCACACTGAGCTTCAATTTATTCACTGAACCTACTGATCCATTAAAATCATGTTCCACTTTCAGTTTTAAACAAAGGCAGATAGACAGCAGAGACCAACAGTGTAACAATACAATTTGGGCGCTGTGAATTTATGCCTTTGATCTTCTGAGCTGATGTACTGATGTGGAGCTGAATTCTGTGTTTAAAAACAAACTAAATGAAAATTGCATTCAAAAAYGACAGCCCTTTAGATCAGGCTGAACTGAGCACTGTGAAACCTCATCACTATGAATGCACTAAACAGTTTCCATAATTATTATAYGAACATTTACCATACTAAATTTTTAAGATTTTGTTCCCAATACAAGGGACTCAAAATGAGTTTCCAAGAGAAACATTCATTTTGTTGTAAGGTTGCATGAAGATATTTGACTGTCATAACAATCAYGTTCTCAGAAAACAATCAGTATATTTTACCTCTTTCTACTAAGTTTTTCTACTCACCTGTGGCAACAGCACAGTTTTGAGCCTTCAGATAGACAACAGGTACTTTGGCCATTTGAACATAGAGAGGCTGCATTTAAATTGTGGATGTCGGAATAATTCCAATTGCCTGGATCCAGGAGTTCACCCAGCTAAGATGTAGCCTCCTGTTGGATGTGGCTTTGTCCTGATTTGTCTATCACATCTTGGCTTTTATTGAAGGCAATCCATATGCACTCAACAGACAGGAGGCTACATGATGAAAAATAAAATGGCCACTTTCTAGCTGTTTCTTGATTTTTCTTCTAGCACACTAGGCTGAAATTATGCCCCACAGACTCCAGTAATTCATCTAAATCTCTTGTTTGCACTCAAAGGGAAAAAAAAAAGGTGCACAATGCTAATACTATTCCATGATGCTAAGACAGTAAAGAAGACAATAAAGTGATCATTGTTCACATGGCAAGAAGTCCCATTTTTTGAATACAATCATGACAAAATGGACACTGTGATGCCACTTACCCTCCTAGAGTACTTAAGCTTTATAAATATTGAACTTACTCAATTTGAGCATAGTCCATTCTAAATTGCAGTTTTAGGGAACGCTCCTAKGGGATTGTATCCACGCAGTCCATTGTTAGAAGCTGCAAAAATAACTGCAAAGACAGCTCCAGAGTGCTGCCTTCTGGACAGGAAAAGGTAGGGGTTTTCACAATTATTTATGAAAGTTAGGGCTTTCTCTTTTAAGAGCAGTAAATCTCCAAGTACTTGCCAAATTGAATAATGTGAAAATCTCTCTGAATGAGACACTGAAGTGTGAAGTATGAATTTAATAGTTCAAAGCAAGATGCTAATTYGATAAAAACCACAGCAAGATTCTCAGTTTGCAGCACTTTGCAAACCGAGGTCTGAAATTTGTGCCAGTCACAGAGGATGAAAGGGAAATATGAATTAAAGCTTGTACCAGTGTTTTGCAAGTACATGGGAATGAATTTAAGATGAGCTCAACACAATTATCAACTCTCATACTCTACAACTCCAAAGAAGTTTTGAGGACWTAAAGATCAACATCTCTTTAAAACCTGCAGAAAACCCTATGGATCTCTTAGCCACTCCACATAAGACTTGTGCTCCAGACTCTTCACCAGCTCCAGTGCCCTTCTCTGAACACACTCCAGCACCTCAGTGTCTTTCTTGTCATGAGGCATCCAGAACTGAGCACAGGATTTGAGGTGAGGTCTCACCAGTGCTGAGTACGGGGGCATCAGTGCCCCTGTCCTGGTCCTGCTGCCACACTATTGCTGGTACAGGCCAGGATGCCATTGGCTTTTGGGGCCACCTGGSCACACAGTGGCTCATGTTCAACCACTGTCAAGCTGCCCCTGATTTCTTGTCTGACTTTCCTCACCAAGCACCTGTTGAATACTCAAAAAAACACCTGGAAACAAAGAGTATGAGTTCTTTAAAATTAAGGTATACAGTACTCTTTATACCAGAAACCACAAGAGGAAAACAAAACCTTCACATMTGGAATTTAATTCATTCAAAGGCTCACAGGCTTTAGTAGGCAAAAACAGGGAAAGAAAGGAATGGGAAAAACAAGTGTACTCAGAAAGTACTGGAGTTTCTTGGGGGATTGAGAAAGGATACCATACTAGATTTTCTTACGAGAAAAAAACATGAGAGAARCACACAAATGGAASATAATAAATAACAATAATGAGAGAGTAATTTCCTTTGAAATGAATTGGTAGAAAATGCTGAGTTGAAAAGATTATAGAGGGGTTAAGGTTTCCTTTTGGAATGCTTCAGGCTTCTAGCAGGAAAGTTGCAATATAATACTATGTTTGAATAAGTGAACTCCACCTCCCAGTGCTTGAGTTTGAGTAAAMCAGAAACCATAGATCCTTTGAGAAGCTGTGCTCAGAAGGCTGGCTTCTGGGCAGGCTCAATTCTGCAGCATAGAAATTGTTGGTAGTTCAGRCAGCATGCTCTGTGGGAATGTAAAATGAAGAATTCCATCTTCAGAAGAAGCTGTGCTTCACAATGCTCACTATGTTTTCTTTCATGAGAGTGCCCTACCATATGTGGGTAAGAGAAAATTTTTAGACATTTAAGTTTAAAATGTTGGCTAGCTTTYAGATTATATTTAATTTTCATTGTAAGAATTTCCAAGCCAGAAAATCTAAATTTCATTTAAGACTAATTGTGAGCGTGCAGCAAAGCACCCTTTGAAATATTTTGTACWGTCAAAACAAGACTCTGACATTGTGGGATTACACATCATGCAGGCAGTGGCAATGAAGTATACCATGTTAGCATTTCCTTGCTTCCATTCTGGAGGGTGACCATCATGAAAAGTCAGTCCACACTTATTTCTTAGCCCTTCATAGAAGCTGCCATTAAGACATCAGCTTCTGAGGAGGGAGRTGATGTAGACCTTGTGCAAAGCACTGTTAGGAAGACTCTTAAATGAATTACAGAAGTGGCTACTTCCARCTGCTATTGACAAGCTACTGACATTAATTGGTACAAGATAATACATTAAGCCAGTCCCACAATGAATAATTGAAGTGTCCTGGGAACCACAGCAGAGAAGATAGGACACAWGAACTGTACCAGCAATACCTTTCACCAGAGAGGGGTGAAAGGGTGGACTGTGCTTGATAATAAARTATTATAAGAGAAGATCAGTCTCAAGTTGGACTCTTGCAGTTGGATGGACACTTGCCAACTTTGACCACTCTCTGCCTGTAGCTCATTTCCCCATTTTAAATAAGGAATACTTAAATAAGGAAAAGGATCATTGAAACAAGGTTAAGGCTTATGTCATTCTCTGTCACTCTCAGTGACAATGGTGGTAACATCACAGGTTCATCAAGTACAATTTTCTGTGTTCAGTTTGGGTGAAATGTGTTAAACTAGGTCCCTCTGAATGACAGAAAGAGAAACACTGAATATCCAGCTACTGCCCAACACGAGGTTCAGTGCAAAACAGTGTGTGAGCATGTAATTAAAGATTTATAGTGGTTCATATGTGGAAGGGGCCATAAGGACACTAGAAACTTCTGAAATGTTCAGATTTGCAACTTGCACATTTTTAATGCAGCTATTTTTTTCAAGTTATCTTGAATTTCAGCACAGTAGCACAGAAAGCAAATGAGCAAATGCTGCTCCTGACAAGATTGTCCATCTGTCATGATTTCTCCATGTAATAGTGTTAGGAAATGTCAGCTGTCATTTGCAAGGGAATGTGTGCAGGTTCAGCTGCCTGAATTTATCATAGTGGGTGACAGACCTAAAGAAATTCATYCCAGGCTTTGTTTCTAACAGCTGCCACAGCTTTGGATGCAGCATCTATCCCCTGTGTGTCTGACTCACAACACTACAAATTACAAAGCGTAATTGGGCAGCAACTAAACTTCAGCCAGGTCYACTGCCATGATGCTGTTCTCCTCAGCCAGCTGGACCTGTGTCTTTGCACCAACCAGCTTCTCAGGATACTTTGCTGAGCTTGGCAGGATTACCTGTAAGACATTTACTTAGACTTCCCCGTAAAAGTTTCCCTCAGATGAGGTGTGTCACCTTGTCTGGGTGCTCTCATGTAGATTATCATGCTAACCCTAAAGTTCTAAATTAAAGGGATGATTTTTAAATGCTGCAAGCAATGTAGCCAGAGAAGGGGRCACTGCAGGACAAGCTGAGCATAAATAGCCAATATACTTATGCTCAATCTGAGCCTTCTGTGGTCCCAGCTACACTCCCCAAAGGAGAAKCAAAGGATAGAATTAGCTTTTAGAACATGTGCTCTTCATGTCAGTGTTTATATTTAAGTTAGCATCTGTTTTTCTTTATTCAGCTGAACATAGATCCCTTAGGGCATAAGCATCCAGATGAATTACAAACTATGACATTTTGAWGCTTTACAAAGAGTATCCTGTGAATTTAAGACTGTTTGATAAGCTTTTTACTTTCTATTTAACATTCCTGGAATTATCTCTATATTTTTTGACTTGCACTCTTTCTTCTATGCACTCCTCTTAATTTAGAGGGAAAATCTTGCAGRAAGTTCTTTGTAACAGGTGACAGCAATTACTGATCTTATCTTTCATAAGATTTCATATACTGACTTTGATCTAACAAATGAAAAAATACAAGTATCCACTAGTTTTTACTGTCTTAATGAATCTTTCCAATAAGTCCATTCTGTGAAGAGAGAACTGGAGAGAAAACAAGAGCAAAATAGTGAAAAAAATTAGTGAAAAGGAAAGAAGACAAGACGTTATTAAAATTGGTAAAATATTTTAAAATTATTCCTGATTTTGTTATGAATTATTATTTCCTGAAGGTGTCTGTTTTCTCTTTTTCACCACTTCACATTTTGTGGCTTCTTGCATATTTGTRCAAGGCTCTGCAAAGGCAGTCTCAYGAGACAGAGCTCCAAGTGGCTTCCCGAATTTATTTCTATAATAAGGCTACCCAAARCTCCAGCCTCACACAGCTCTCTCTGAACTGGGGTTGTGTCCTTAATGTAAGATCCTGAATAATAACTGATGCATGTTTGTGTCAAACTCTGCAACCTTTCTCAGCTGAGGTCCTGGCTTTGTTTTTCAAAGCCAGATCACTACGCAGATRTTGTTAGAYATCAAGAGATGGACTACGAACTTCYCTCTTTTCTGGCTCCAGGYTCTCATAAYTCTCTTAAATTAATTTCAAGCAATCTCTTCTCCAGTYGCCATTTCCTATATGCTCAAGTGTATTTGGTCCCATTAGATCCCATAAGCTGCAGTTTCATGCATTCCTTATGCCTTCTTACCAAGGAAACACAGATGTTTCTCTGGTCCTTTCCCTCCTTTCCCAAGGAAACAAAAGCCTGAATATTTCAGTTTCTCACTTCACGTAAGGTCACACCTACAAGACTCTCTTCTACAATGCTTACTGTTGGGAAAAATACAAGAACTGAAAACTCTGACCACAAATGGTATAAGCACAAAGTCATGACAGTTTTTCCGTACTTATTACTTCTTCTCACTGTTCTCACATTGTTGATATGACTGTTTGATACTGTTGGCATGTTTATTGCAGCTGAATCTTTTGGTTTTGCATTTGCAACACCAATTTGTATTAATTGTCTTGAAGACAGCTACCCAATACTCTAAACAGAGACAGCTAACTGAAAAAAATATACTCAATTTCATGTGTATGTATTCATCTGAGAGAATTCACCATCATTCAAGACATGGTACAGAAAACTGGGTCTTTTTGGTGAAAACATCTGACAATCAGAAGGGGACTTGCTGTGAATTTCAGGCATCAAACCCCTTCTGTTGATCTGTGTATGGATGGACTCTGACTTCAGGAGCCACCACACACCTCAGTGCAAAGCCAGAAACTTCATAATAGCGCTGAGAGCCCAAGCCTGCTCTCTGAGATGGCAGTTTTCCAACTTCAGTAACAAGGCAATTAGGAACCAGACAAATTTATTTATATGGGTTAGTAAAGACTTGTTATGTGTGATAACTTTCCCATAGGAACAGCTTTTGAGATAGCTGCCAAATGAAAATTGAATGCCATGATATCCTATTTATTTATGCATCTGTTATTACTGCTCTTATTTACATGATCTTGGTAAATTTTTCTGTGTTTTACAGTGCAGACACATTTTTATTGCACGTTTGAAGAATTAAGTTCATATTGACAGAGATAAATGTTAAAAAAGCCATCTGTTCAGCCCTTTTGAACAGAATATGTGTGTTCACACGTTTCTCACAGGAGATGAGAGCTCACAGAACTTCAGAAGCTCTGCGTGCTCCTCTGGTCTCACTTCAGATATCAGTTTCATGTCATTCCATTCTGATTCCCATCCACGTCTGCATCCATATTCCACCCCCAGGTGGTGCCAGGAAGTGAGACATCAAAGCTATCGTGTCAATACTGCAAGTTGCTTATGATGAAAACTTCAAAACTCTTGGGAAGGTGTTATGTCAAAAGAACACAGCAGAAATTAAYCTAACAAGGGTCATAGTGCCAGCTGAGAGACATATTAGGTCAGGCACAGCAACCCATGAATGCATCCATGCTGCTCTTAGGTTCCACAGTTCAGAATAAACTCCACTGAAGGGATATATATCCACAGTTTATATAGTCTAGTAAGAAAAGGCTGAGGAAGGATACAATCCCTCTGTTAAACTGCTTCTGTGGGGTAGATATTATGGGAACATGAAATATTTMTGCAAAAGAGGAAAGCTGGCATATGACCAAATGCACAGATGCCTAGTCCTAAAGTCTATTCAGCCTTTTGAAAGGGTCAAAACAAACAATTTGAAGATTGAGTTATACCACATTATGAGAGAAGCTGAAATAATAGGTTTTCTAAGGAAAGCAGAAATTTAATCTATTAGGTTGTTGAGTCATTCCAGAACAATATTTTCAGATGGTTCTGGCCCTGTTAATTGATTTTCTTTGTCTCTACAGCATTATTTATCTTCTTATGTTCTAAATGGTTTCCCACAGTTTGGTGGAAAAATTTTATGACTCAATTAAGGGTGGCCTGTTTTAGACAGAAGAAATTAACAAGAGTATTGTATTGTACTGGCTTAAAAAATCTGAAACAACACATTCTTTTGGCTCCAACAAAGAAGAGAAAAAAATGTCTACAGTCTCTCTGATTTTCAAATATGCATTTTTTACTAGTTTTCAGGAAAAATATAATTTTAGCATGTATTATTTCAACAAGTAGCWATGAGATTTGCTGTTTAGATTAAGATAAACTGGAAATGTAAAGACCAAACAGGGTTCCTAAAGTTTGCCTTCTCTGTTTCATCATGAAAAATCCCCAAACTTATTTTATGGGCAAAACTTTGGCTGCTAAAGAGCAGTGTGCATCAGATGACCAGTTCCTACAAAGATTGTTTTCATGTAGAGCATTTTCTTGATTTGAGAACTTTCMAATTTTTCAGCATGAAGGCATTTGTGACATTTATTTTTATTTTATTTTTAAAGGCTATAAACGCTTCTTATGCAAGGTTAGCTCCAGCAGAACCCAGGTGTGAAGTCACTGCCCAGTACCTTTCTCACCCCCAGAAAGGGACAGAGCTGCATGGTGGGAAAGGTTGAGCACTGGTGTGGCTGAAGACACTTGAGGTGCCCAGTCAGGGCTGGGAGCAGTCAGCTTTGGCTTTGTGTCAGTGAGGGCAATGAAAAGATTCCTGTAGAAWGAACCAGCTGGATTTGAGTATCTCATTTACGCACCATTTGCATTTTGGGGGGCTAYTGAGGTCTAGGCATGTTAGATATGCTAGTCATCTGCAAGAGAGATCCCTCTGAAATGTAAACTGAAGCACACTCAGTAGTGACAGTTGGATAATTCCTCCACAAGCACACCCCTGATGTGAAATGGAACAYAAACACAGACCTCCTGCATGCATTGCTGTCATTTGTAGCAACTGAGGAACGTCTAAAGCTTTCTTTTCAAATTCAGAAAAGAGAAAGTGTTGGAATTCCTTTTCTCTTTGTCCMGTATTCCATGAGTTATCCATATTCTGAATGCCCATGTGATGCCAGAGGTGTGGAGGCTTGTGAGCAGCAGCACRTTTCTGCGCTGTGCCATGGAGTGAGCACCAAGCATTCAGGAGAGCACCTGGCATTACCTGCTTCTTCACGGTGGCAGGATGCTGCCAAATAGGTGACATTGCCAGCAGGGCATGAAATGACATGAAAGCAGGCCAGTGTGTGCCTCTGGCAGACTCAGCAGCTACAGCTCATTCAAGAAAAGGGGGAAATACAGATCTAGGAACATTTTTCACCTGCTTYTGGCATGACCTCATTCGATGGTATTTATTTATCAAAAAAGGAWTCACAGGGAAGGTGTAAAAAGCTCCAGTTTAGCACTGAAGTTGAGCCCTCTACTGCCAAGGAAAGTGGCAACAACTACCACACCATGCACCTCCACTTTCTCACTGGAACTCTGCCTCGGTGCAGAGGGAATACAACRAGCAGGACATGTGAAGAGAAGGTGCTTGAAGAGAGCACATTTCATGGAGGAGTGGTTTGAGATTCCGCTTTTGTTTTAAATGGTGTTCCCTTCAATGTAAATGGAAAAGAAGCCTCAAGGATGAATCCAGGAACCCAAGGACAGGTCCAGCTTGGATGAAGGCTCCTCCAGTTGAATTTGTTCAGGTGAGAGCAACTATCTAGTACTGAGGCAAAAGGGACTCCATTGCAGGGAGGAGTGATGAGGGCTGACAGGCCAAGTGGTGCTAACCAGGCTGTGACAGCRCAGCTGGTGCCATGAGCAGCTCAGTATCTCTGGCCACTGTCTCTGCACTCTGTGCAGGGACTGCAATCTCTGAGACACTGGCCAGTGTGAGCCACTCACTGCTTGACAGGCACTGCTCTGCATGCGTGCAGAAACAGAGCCCGAGAGGGCTTGAGAAACTTCCCATCAAACAAAAGTTTGGAAACCTTTTGGTTTTGGTGGATATGGAGTGAAGGCCTCAGATTCACTGATTTGGCTGTTGCAGCCTAAGTCCTGTCAAGCCTTTCTTTGGATGTAAACTTTGTTTTCTTAAAGCATACTTGATTGCCCCGTCCAGYTCAATGGAAGTGGTAGCAATGACTCCAGCAGAGGCTTGGAGGGACAAAGTGCTTCTGGAGGAGAATATCGATCGTTACAGGAGACATGATCTCACCCTGCTCTGCTGGCCACCACCACTTTTAATTAGCAGCYGGAGTCACACAAAATCATCAAGAGTACATCTGACTAACCGGTAGAAGGTTCATCTTTATAGAAATGTATGACTGAAACCATGTAATTTGGTTAAGTGCCCATTTTAGCTAATGCTAATGCAAATACTGTGAGGAAAGCTAAATGCAGAGAGACAGCAAAAGCAAATGTAATCTCTTGCTAATCAGATRGAATTTAGCAATCTATAGTAGGTTTTTACTAGCTTTTATTTCTCAACTTAACTGGAGCAGTACTCTTTCACTTTTTATTAGAAACTGCAGATGTTCTTCTGACAGTCCTCTTGAGAAGACCAAGAGAAAGCAGCTATTATTCTTCATGATAAATGGAAATTTTGGAAATCTTGTCCTTGATGGATATTCAGGCTGCTAATGAAGTCAGTAGAACTTTGAGGTGGAATTKTAACACCTCTTTCTTTGGTAGTCTAATAAAATTAGGGGTGAAGTAATGGAGAAACAAGAACCAACASTGAAATTTTGCTATGCCTATGACACCCTGCACTCATATTTCACACAAATGTAAGGTAGCTTGCTTTCTGTTCCAGTGGGGAATACACTCTAGGTGCAATAGGCTGCAAATGAGGAACAGACTATGTAAGCATTGAAAATCCTGGATTAAATCTACTGACTTTCATGAATGTTTGGAGATGTCTGTCAGTTTTTTCCAGTAGTTCTGAGAAATTTGTAGAATTGAAGTGCTCATCACAAAATAACCCATTGAAACATACACTATAAAACTTTGGGAATGAGAAAAGGTGCATCAACCTAGTTTATTTTTCCAGATGGAAGAAAATCAGGTTCTTAAATCAACACCTGAGTGATATGAAAACTTGGAAAGAAGAAATTAGTTCCTTCATTTTTCTGTCCAGTTGCTTTGGTTTCAGGCTWAGAATTGCAACTAAACATACCAAGTATTTTTTCATCAGTGGCATTTTTTAGGACTTTATGCCAAACCAAAATGATAGAACTCAGTACGTATATATATATACATATAGGAGCACAATACTGTGACATAGAAAAATGTTTCAGAATAATTTTATTTTCAATTTTTTACCTTCTCAGGTTGCAGCTATGCCAATGGATCCCAGGGAAAGACTCCCAATAATTATGTGTGCAGAAACCTTGGGTATAATTACATCAAGTGTGTATGTGTTCTCCATCAACTCTGGTGTGATTCATATTCAGGAAAGGGTGGAATTAGGTTACAAACAGAAGAAAAATCATACTGAAGAAGAACAGTTCTCCAGTCTGCAGAAAGAATAATGTGTTTCTTTTGCTTTGCAGAAAGAAGGGGATCCAGAGGTTCACTTTCTTTCTGTAAAGAAAGCCTCTGTTTGTGGCTGAAGATCTGAGGACCCTAACATTGAGCTTCACTTCCATTCCCACTGGAGGCTCTGGCTGGACAAATGGACAGACTCTTTATGCTCACCGCCCATAAATAAATCTCTAGACAATATTTTCTGTGTTGAGAATTATGTTCAAGTGGATTGACTCATTCCATGTGCCAAGACTTTATTTCCACTGAGACTTTCAGTGTCACTAACAGCCACAGCTACTCTCAGATTTAYTTTGTCGGTAAAAAATAACCAAATTAAAAGCATTGGATGGCATAGAAAACTTTCTAACATCTCTTTGCTTGAGTTTGATTTATTAACCCTTTTGGAACTCATAACCTTGCTTGTTTTCCCCAGCATGCCCTTAGCAGCCCAGGCTTTGACTGCTTAACCTCACAGGGCCAAAGCTCTGTGCATGAGTGATATTATTCTCCTTTGTTTCAAAGAAAAATGGGGTTGCAGTCAGACCCCTCAAGGAGCAAAAAGCAGATGATTATATAATCTTGGCTAGGTCACAGGTAAGAGTTGAGGACTTAGAGGACCCCTTAATTTCTTCTGCTCCTCAGGACAATGATTGTTCACACCATTGGTCCCCTCTGCCTTGATTATTGTCAGTTCCCCTATAGCCAAGATGTAATGATCATGTAAACTTTAAAAAGTTTTACAGATAATAGGGGGTTGAGGAGCCTCTTTCACACAGTGATCATATTTAATAAAGTTCGGCCTTCAATAAAGTATGAAGAACCTTTTCAATAGACTGGCTTATTTTTGTAGCATCTTAAAARAATGAATTCTTGAACAGTTTGAAACCCATTGCTTGTTAGTAGAAGCAATTTTGGCTGGTCTCTCAYATTCTGTCTGGATCAGCTGAAGATCTTTACATTCCCATGCAATAATTTTTTTCTCCAGTGCAAAACAGTCTGCCATTTGTTTTAAGCTGAAAGCATTTTTTCCCTAGTCTTAAAAGATGATGAAAATTAGCAAACAAAAAGATTTACTGCATGGTGCTGGTGGCAACCTGTTGCCCACAGTCCCTGTGAGAGACTCTGTAGTGATGGTAATGGATAATCTATGAGTTCCAGATTGCTTGAACAGTTTTCATTTGAGTGCCATTGCTGCAAGTGCAGGCATGTGCACTTGTGTATTGATCCAATATCAACAAGTRCAGACATCTACCACATCACAGATGAAATATTCAGCACACAACACCAGGGCTGCATTTACAAATTGAAATTTCAGCCCTCTTAATTACTCTGATAGGCCTCAAAATGTCAATCAGTATCCAGGAGGCTTTTGGAGTCTCAAGGCAAAGAGACAGCAGACCTGAGAAGAATGTTTTCTTCATYTCAATTAGCCAAGCAACCCTGAAAGGCTTTAAGACAAAGCTAGACAAGMTACTGCACACTAATACCCTTAAATCTAAGTACACTAATGAAGTGCATGTATTATTCCAGGCATTGATTAGCTGGTTTACCTACATGAGGTTGCAAGATGTCATCTGGAAAGCAACTGCAAGGGCTTTGGACAAACCATTAGYGTTGATAAACTCGGGGGTGAAAAAACCTTAAGGAAAAAGAAAAGACTTTATTATTTTTTTTACTAATTAAGATATGAACAACCTGATGTATTTTATAGGGTCAGCTAAGCTACCTGTTTGGAAAGCTAGTTGCAAGGATTTGAGCTCCCTTTACAATGTCGTCCAGAAGCAAAGACAATTGTGTACAGAAAGTTCTAGAACATCATGAGTCACTTCAGGCTGGGGTTTCAAATGTGTTTCACACCTGCTTTGTGGCACTTGGAAAAATTGATGGAGATATCCAAGTAAAGGATGTCAAGAGGGCACCAGTTAAGCAGCTGAATAATGCTATTGGCTGTGGATTCTCAAGGTAGGGATTGAAGGCACTTGAGATGCTAGTTCAYGTTCAGACTCAGGTGTTTATTATTTCTYATCAGTGAAATAGCCTCACAACCATGAGTTCTGCAGCCTTTCATTAGCAAGGCACAAAACGGCTAACTATCTCTTGTTATAAGGTCTTTTAAGACTAAACTATCTAATTAAGAAAGGACACTTAGATTATTTTCCCTTTTAACCCAATAACTGATCTTTGCAAGCCYGCAATGTGGASTACTCTGTCCAATTACAAAACATCACCCAAACCCATGAGGAAGAYGGAAGAAGAAGGTAAAGGAGAACAAACTGCCTTCACCCTAAAACCTCCATCTTTATTTCTATATTCTAAAACCCCAAACTTTAAGTTGTCCACCCTGTGATATTACACACTTCTAACCAACTACACACCCATAATCCCAGTGCTGTTAATCAATTTTGGAAGCCTTCTCCACAGCCTCAGGTCAATTGCAGTGTTCTCTWGTGTGCCTTTAAACACAGAAAGTTWAAAATTCTCAGCATCCAGGGTTCCAACAARTTTCCTCRCTTTCTACAYTTCTGTGACTGAAATAATGCTGATCTGCATCTCATGGGAATGGAAACTTTGCTGCAAGTGATTATTAAACTAACAAAAATCTATATATGTTTCCCTGCAGAGAAAACTCCTRTGGAGTTATCAAAATTTTCCACATCTTTTCTTTCACATGTCCAAAATTATCAGATTGAAYTTCAGGACTGAGTACAGCTGTGAGTTGATGGGAGACACAAAAGTATGCAGAAAATAAATCTGATTCTAATATCTTCAAATAATAGTTCAACATTTTTAAGTTAAACTACTGAAAAAATACAATAGCAATTATTCTTACTTACAGTATAAGCACATTTTGATATGGTTAATATTCAGCAAGGATTAAAACGAAATTCTGTCTTCTCCATTAGAAGTTTTTTTTTTTTTGCTTCCTCTCAGGGAATGTTGAGTCGCAGCTGGTGATTAATCTAAGGCTACACCCCGATGCTGAGTAAAATGCTGCCATCTTTTGGCCGCACTCGACAGGAACAGGTAGGAAAATTGCTACAAGATTTTACCTTCAGAAAGACAAGAAGCCATTTTTACTTCTGCAGCAGTTGCACCCAAGGGTATTTTTCTTGGTCACTGTCATGGTCTGTAACTTCATATGTGCTGAACAAAAAGTGTGYCTTTTTCCAGATAATGAAATATGTCTGAAGAAACAAGCCAAAAGAAAACCCCCATAAAAAACCCCAAAAAACCAAACAAATAATGAGGGCAGGGGGGATGGATTCATAGGAGAATTATCTAATTGCAGAAAACTCAGGGATATAAGGAAAAATGCTAGGCTGTGTTTCCTCTCCTTACATTCTGGAATCCAACATCTATTTCTTTTATGTTAAGTAAGGCTTTTCTACTGCACACTATGTCACTTYTTTCTCTCAGAGATCTGCAGCATGCTGCAGCAAAAATATGTTTTCAGAACTCAATAATCCATAAATCCAGGGGATATTTAAGCACTACCATTTGAATATTTGTTATCCTTTTGCAAAGGAGTGGATAGRAAAAAAAATTAAATTGTCCACATTTTGTTAAAATGTAATTGTCAGTTGTAAACTCAGCAGCAGTYAATACCTCCCCAGCACATAAATATTTCTCAACCCTCCTTTTACATTCTAATATTTTCAAGGCACTCACTCTGTAAGAAAAACTAAAGCCTATGCTTTGCAAGGATCATTGCTCATTAGGCTAAGGATTATTCCACATGYATATACCTGTATTTGAGGGTCTTGTAGAATTTAGTTTGCTAGTGGTTGGGTTGAATGCATCAGGATTTGGCAATTATCACTGATGAGCTTCCTGAAAGCATTTAGGGATCCTGTAAAGTAAGTTGATATATTTTGAGACAGACTCARAATAACACTCATCTAGAAAATGCATTCCTTTTAAATATACATAGCTCAGATTTATACAGGTATTATTCCATGGGTATATATTGGTCTTGTTCATACTTTTACCAGACATAGTCTAATCTTGGTCATAAAGGCTAAAGTCTACCTTTCCTATCACTGAATCTATAAGTCAGCAAGAGATGTTCCCTCCCAACCCATATAGGTAGCTATATCCAAAGAACACCCTGTGCCAGGAGGGAATAGGTAGCGTGCTGTGCTTCCATACTCCTGGCAGAAACCTGGCTGACAGAAGATGTTCCTCCTTCCAGCCCCAGAGCCCAATCCCACTTCCTCCCCTAGCACAGCTCAGTTTCTAGGAYAACCACAAAGAGGAGATAAACTCCTCTTTTGTTAGAATGGGTCTAAACCAAACCCCAAATAAATCCATTCTCTTTGATGCTCAAAGCCCAAAGACACCAACATTTTATGCTCCGCTGCACTCAAGTCATGGAATTGAAATGAATGGCAGAAGCTGTGGTGGTTGGCACAGTACTAACACCTGCCTCTGGCACAGTCCTGTTCTCTCAAGTCCCACCAGCCCATCAGATGACAGGAGTTGAGTTCCACAACTGGCAGAAATCAAGAAAAYGATATAAGCAGAGCTGAATTTCAGAAACCTTAGAGTCCCAGTACAGGCACTGGATTATCCACTAATATTTGCAATCTGGGTCATTACTCTGGATTAGGAGTGGAATTTTTGTCTGAGGACACATCCTGAAACATCACAGCAAACCTGCCATCACACCTTGTAGCAGATCCCAGTGCAAAAAGGATATGTGTCCTGGCCTTCCACTGGGTCACTGAGGAGACAAGGAGGGAAACATTGGGCATTTCACATGGTGCTTGCCACACAGGTGAGCAGGTGGCTGGTTTCCTCAACCAGCCATTTCTATTGTGGATTGCTGGTTGTTGTTAAAATTATGACACAGGCTTGGCAGACATTTGACAGAGATATCTGTTCTTGTTTTCAGAAAGCAGCAATGCTAACTATGGAACATGACAAGTATTCAGCAAATTGGTTTTTGCACAATGTGAATGTGGATCTCATTCAATTATGTTTTTGGCCAGGATTGTCGWAAAGCCTCCTAAGTATTCTCTTAGGGATTTGTGATCACTAATGCCAAGAAAAAACAGCTGTCATCTTGCTAAAAAATCTACTGAATTTCGTAAGAAACCTTTGTCTTATGTAACATGGCTGYTCCTGTTGGCAGCGTGTATTACATCTCCCGCAAAACCTTGTTCTACAATTAGATCCAAAGGGAAATAGAAAGTGAATAAATATTTTACAAATGATGCCTCCTTAAAACATGCTTCTGAATGTGCAACACTCTGAAATGCCTGTAACATGGTTATTTTTTTTTTTTGTAAATTAAGCACAAATTATGCCTTGGCTACTTCTGAGAGATAGATGTGAACTGTGTGGGCAAATGCTGATAGACAATTTGTGTGAAAAGATGAACTTGATGCATAGATACATTTTTCATGAAGAATGAAAGCTAGTGCTAGTTTTATAGGTATTTAATGAAATTGTGAGAGACTGTATAATTCTAATTTTGGAATCAGAGAAATAGCAGCTCTCTCAATTTCTCATAGAACAAAATGCATGCTTAGCATTGACCAATTAAAATTCACTTTTAATTTAATAAAGAGACCGTTCACTTCACTGCTCATCATGTCTTCACAGACCAGCTGCAAAGCTATCATCTGCTACAGCTTCACAAACTAGTGATTCAGAAAKAAGACAATCATTGTTTTTCCTAAGTGGTAGAAAATGTCATGGAATTGATGATTTTGTATGACATAATCTGATACATTTTTTTCTGAGAGAAATATTCTGAGACTGAAACCATCTTTGTCCTCCATTTCCACCAACTTTATATTTTTATCACTAAACTTTCAGAGAAAAAAAATTATTTTATTAAGCTAAACTGAAATTTTATCCTGAAACTTGAAAGTCAAGGTTTAGTCCCAGTCCATCACAACAGGCTTATAAGATCTGAGATTTTACCTGAAGAAGGATAACACAGAAAGARTATGGAAAATAAAGTTTAAGAGAGACCCTAGGAGAAAAAAAAAGGCAGCAGTAAAGCAACCAAAAGACATATGAGAGATGAATTTTCAAATTCCACTTATAATTTTGACAAGAATGAAATCTTGGTCCAGCTCGGACATATTTTTCTAGCAGAGAAGCATTTTGCTGTAGGAAATTGTAAGCAAGGGAGGAAGATTTCCATAAGGAGTTCTTTTTTTTTTTCTCCATAAGGATAGACTGGAGTGCTAGGTACATGAACTGGAAGTGATCAGAATAATGACAATTATGGAGCTGAAAATATTATTTTTAAATTCTCTGAGATACCAGCTCATAAGGATTTCAGTTTGTGTTGCACTGGAAATCTTGTTACTATACTTTGACTGACTGTGCTTTGCTTGAAAACAGATGGAAACAATTTTCATCCTCCAGAAAGCAGAATGTGTTGATGGAAAAACTACCCCTTCAGGACCAGTTGCTAAGGAAGAGACAAGAATGGGACAGCCTTTTAGAAAAATTGATTCTGCTCCTGACTTTTATAGGAAAATTTACTAGCTGGTAATTTTGAGTCCCTAGCCAGATTTTTAAATATTAATGAAATTCTCAGAGTGACATAAAATGTGTCTTTTTGTGTGTGTATAAATCAAATGTGTATATCCACTGTTGGGCTTGTTGCACATTGTTCCATTTTAAAACCTATAGCTACTTCAAATTAATTTAACTTTTGATGCTTCCAAGATTTACAGAATTTGACTTTCTCTTTACTTAGCTTTTTTTTAAAAAAGCATCTGATACACAAACCAGTAATTTTGAAGCTCTTTTTCTGAACTTTTCACGTCAATTTTAACTGGTTTCATGCTTGAAGCATCTTTAAATAATTAAAAGCTTTTGTAAATGAAAATTTTGATTGTCACAGAACAAAATTAAGCTGGACACTAGAGATTTAGGTAATAAAACGCAAGGAGGAAAAAAGCCCAACACTAAATATCTCCTCTTACTCAGGAATAATGATAACAGACTATAGTACTCATCATCAAGAATGCAACTATTAATATTTCCAGAGCACAAGCAATGACAGCTGCTGATAAATTCTAAGGGACAGATCATAAAACATTTTTGCCCTTTATCCCACCATCTCTATTGCTACTCTGTCATGGTATTGACATGCCATGTCCATATCTCAGCCAATCACTGCTTGCCTTGTGGCTTCTGGATGTCCAGCCCAGGGATATGGGTGGGGTAATCCAGGACAAGCAGCTGATTTTTATGTTTAGTTCTCCTTCCAAACCAAGGTACAGCAGAAGGCAGGAATTGTGAGCTGAGATCTTGTGGGGATATTAAGCAAGGTTTGTACCCTTGGACCTGACAGCATGGAAGGTGTCTATGGGTCTGTAGTTTAGACAAAGCCAGTGTCCTATACATGTGAGAAAACCTACTGAAATTGAACAGGGTAGCTGTCCGCTCTAAAATGTACCTTATCAGTGTTGAGAAATAACAGAACTGGCTTTAAGAGCACAGCACAGGGACCAYCACCAGTGAAAACATGGCATCAGATATTTCAGGGTTGTACAGAACCAGYATGGCTCAGATGGTTGGTGCCCAAATCAGCCTCTCTTACAAAAAGCTGCTACCAAGAATGCCCAGGAACAAGAGGAAATATCCACAGGGTACAACTGAGTTTCCCACTCTAATATAAACATTACTTTCCGGCTACCATTACATTCCCAGGTCCATACAGTGAAACAAATTGAAGGCTCTCRCCAGTTTTTCAATACATGTAATTTCATCCTCCTCTGCGATGCCTCTCATCCTTTTCTGCACCCTATTCTATTCTTCTGTGCATCTGATCTTGGTGGGCTCTACACCTGCCTCCTTCCTTTTGCTGAAAACAGTTTGCCAGTTGAAGGAAGCAAGTCTCACATCCAGTATGAAATGTATCTACTGTAAAAAAAATAATCTTTGATTCAAAGGAACAGCTAAGCAATTGCAAAGAAAATGAAGATGTAGCACTGTGGCAAGAGCATGTTTAGAAATACAAAACAGCTCAGAGCCCTACCTTCTCCCTGCTGCAGATCTGACATTTGTGTGCATTGCTAGCTTGAACTGACAAATTCTTCAGTATTTTCCATTATTATTCCTGCTGGGTTGTGTCACAAGTAGGGAGAGAACAGATTTCAGCTGAGTTGGAGATAATGCTAGAAAGCAAACTGCCTCAGCTGTCTACCAAATTAATGACAAGCTCTGACTGGTACCCAGTTGTCTCAGCCACCGTTGGAGGGTAGGGTGGCCAGACAGAACAARGCTAGAGAAAACTAGTGCTTTGCCTTTCTCATCTCAAGCAGTGGTTTCTGAATAAGAATCAGGAAACTCACAAGTTTTGTTCCCTTTCTATTGCCCAGGAGAAAGCCCTTCCTGAAAGAAAAATCAGATCAGAAAATGGTTCAGGGGTGAAGAGCTCTGGATTGCTGTGTTAGGCTTCTGCAGCCCCTTGGGCTTTGATGAGATGGAAGCRAAATTCCCCAAGGTGCAAGAGGGACTGACACAAGAATTTGGGAAGTGGACATGGTTGATGAAAACAACTGTTGGGTTATAGTATGACWATAAAGAAGCAGATGTAGTAGAGGCTGTTAAGGAGGCTGTATACGGTTTGGCAATAATTCCTGGGCCCACAGTGAACAGATGTGTTTGCAAGAGTTAAATATGCAATGGCAAGCACCGCAAATATTCCTCTGTTTCTGTCACTCACGTGCTTACTCAGACACACACCTGAAGGTGTGGTGTCCCAGCAGGGCAATGCAAACTGAAACCTGGCTTAAGTAACCAGACCTTCAAAAAGTTTTGTTGGAGGGAGTCCTGATGATTTTTAGTCTTTATTATTTGGAATACTGCAGAACAACATTCCAAAATCCTTCTTGCCTCTGAGCCACCTTTACTGTGGCCAGGCAATGAAGGAAACAGAAGGTGCCTCTGGGCAAGGCTGTGGCCCTCCTGTTTTCCAGTGCTAGGACTGGGAATGGGGGGTGCTGACACAGGGAGGAAGGAGAGAGAAGTGCCTGTAAYGTTTTTCTAGGGTATGTGCAGGCAATGAGGCAGGATGGAGAAGATCTCTGGGGGACTTCTGCTTGGGAAAGGCTCTCCCAGGCAAATCCAAATACAAGGAGAGCAAACATGGAATGCCAGACCTGTCTTCTGTAGTCCTTTAAGCTTTTTTCCTCTGCCCTTTTATTTTCAATCAGCATCTGTAGGAGGGCACAGTATGGGTAATGTAGAATGTAATCTTATCCCCCAACGAGTTGCAGCTGGACCCTATTACTAAMGATTAGGAGCAGGCCAGATGATAACAGGCAACATCTGTAGCAAATAAGAACAAGTRGTATAAAAGAGTGGATTTGGGGGAAGATGAGTTAGATGGCTGCTGCAAGGACYAGGAATAGTCAGTGYTCAGAGTAGCTGCCTATGAGGAACACTGAGGAGGTATGAAACTCTGAGGGCATGGAACCCTTGCATTATAATGATAATAGAACTGTTGTGATATATAAGACAGCATATCATGATAATAGAACTGTTGTGATATGTAAGACAGCATATCATGATAATTGAACTGTTGTGATATACAAGACAACAAGCATCTGCACTGAATATCTGTATTCTGAGGACCAATGTCAACAATGTAGTCTGTGCCTTCTCTTGTCTTCAATGGGAAAGCACGAGAGATGCCAG
Source organism: Cardinalis cardinalis (assembly GCA_014549065.1). Lineage (NCBI taxonomy): Eukaryota > Metazoa > Chordata > Aves > Passeriformes > Cardinalidae > Cardinalis > Cardinalis cardinalis. The sequence goes on along the minus strand of JACDOX010000189.1, from coordinate 560,066 downwards.
CAGTGGTTTGGAGGATGAAGCTGTGTGCTATCCACCAGGCTGTGAAGCTGTCCCATCCCTGGTCTGGCTCTGGTCAGCCCTGCCCTTTCTGGATGACAGCAGGTCAGAGAAACACATGATCTYCAGAGGGAACAACTGTGTAAGCTTGCTTCCATCTTGCATAAAAGTAAGGTACTTTGGGTAAAGCCCTAATAGCAAACTGAGCTTCCTCCATAGGTCCTTCATGGGTCTTTCTGAACAAGTTCCCTTTGCTGCCTCAGTTTCCCCTTTGCTGCAGCTAAGAATGATGTTCTTTATACATGCCCCATTACACTAGGGAAGTGAGGCACACATCTGATACCTGTAGTCTCTTGCCTTCTGGAGTAACTTCTAACTATGTCTRGATTTCTGAGAGCTTTCCTGTGCTGATGGCAGAAGACTCTGGGCATGAGTTGTGAATACAAAAGTACAGAATCRTTTTTAGCAACTTCAAAAAAACTCTACTAAGCATTTAATCATAGAATTGTTAAGGTTGGAAAGGACCTCTAAGATAATCAAATCCAACTGCCAACCCAGCACTGCTACATCCACCACTAAACTATATCCCCAGGTGCTCTATCCACACACCTTTTGAATGCTCCCAGGGATGATAATTCCATCAGTTCCCTGAGCAGCCTATTCCAATGCCTTTCATCTATTCAGTGAAGGAATTTTTTCTAACATCCAATTTAAGCCTCYCCTGGCACAACTTGAGACCATTTTCTCTTGTCCTGTCACTTGTTGCCAGAGAGAAGAGGCCAACCCCCACCTGGSTACAGCCTCYTTTCRGWTGRGTTGTAGAGAGTGATAGAGTCACCCCTGAGCCTCTGTTTCTCCAGGCCAAACACTCCCAGTTCCCTCAGCCACTCCTCAYAGGACTTGTGCTACAGACTCTTCCCCAGCCTCRCTGCCCTTCTCTGGACACATTCCAGCACCTCAATGTCCTTCTTGTAGTGAAGGGCCCAAAACTCAACACAGAACTTGACGTGTGGCTTCACCAGTGCTGAGTAGAGGGGGACAATCCCTGCCCTGTCCTGCTGGCCACTCTATTGCTGGTCCCAACCAGGATGCCACTGGATTTCTTGGCTGGGAACTCTGCCAACTCGCGCTCATCTGGCTGTTGACCGGGAAGTTGGCAAAGCAAAGCTACAGGAAGAATGGTTTACATGTACAATAACCCTCAGAAAGAACGCTACCATCAAGATAAACAGAATCGTCCTGCCTAGATATGCTGTGTGGTACCTGGACTTTGGGGTAACTCTCAGCCACACTGAGAGTGAGAGCAATAAAATTGGATAGAGAAAGAGGAGGGGACATGACTTCAACTATTGTTCACACACTGTGAAGTCAGGGAGAAGCGTGGATCTGCTGTCTATATCTAGATTCTACAAAATACTTCTCTGTCTCTCAAATTAGATGCCTCTGAAATCTTTAGGTAAATTAAATACAAGCTGTTCATGATTAGAAACTCAGATGTCCAAAAATGAGAAAGAAGCTCATGTAAGCATTTCAGAGCCTCACAGAAGCCTGGGAAAAATCATCTCCCAGAAATAAGACATCAACTGAAAGAGCTGCTTCACTGAATGACCACATTGCTCTTGCTGCGAGAGTCAAAAGGCACGCAAGGCAAAGTTTCAACACAAAATTTCYAGCATCTTTTATTAGACCAGGTAATACACTTGGAAAAATAGACAAGCCTTATATACAGCTTCTAGCCTCTATTACAAATAATATCTTCTATTAGATTGCATTTTGGAGACCTACACTCCTCTGGCTTATCTCCTCTTAGAAAAGAGTTGGATGGGATTTTCAAGGATTTCTCAAASACATGAGATATCTTTGTGTGGGTAACTGAACCTAAAAATTGTTTTAAGTTGAAGAAACTTGGCTTTGACTCACAAATTCTTCCTTAGTTTATAGGAAATTAAAATTATCTTCTTCCACACTGTTCTGAAGGCATTTCAAAATCTTTTAATAGTGGTTTTAATATGATGTAACATGTTCTTATCTTAATTCCAAAACAGGAATGTTTGTATTTTTACATATAATCCTAAATTTAAGTGGCTGCTTTCAGTCTTGCCTTCATATGATTTCTGCAGAATAAGGAGATTATGAGCAATTTCAATCTTGGACTCACATCTAGTGTTCTCTCTCCAAATTCACAAACTGTGGAATCTGTGCCATCCAAAACATCTAAATGTGTAATCCAGGCCAATGCATTTGTCATCTGCTGCCATTCCTTATAAGCAATCAATGAGCTGATTTCCCAGGCGTAGGCTGTGGGATACTGTGATAAAGCTGAGGATACTTTGGTTTTGCTTCATTGTCAAATGCCATCACATTACTGTGATTATTTTGAGAATTATTAGTGCTTGCAGCTGTGGACAGGTGGAAAAGAAGAGTTTCCCTCCCTTTCCCTATGTTTTCTTCTTATTTTGTTACTATCATGCAAAACAAAATTATTCCAATGTTATCATGGCAGCTACTTGGCAAAACCATGGAATGTACCCCCACTCTTTAGTATCTTGTGTATGCACAGCATGTCACTGAGCCCAGGAACTGCCCWGCAGCATATATTGAGCCAATGAAACCATGATGGCTGATGTCTTTTTTTGTAAAAGTAAGGAAAGAGTCAGGAAACTCTTTTTCTTTTTAGAATTCCAGAACAGAGGTTACCCATAGTGCTAAGCTGGACTAACTGGGTCCTTCTCAAAGAGCAAACTTAGAGAGATTATAAATGAGGATACTAAAAGCAGTTCYCATAGAAACATAAGAAAGCAACTTCAAGAACTCTTACACGCTTTCAGGCAACTGGTATCTGGACATAATCTCAACTTCCCATGTGTTGTGCAGATGTAGGTGAACACAGCAGCAGGTGTTCTCAGTACTGCTCCCCACTTGATTAATTTGCTGTCCCTTCATCTGTATGATATTTATGTCCCTTCATCTGTATGAGACTTCACTAAAAGTCACAAGATTTGTTTGAAGGCAAGAGGTAAGTAGGAAATTCATGGAAGATGTGGAATTYGCTAAATATTTTTTTAAATTAAATCAGGAATTAAAATCAAAGGATCATGCTTAATTTCTGAAGCCCCACCAGGATGTCAGAATTACAAGCCAAATGGACACCATCCAGAGCATGGCAACTCTTCACTGACACACCCTGGCAACTAGTAATGCTACCAAACTGCTCTGAATCTGTGACACAAAAGGAGATTCAATGGACGTAAACTGCCTGATGATTTTTTTGTATTGGGTTTTTTTTGCTGCTACAATCCACTTTTTAAGCTCTTCCAAGTTCATAACAGGTAAGTGAATGTCAAATTAATTTTTATAGTAATTCTAGTAAGCAGTTTTGTCTGACTTTGCACCAGTTAATGAAGTTCACATWAAGACCACATATTTTCATGCTGTTGAAAAATTATTATAAATACGTGCAACTAGTGACTGTGGTGGTTTTTGTAACTAGATACCATAATGGAGAATTTCAAAGGTAGACATTTTGCAAGTGATATTATAAAATGAACACTCTTAATTTTAATTTTAAGTAGGCATCTCTAAAGGAGGTACACTCCTGTTCTCTCTCTGAATCTCTGAATGTGACATTTGCACAACAGTTTGGACTTTTTTGTTTGTTTGTTTGTTTGGGTTTTTTTTTGTTGTTGTTGTTCTGGGAGAAGCAGTTCTTAGTTTACAGTAGAATTCTAATCAGCAAAATTGTGATACAGTGTGTTTTCTGAAAATCATGGTATTAAGTATTTTTCTGATTTATTCCTTCAGAAAATTCTTATTTTATTTAAAGAAATAGTTTTACTTAGGCTGTGGAACTGTGCAACAAAATATTAATATTAGTACAACTTATGAGGTCTGCCTAGACTTCACTGGGGCAGGATTATATGAGTAAACTTCACAGCACCTTTTTTTTTGCTGGACCATTTTTCTGTAACAATAGGCACATTGGCTGGTCTGTCTTGAAGGCAGAGGTGGTGAAAAAGCTGCAAGTGTGATCAAGACAAGAGGCTAAATGTATGTGGACTKATATGACTATGACGTTCACTTTACAGGCTTTAACTGTGATCTACAAATTTRAAAGACTCATTAGAAATTCAACAAGAACCAGAGCAAAGAGACGTTCAACAAAGCAAAGTATGCTCTAGAATGTTTTTCTCTCAGCGGTTTTATCCAGCAATTCATTCCCCGTGGGCACATTTTTTTTGCCTCTGTAGAAAGTCCAGAGCAGTATGTCTCAAAGAGCAGTAGAGAAGTAGGCAGTAGTAGTGACAGGAAGACATAACACTACATAGCTTTTCAAGCCACCTGCTATTTCTGTGATACACTGACATATTTCTGAAAACATTGGTTTCAGCACACAGCAACCATAGTGCTTGTTCAGTCTGTAAATGCTTGAAATGTAAAGATTTCTGGAAAACACAGACAAAGTAGATGACTGGTAAGTTACACTTAAGATATGTCTGGTTTTAGTTTTGTCAAGTCAAACCCGTCACATTTTGACACGTGTTTCCGCTGCATTCCTGACCGCTCCGAGCAGGTGTTTACAGTAGCTTGCTTAACAAAACCAAAAAAAGTGTTTCCCAGCAGTAAGTGTGAAAAGAGCGCCCAGCCCAAGCTCGCTGTGCAGCCGYGCGGCACCGCCAGGGATGCCCTGGGGGAGCAGCCCCGGCGCAGGAGGGGCGGCCGGGCAGGGTGCGGACCGGGAGCGCTGGGTGCGGATCGCTGGGCGCTGGGTGCCCGCCGTGCCGGGCGCTGGGTGCGGATGCCGGGGCGCTGAACGCCGGGGCGCTGGGTGCGGATGCGGGGGCGCTGAACGCCAGGGCGCTGGGTGCGGATGCCGGGGCGCTGAGTGGCGGGCGCTGGGTGCGGTTGCCGGGATGCTGGGTGCCGGGGCGCTGAGTGGCGGGCGCTGGGTGCGGACCGTGCCGGGCGCTCGGGCTGCGGCACCGCCCCGGCGCGGGCGGAGCTTGGGGGGCTGCGCCGGGAGCCGCGGGCGGGAGCGGGACAAGATGCGCCTCGCTCCTATTCTTTAACTTAGCAAAAACATCTGCTCACTCTCCCCCGCCCCCTCGAAGCTGGATGTCCTCGCAGCCCACCGGGGAGGAGAAGGAGAAGGACGTGTGCTGGCAGGGCGAGCCCGCCGCCTCCATCCCGCGCAGCGTGAGCGCCCTGCGGCTCCGCTCCCGCCTGCCGGCCAGCACCGCCCGGGAGGGCAGCCCGGGTGCCGGGGCTCCCGGTGCCGCCGCTCGGGACGTGTTTGCCGCAGACTTGGGTGCGCGTTTTCCCTTTAGGTTGCTGTGGATGAGAGATACAGGTGGGTTTTTCTTCTAGTGTACTGTGCCACCCGCCCCTCCCCTCCCAAAGATGTGTAAAAAAGTTTGTGAAGGACGCGGAGGTTGGCTGGAGAGGCTTTTGCTTGGTGCGGTATTTAGAAGCCGGGGGTGAGCCYGGGCATTCGGGAGGTGCTTTCASTCCTCGCTGCCGCCACGGTCCCGGMTCGGGCTCTGGGACGCTTCTGATGGCTTTAGCCCAGCTCAGGAGTGGGTCTGTCCCATCTCCTCATACCACAGACATTTCCGTGCGTAAACTTCCTCTCTGTACGTAAGAGGGGTTGCCTTAACTTTCAATATACTAAATGAAAGTAGCTTTTTTTTCAAAAGCATGGGTTTGCCACACTTAGATTTTCCCCTTGAGTAAATAGTACGGCATTGAAACGTGTGAGCTTCATCACATGYGTTCTGTGCTTACGTTGATCTCATTTCCATGGCTGTCTCTGTCGTGAACGTGAACTGCTGAAAGTAAGTCTGCTGATCTGCGTCCAAGAGAATCTTGCACAGACAGGAGGTTTTGGGAGCTGGGAGATACCCAAACTTCTGAACCATAGAACCTCCTCTCAGTCTTCTGTCTTAGTGCTAAAGATCTCTCTGGATCTCTTGAAATCTTGCAGCATGGCTTGGAGCATGGAAAAATAATCCAGAACGGATGGGAATTCTGACTYCAGTGTTGTGAAGTCCCATGAAGACCCCCATATTTCAGCTGTGTTTTAAAAGAATTGTTTCAGATTATACATCTGGTTTCGGGTGTTTTCTGTTAAAAACAATTCAGTTTCTCATCTGGAACACAAGGTTAAATGTATGTTAGCTTAAAAATACACTATTGCTGTCATAATTCTGTTAGCAGGTCAAAAAAGTGATTCTTCCTTCATAAAATTTCATCTGAGATTGTCTTTGAAATGTTAGGTAGGGGGGTTTGTTTGGATGTTTTTCGTCTGTTTGTTTTTTAATTTAACTTTTCATTAGAAATGCAAGTTCTTAAATGAAGGAAAACAACTATTTTAAAATTGGTTTTTGTATGAAGTGAGCAACGAGTTGATTTAGGTTGTGTGGAGATGTAAATATGAGGATTTTTTATAGCTCCTTTATTTCCCAAAAGAACTATGTAGATATGATGGAAAAGGATAAGTTTTTTTTTTTTTTTTTTAGTAATATGAAGTTTGATTTTATTTATTTTATGCCTTTTCTTCAGATTTTAAATATTTAAAGTGAATTCAGCATCATCTTTGGCATGTTGCACAATGTTGCAAGAGAAGATGGTAAAGAATCTCCCAGCTGGAAACCCGTGAAGTTAATGTGTTTCATAAGTTATTTGGTAGAAAAGTGAGAAAGGAAACAAACCAGCTTCACTGCTCAAACTAATGCATGGTGTCAAGTGTGAAAAGAAGCCTCTCATTCTCAGTATTAAAGCCTGTGCTCCCAGAAGCTGATCTAACATCTTCTGAAACCTTATTYTTTTCCAACAGACTACTTCAGAGAAAATACAAGCAGTGATGGGTGTCTGTTTTCCTGTGTCTTTAGACTTTTACTGTCAGAACCAGTTAACAGATGCAGGATTTAATCGGTGGTGACATTAAACAAACTTTTGGCCCATTTCACCTGGCCATATGTTTTGTATCACTTTGGGTATGTTTTCCATTCCCTGTCAACTCTGACAAATTCAAGGGGACAAACTGGATGCTCATTTACTTGCCTTGGATGGAATTGTAGGTTTCATTGTTTTGGGGTTTTTAAACATTTTTTGAGAAGCAGAATTGGCAATTCTGCAAGGTCCTAGCTTCCTGCTAAGAACTGGGAGGGTTCAGGCTGTCCTTCTAGGTCATGGAGCCCTGGGGAGTGCAGAGTGTCCTCTGTAAGACAGGGTTTGTAGAGTTCCAGAGTAACCTCTATTAAACCAAGCTATCTCTCTGGAGGAAAAAAAAAAAGAAAATCAAATGAGCACAAAAGCTTTGAGCACAAAGCTCATCTACAGGTGTTTTTCAACAATAATGTGTATTTTTCATTTAAATGCTAACATTAGGTAAACTTGGACCCATTCTTCAAGGGATTAGTATGGGCGTTTAGAAGCTTTTTTGAAATCTGAATTTAGTTCTTACTTCATCCATAAGTGTAAAAAACTTAGCACTTTATACGTGAGCTCCTAAAAAGAGACTTACTCCTACATAAGAGGATTCTTCAGATATCTTCCTCTGCAGACCTTTGTCTCTTAAATTCACCCAAAACTTTTTGAAGCTCATCTTTGTGTATTGTGTTTGTCATCTTTTGACATCAAGTAAAATAATTTTAAAATGTGTCTTACACTGAACTTTCAGGACTGCTCATCTTACCTGTGCATTAAAGTATAATTTCCCGAGACACCAGCGCAGAACTTGCCAAGCTAAAGCTGTGTGAGCGGTGGCCAGGGGAGAAATGGCCTGGACACTGGGCTGGACCTGCACGCCTGGTGTCACACTGCTAAATTGTAATCAGCTGAGTCCCATCCAGGGAGTTAAGGTCCTTTCATAAGCACTATAAATATGAACTYTTGGTATGTTTTTAAGAATGCAGGATGACTGTATAATAGACCTACAATTTATTATTTATATTTTGAGCTAAATTTTTAATCATGGGGTAATTTATGTTGGAACAGACATTTAAAGGTCATCTAGTATAACCCCCCTGCAGTAAGCAAGGACATCTTCAACTCAATCAGGTTGTTCAGAGGCCTTTCCAACCTCACCTTCAAAACTTCCAGGGGTGAGCATCTAACACCTCTCTGGACAACCTGTTCCCCAGTGTTTCACCCCTCCTTGTTGTAAGAAACTTCTTCATTATTGACCCTAAATTGAYCAGTTTTAAACCCTTACCCCTTTGCTACAGGTTCTGCTAGGAAGTTTCTCCCCATTTTTTCTAAAATCCTCTTTAAGTACTGAAAGGCTGCAACAAGGTCTCTCCAGAGCTTTCTCTCCTCCAGGCTGAACAGCCTCAACTATCTCAGCCTGTTTGCACAGGAGAAATGCTCAGAAGAGTRTTTTTAAGATTTGGTTGTTGTTCCACTAAATTTTCTTTCTGTTCTTTTAAACACTATATACAATTTTGAGTATGTTGATKGTTAGACTCAGTTAGTTTCCTTCTCTAACTTGCAACCAGAATTGAGTAGGAGATTTTTTTTTTTCAGAATTGTGGGAAGAGGACTTAAAAAGTTCTTTCTCAYAGATATGCTACCTGGGACCCTTTCCAATATAAATTATCATGTACCTCCTAAAGGGGGAGGAAAAAATCAGAAAGCATCAGAGTTTCAGATTCTCAATGACCAAACAGTAGAAGGTCTGTGAAGTGTACATAATTTACTCACCAGAAAAAAACCTTAAGACAGTTTCTTTATGTTAGAGTTTAAAATCACTGTAACATTTAGCACAGTGAGTATGTGAAAGTAGAGAAAGAGAAAGACAAAATACTTATTCTAAATTCTTATMATGACACAAAGATATAAAAGAAAAAAGCAAGCAACCTCTGAATCTTCAGTAAACTGAACTCACAATTTTCCAGTTGCTAAATACATGTTTTTCTACAAGACAATTTCCAGGAAACAACAGTTAGGAGTAACATAGGAGATGCTCCATTTTAACGTGTGTGCAATCATTCTAGGAGTACATGACACATGAAAGAGRAGCTTTCAATTTTTTCTAGTCCAGCAAGCTATAAGTATCATGCATTTTGCACTGAGGAGTGGAAATTTAAATATATATATATATATACACATACATATGCATCTCCATTTTTATGGAAAATTCTGTGCARAATTTACCTGCAACCACAGAGAAGGTAGGCTATGTAGTTATAAATCCACCTTAAACAGTCTTGTTTCACAAAGCACACAAGCAATGTGTTCACTGCATGTGGATAAAATTTACACCTGTGATAGGAGAGATGTGAGGCTTTGGGTGTCTGGCTGCTTTGTAAATAATAAATGAAGACATCTGTTCACTGGTAAATGTGGGAGGACAGATATTGTTATCACAGATCTGCAAACCTTTGTGTGCACACGAGAGCTTGAGGGATGGCATTTGATATTTTTCTTTCTGGGTAAAGAAATACCTTTTCCTAAATTTGTCATCATTTTAATTAAGGTCAAGCCAAGAATGAAACTTCACTTGGTGTAGATTGACTTAATGTGGAGGAAGACAGAGTTCTTYCTCTGGGAAGCTGATGCAAAAGATAAGTTTCAGCATGCATTTTCTCACATGAGGAACTTTGCTAGGAAGGTGCAAATGACCTTCTCCATGCTAAACTGTGAGCTCAAGCTCGGGAAAATTGCTTAAACATCCAAGGAAATGTAAACAAAATGATGTTTCTGTTAAAAATCWGAGTAAAAACTGAAAAGAATGAGAGATATTTGTTACAGTTCAAAACAGKAGGAACTGTTAGTAAATGATGTACCTATTTTTTGGTTCTTATGTGAAGAGAGTTGTTTGGTTTTAACCATTTGTTTTTTCTGTATTTTCAGAAGGACATCCACTGTCAGAGGAAAGGAGGGTAGCTGCCATTGATAGGGCTGTCCTTTGCTCTGAAGGAGGAGACCATGCTGTAGCATCTTTTTAAGATACCTTCCATTCTGAACATCAGAAAAGATCATTTAATATTATCCTAGGTTTAAACAAGAMAGATGAATTTGAGATGATTGTTCACTTGGTTCTGTTGCTGTGGAGTTACTGCAGAGCAGACMTCTGGAACGACACACACCCTTGTGCTGCAATACAGTGTTTCACACCTGCATAAACATCTAAGAGATATCTCATCTGAGCAAAGATCACAAGGCTCCTAAGAGGATTTAATCTGTGATGGAATGACTTGTGGGAAACTGCTTCAGCAAAGGCCGCCCAGCATCTCTGCCCTCACCGATCCGTGACAAAGTCCGAAATGAACCACACTTGGATGTATAACCTGAGCTYTGGTGCACCTGCACATCCTGTTGAGCCAAGGGCTGGACTCTCACGAAGTGGGCACACAGTAGTGGCTGTTTTTCTTGGGTTAATCTTGTTTTTTGGTTTCTTGAATAACTTGATTGTCCTCATCCTCTTCTGCAAGTTTAAAACCCTGCGTAACCCAGTCAACATGCTTCTCCTGAACATCAGCGTCAGCGACATGTTAGTGTGCATCTCGGGCACTACCCTCAGTTTTGCATCCAACATCCGTGGCAAGTGGATYGGAGGGGACCATGCTTGTAGGTGGTATGGCTTTGTCAATTCCTGCTTTGGTAAGAGTTCAATGGTGATTCTTTACTATTCTTTTTAGCACTGATGCACTAAGCAACATGAATAGGGAGCTAAATGCACTTCTGTGGTGAACAGAAGGATACTTCTRTTGCCTTGTTATGGTCAAGCACAAGTGACCTGCATAGTTTAAAACATTTTAAAAAAAGACTTTATGAAAGAGTAGCATAGATCTAATAAATATTTCCTAACATATCTCATTCTTCAAAATTACTTATTTCCTAAGAGCTAAAAATGGAATCTAAAAAGAGGCAAGCCACTGGAGAGAGTTGGATTAAGAGTATGAACATATGTAATACTTCCTTCTTTTTCAGGAAAACCTATTCCATTGCTGAACTGCAGGTCCCTCAGTGCAGTTTCTGTCATGAACAAAGTCTCCTGAAAATACTATATTTACCATTTTTAATTACCTCTCAATCTATAATATGAATTASTCATGTCCCAGATAGTGAGTTCTTATCATCAGATGATTTCTGTTCTGCAAAGCAAAATATTTGGCTTGCAGCTTCAGYAGAAAATTAAGTTGCAGGAATATATTTGCCAGAAGTGATGGGAAAAGTATTCTGTGTTATTCTACTGTCCAGACAAAATGTTTTTGCAACCATCTTTTGCACTGCTAGATGTAAGTCTTGTAACTGGACTTTTTTAATTAAAAGAAGATAAAGGACAATGAACAGTCAGAGGGCAGCCTTCATCCCTSCAAGGATGAGGCCTGTTGCTTGAAGATGCCTGTTGCATCACCAAGCAGTGACCCTTTCTTCTTTTATTCCTGCATTCATAAAAGGATCCACTAAAGCATGAACTGGCCTGTGGGTGSATGTCTAGGTGTGATCCTTATCTAACCCAGACCAGGGGACTTGGCACAGCTCCCTCTTGCTCTGCATCCTTGCTTTGGTGCCTCCAGGCCACAWGGACAGGACAAAGGCATTCCTGGCTCTTCTCCAGCCCTGGATTGCAGCATGTCTTGGGTAGGCCCTTTGACCCAAGAAGYGCTCCCACAGCTCTTGATGTAAAATCAGGTGCTGAATTCAAACACACGTTCTCTACCTGAATGATAAACTCTTTGCTACTTCCAATGGTRTGWCTCTGGTACCTGTCCTTTCCTCATWTGTGTGCTCCACTCATGATCATTAACTCATCCTGGCAGCTTCCTCTGGGAACTGCTGCTTTGCCCAAAGTGAAGTCTCAGGAGTTAGGGATTCTTGTAATATAAGAGCACTTTGGCCATCCAAAAATAGACTTTATGGTCAATAGTACCTTGGCTTGTTTTGGTAGCTTGTTTTCAGTTTGGTCTGTGCTGRGCAGAATGACATGTCTTCTTCCAGGTTTCGTTTCCATTTTTATGTGTTTTATATATTCCAGTATTTCTGTAAGTAGTTTTSTCAGGCAGAAAGAAGCCAGGACTGTTTCTTTTCTCCATACTTTGAGCTTTCTTCTTATTATTTACCAGTGGAAGAGAGGAATAACATTTGAAGAGAGGGAAAAAAAGAGGTAGGTGATCAAAGGCTTAGAAAAAAAGGTATGTTAACGGTGCCCTTTTGAGCCTGCTGGCTTTTGTCTGAACACATGTCAGTTACCATCTGACTGACTGTGGAATTAAACCTGCARATGGGTAAGTTTCTGCCAGGGTGTTCTCTTTGTGGAGCAATTCTTCAAAGTCSCATCTACATTAATTGGATGCATGGCAGGAGTGCAGATTTCTGTGCTATTGTMATATCTGTTTTCATGTGATAGTTTCTGCTGTGATTTTTAAAATTGATTAGATCATCAAGGAACACACAAGCAAACAAACCAGCAAAACCCAGAATGCCAAAGGTGACCTCAGCTCCTCTGAGTGATGTTGGGGCTGTCAGTGGGGTATCCTGGGAAGMTGAGGCAGCCTAAATGCAGGTAGTTATTAAACTGTGCATAGTTCATATGAAAGTCTTGCAGCACTCACATGTGTTCTTTCATTAGTKTGTATAAAGGGCATAATGAAGAAGTTTGCTTGCAGAGTTATAAATTAAAAATATTGATTAGGATATAGCATGAGTAAAAGCAAATAAGAGTCTAAGATTGCCTAATATTTATGTGTCTTTACAAACAAATTTTATCTGCTGATAAATATAATTATTCATTTTTTAGCTATTCCTAAAAAAATYTCATACATTTATTAGCTAAAAAATTAGCTTTCCATCCTCAATACCTCAGGTCTGATTTTGGCCGATCAAAGATAAGAGAAAGGGCATAAGATCCAGAAAAGAGATTGTAATAGGAAAGGTATTTAAGATGAACTGAAGTTCAGCATCAAGGCTGGTATGAGTAAATGCGTCAATATTCTTATCTGTTTGGGGTTATTTTTATAATGGGGTAGATGATCCTTCTAGGATAAATAACAGTATAGAAACATACTGTTAATGATGTTAAGTGTTAATGATGTTAAGTGTTTAGGGATGTGGTTTTGGGGTAATGATGGTGGTGCTGGGTTGCTGGTTGGACTAGATAATCTTGAAGGTCTCTTACAACCTTGATGATTCTGTGATGCTCTAAGTTCAGTGGCCCCACTAGAATTGCACTTTCTTGTACTAAATGAAGATAATGAAGATACACACAGTTTTGTTTTTTCCTAACTGCAGTATTTTTCTAAATCATGAAGAAACTTTAAGCGGGCAACTAATCTTCACAACTTGGTGATTATTTCATGATCTGTAAAACACACCTRAGACAAATTCAAACTGTTAAAATATTTATAAAAGCACTTCATTCTTGCAAATCTTCTAGCAGGACTGTACTTTTAAGGTCATTTCCCCCTCTCCTGCTTGTTTTATGATACAGTGAAAGCCTCCTTTGTGTTTTAARCCAAATGGAGAGTGAAGATGTTATCCTTCAGGTCTGTGGCTTGGATGAAACCTGAGGGACTGTAAGTAGAAAGCTGAGATTTGTTTCAAATGTAAACACAAGTTAAGAGATCACTTTTATAAAAAATCACATGCCTGGGAGGTGATCTGGAGAGCACCTCTGATTCCCCTCCCAGCAGTATTGACAGTGCCATGTACTTTGATGTCGCTTGGTGGGAAATTGAGTAARCTGTTTACCAGGCAACCCATTGTCTACCCCAGGCACTGAAAAACCATGACCAAGAATGACCACCAGGGGAGAAAAATGATGGACAAAGTGTAGTTTTTTGGTTTAATTACTTGCTGCTATCCCTATATCTGCTTTGTGATTTCAAACCATATGTGGAAAGCACAAGGTTTGGAAGCTAATGGGAAGTGCAGCTGCTGATCAATAAGCATGTAATGGGGCTTTTAAGGAGAAAATTAAATACTGTGAGATCTGMTTTGGAAGTATAAGCTGTTGGGTCTTGATTTGGGGAAGCACCAGGAAGGTAGCTAGAGGAGAAACAGCATGGTCTGTTCCCAGAGTAAATGATTTTACCCWGGTGCTCGTTCTTGATTGCAGCTCTGTTAAGTAGGTCACTGCAGTGGAAACTGCACATGTCACTGAGTTGGAGAAATGGATGGATTTTTAAAATTTGCTGCCATTACACACCACTTCATCATGGTTCAACAGGCTCATGGTTATACATTTAAGCAAACATGGAAAGTGACACAGGGACAGGATCTATTTTCACAGCTGAACTCTCAGTAAACTTTGCAGGCAAGGTGAAAAAAGGATGGTTAAATATATCATGAAATGACTAAGACTTAGATTTTAATTTAGGAAAAATGTATTATTTTTAAGGCACTCCCATAGAGACCGCATACACAGGAAGTGATATGCCATCCTAAGATTAGGGGTTTTTTTGCAGTTTTGACCATCTCATATGTAATCTCTGCACAGTGCCTTATTAAACATTTCAAATCTCTGGACAGATGCAAACTTTCAGAAAAAAAATTGTCTTTTCTCAAGATACTTGCAMTAATGGAAACTTCCCAAACATGTAGGACAGGCAGAATTTGAGCTCAGATGACTTCTGGAGTTCATTTTTAGAACAACTACTCTATGCCATGTCATATCAGGATTAAATATTAAGTAGATTGATACATATGAGAACAACAAAGCTGTCTCTCGCTACAGAAATCCAACACTAGATTCTAATGCTGGAAAAGTTCCAAGACACATTACTAGCAGGGAAATTTTTGTGTCTGTTGAACTCTTAGCTCTTGTTTTCAGCTGGTTGTTTTYCTCTTTCTTAACCTTCATGGTGGTTAAAATACCTGGCAGCTTGGCCAAGAAGCTGTTTCCAATATTTCATTGTAAAAAATGAATTCTGATGAGTGTTGTGTAAAAGAACATCACTATTCTAGAGGAACCAGAGATGCCTATGTCATACAAAGCTGTGTGACTTGATGTCTGTGTCTTCCCACACAGCATCCTATCAGTCCTGGGTGCAGCAGAGAGCTACAGTCCTATTTGAACTGCAGTAAGGCATGAAGTGTGTGTCCTAATGTCCATTGATAACTCAGGGTCATACCTAAATGAGGACTTAAATCTTTTTAGAAACCATGTACTCAACTCGGTGGGTAGATAATATTTTCAGTTATGTTAAAGCAGTTATCGATTTATTCCCCTGTAAACTGCCAGAGAGCACAATGAATGAGAAATGGAGCTGCTCATGATTTTGCTTTAAAGTTCAGCTGCCTCATGACCTTAAAAAAATAATTTTCTTCTCAGTATTTTACCTTGATTTTATGTGCTGTGTCTTAGACTCACTGCCTTAAACTAAGGTACTTACATTTAGAGCATAAACTTCCAACATACTGGAAACTCTCTGTTTATGGGATGCAGCTGAGATCTCAGCTGTAATAAACAACTCTTCTGTGAAGATGTGTTTTTTTCCACAAAAAAGACACCATCTCACTTGGCTTGATCCTGCAAGAGCTCATCTGATGGTTTCTGAGCTTTGATGCAGCAAGTACTCATCTCCCAGTGCAGAACCACTCTTAGCAGCTCCTCACTTGCCCACTCTTCATTGATYGGTCCTTTCCCAGTGGGCTTGGGATGGCATTAAAGGTGATACTGCTATATATGAAGCTGGTAGCAAACATAACTAATCTGTATTGCTTAGGAAAACAGTTCTGCAACAGACCCTGAAAACATTCTCTGTTTGAAGCGCACAGACTCTGTTATGCCTGCAGTCATTGTGACCCATGCAAGCTTTCCTCAGTAGTTGGTCAGTATCAGAAATAATCCACTGGTTCAAACAGAGAGGGGGGAAAACCAGTGCCTGACACATGGGAATAAGTCAAAAGTGTTTACAGTCTCTTTATCTAAAAAAAAAAAAAAAAAAGAGAAATGCTGTCATGACCTAGAGGGATTTAGTTTTTTTAATACAGTGCAACAATTGACAGTTTATACTGAATTTTTCTCTGTAATTTCCAGCACCTGAWATGTATTAGGTTTTTATAGTAAACAAAAATACAAAAGTAGTTATTAAGAAGATATGTAATCTGAATTCCTCTTTTGGCATCTCCTCTWTAGGGAAACCAAAGTTAGCCTGCTATACTTTTTTATTTAAATAACTAATCAATGAGGTAAGTGTGCATTATTAAATGCACTTTATTAAAAACTTCTCAGGGCCATACTTACTTGGAAAAAATGAAATGCTCAACCCCTTAGAGACAGATGGGAATCATCTGACTAAAACCAAACATTTTCCAATCCCCAAGGCTTTTTTATAATCAATAGAAAACCAGATCTGTACTGCCAGTATGCACACTGTTCAACACATCTGAGATGTTCTCTTCAGGGAGACATGAGATGTGTCCTCCATGYGCCCCTTATCTCCATGGACTATGAAAGGAATCCAAGCTCAGGGRTGGATACCTGCTCAGTACCTCTCTGAAGTCATGAGTCACCCTCACAAATGGGGTGTTTATTACTTCTTTTTTCTTTCTCTAATTTGCTAACTTTTGCTTATAGTTCCCTCCCCACTTCAGTATCCTCTTCCAGGATGTTCCCAGGAATTTCTATTTCCTATATGCATTAAACACTGTACAAAGTTGAAATCGCCTAGAATAGTTGTGCAAGAGTGAGCATTTTTAAGATGTCTGCTGTGTTTCCATGAAGAGTTGTCCTAGTCCTCTTACCAATTTTCCAATCCCAAGTTCATAATGTAGGGAAAATGCTGTCAGCTCTTTCTACAGATAATTTGTTGAGCATGAGTACTGGACTKCTGCATTCAATTTACATGCTTAAAGCGGGGAGACAACTTGGGCAAAACTTTTGGAAAACATGATAAAGAAGGAATCATGCCTTGAAATAGATAGTGAAAATGGAAGACCTAATGTCCTACTTTGAATGTTAATCCTGAAATCAGAGACTTCACTCTGGTAGGCACTTTAACACCTTCTTGAGGTAGGAAAAGGTTTTGCCTTGGTTACAGCAGAGTATCACCCAAGATGTGTTCTGGACTGGAGGTGAARCACTGTGCAGCCCCTTGCTCAAGCTCTCCTCTCTTCTCCCTGTGGAATGGGGWGGAGAATCAAAGCAAAAATTTTTGTTGAGATAAGAAAAGTTTAGTAATTGAAGACAAAGTAAAATGCAATAATAATGGTAAACAATAACAATGATGACAATATAAGGGGGGGGCAAAATTGGTGCACAGTGTGGTTTCTCACCACCTGCTGATCAATGTCAGACCCTTACCAGCTGCCTTTCTGGGTAACTCCTCTCAGCTTATATATTGGGCATGTTCCACTGCCGTTCAGAGAGGAGGTCTGGAATATCTCTTTGGTTAGGTCACCTGTTCCAGCTATGCTCCCTCACAGTTTCATTTGTGTACCTCCTCACTGGCAGACCACGAGACAAGGAAAAAAAACCTAGGATAAACATGATTTAGCAAAMCCCCCCMAAATATCAATGTGTTATCGACACCATTCTCATTCTGAATAGAAAACATAGTACTATGAGARCTACTGAGAAGAAATCAAYTCTACCCTAGCTGAAAAGCAGGACAGTGTCATTCAATGTACCCATTTACAAGGTGTTACAGACTATAGTTGTTGATGCTAACGGCGTTAAGATCCTGTGGTTAAGAACCCCCACACTTCCCTCCTCCTCCCCTCTCTCATCTTTCACCACTGCAGAAATTCAAGCAATAGCTCAATCAGGAGCTGGAGAGTGCTCTGAAAACATCCTCAGGTACCCTCAGTTTGCACCAGCAGCCACGTGTAGATGGAAACATTTTTTCCCTTAGCTGCTATCCTTAATGTTTTCTGACATGTTTTGTTGTGTGATAAAATGGAATCTAGAGTCTGTTTTCCTAATGCCTGTACAAAAGAAGACAGCAAAAAACATGCAGAAATAATAACAGTGAAGGATAAACAGCAGTTTGTGTGTTTGTGTCCCTGAAAAGAGGGACAGAAGAACAAAAGAATTCTGTAAGGAGATCAATCACCCCTTTGGCATTTTTTTGTGTACAGATGTCAGCTGTCAATGCAAAAAAGTTTTCTGCTCATGCCCAAGGTCTGCTTTTGTGCATGTGCAAGTGACTACAGATTTCTGCCAGTGTTTGATCCTTTCCAACTGGGTAGCCATCCTGCAGCACAGTCACATACTTTTGGTTCTATGTTATGGGCATACATTGCAGAGTGCTGGAGACTTTATGCAAAGAAATATACAAACAACATCAGTTCACATGGACACCTCAAACAGAAGTTTAAAGGCAAAGACCATGATGGATTTCTTGCAGAATTATCCTGATGGTGAATTGAGTTCTAAAAGGTCATGGCTATAAGCCCTGCTGGAGATGACGAAACAGCATTTCTGTCAGAACTCAGGTTTAATCGTTGATATTTCCAGGCCCTTTTCCCTAATCCTGGGTCATGGCATTAACCCAGACAAGGCTATGCCTGATGTTGGCTTTCTTTTAATTTGGGAAAATGCAGAAACCAGCTCTGTTGGTAGTCAGGTCACATACATTTGAAAAAATATGTCATTAAAATGTAGCTGGCTTTTTAGTCCCTCAGTGGGTATAATGAAAGAAAATAGAGGCCAGTAAATAAKCCATATTCAGTCAAAACCACATTAGAGAGCAATGGACTTTGCTTSTGAAGGGCTATTAAATAATATTTTTTAACTATGTGTTAACTATGTGTTAATAATCTCTAGTGTTTAATAGTGTTTCATAATCTCTAGGAACTGTTCAGACCATCCACATGCTGACATATCTGAACAGAATTAGTTAGTTTTTGGAAAACTTTTAAGCTTCCTTTGTACCCTGAAGTATGCCAGAGAGAGGATATTATCTTTGGCTGTTCACATCCAAGTTATATACCTAGTGACCGTTTCCTAACTCAAGACATTCATTTTCTATATCTTATTCCTTTTAGGAAGCATTTAAGCAGAATCTTCCAGTCCAGTAAGCAAATGAAATTTACAGTCTTTTCAGTGATAAAAAGGATACAGAACCATTGGCATAGTTCCAAATAATGACATAATAATAGCTATAACTATAAAGCTCCTTTTTTCCCCTCAGCTGTGGCAAATACTTCATACTTAAATGTAATTATTAGGGTTTGTATTCTTTTTCCTATTGCTTGGGGCTTTTTTATGTTAGTGTTTCTTCTATGTTTCTAATTTTAAAAGTGCATTAAGTGAGAAAATAATTTTGTTAAATTAGTGTGCAGACACTAAAAAAGAAAAATAAGTTTATTTGAAAGCTGAAAGTATTTTGTTTACATTTGTGATTTTCTACATCTCGACACTAGCTGAGAAACTGCTTCTGAAATTAAAGATTCAGTAATGTCAATAAACTACATCTTTACTGAGTCACAGACCACTTAATTGCTTCTGTGGATTTCTCAGCTAACATGATTCACTTCTTAAATAATCCAAATGCCTCCCAATACTGGGAGATTTGTGGATTTGGTTTTGTTATGGGTTGTTTGGGTTTTTTAAAAACTAACTCTGCTGCTAYAGACTTTCCCGTAATTGATACAGGCAGAAGGAACATTTAGAATCTGCAGACAGTAAAGTGCAAGGAGTACCACTCTGAGTAGGCATTTCACCCCCATGACATGCCCCTATCCCATTTCTGTGAGATGTCCCTGTGCTTTCCCTCCTGAGCAGCGTGGCACCTGTTTGCCCCTTTCKCCCCTCCATGCTGCGCTGGCCCAGCGAGGATCAGGGGATGCAATCAGGGGACCATCCCATGCAAGGGTGAAACCTCAGCTTCCCAGGGCTGCTTGACTCCCCAGGCATCTCTCCATGGTCTGGATGGTAATGCCTCTAATCAAGGTCACCTGGGTACCATCTTTTCTACCGTTACACCTAACTTCACCTGCTTCAGCTGAAGGTTTCTTGTGCCAGCTATCAGCATCAGGCTCAATTGCTCCGGGCTATTTCAGCCAATAAGTCTTCCCAGCACGTTGTAAAATTATGTTACTTCTCCTATTTGTAGTTTCTTAAGCCTATTTCAAGGATTCCAATATGATGAAGTACAATCTTGTCCTGTGGTCAGATACAAATTTCTGCTGTTCCTTAAGAAAGTATAGCAGCCACAAAGCAGGAGGATAGGGACTCACTGGGCTAAGCTGGCAATCTTTACATCTATTTCTCAGTGTTTTATTGGAGGCAGACATTCTAATTTTCTAGTATTGTTTTTCAATTATATCTTCTATTGTTTCTTTCCCYTGCTCCTATTCTTTGTTTCTATTGGTTTCACTAATGCAATTAAGAGCAGAAATAGTAGATAACTATGGCAAGAAGGAACCAAGGTCAACRGGCTTCAGATGAACCAAAAGAAGGAGACTTCTTTATTTTGAATTATTTTTGTAGAGATTTATAACAGTAGAAATTTGTTCAGGACCAAGTGACTATCAGAAAACAAGGTAACAAAAAGAAGACTTGATTGTAAAAAAACTTCATAAGGAATAGATCATCTTTACAAATAAAAAGCTATGTAAAACTTTGCTTAGATTAGGACTTTGGTAATTTCTAAAATTCAAAAMCACTAGTTAATTCACATATATGGCATTTTATTGCTTAATATCTAAGAGTTGTCTGAGTCTAGTACAGACCTCTGAGTACTGGAATAGCACATTAACATCTGGCAAGATTTGCTTTCAGCTAAGAAATTGTATGAATTTTACAAAACCATAGATAATCCTGTTAAACTTGACCTTATGCGAATTTTAGGRCACAAAATGGTTAGACTTAATCCTTATGTGCATGTGCACACTGAAGCATTATTGTTTGCCAGATTTACAGTTTGGGGGTTGTGTTCTGTGTTCAGGCTGTTTGTGGAGTTACCAGGGGAGCTCTTTAGAGTGACTGYTTAATCACCCTAATGGAATTAGGCAAGCTCTTTGGGCCCTGCACAGCAGGCAGCCCAAGGCAGAGCAGGGCAGGCACTGCTCTCCTATTGGAATATGATCCCRATATTACCGGGTGGAACATGCYTGGGCTCGTCTGSCTCTTGCTGCTTGACCAGAGGYGGCAACTGAGGTGGTTTTACCTCAGAGACACCTTTGGCTAGCTGTATGTTGCAGCTGGCACTTGGGACAAGTCCAGCAAGCAGGAACTCGGTTTTACCTCTGGTGGAAAGGCTTTAGGTGAGGGTGAAGGAAAAAGGAGATGGGTCCTGCTGGAGGGTTTTCATCCAGAGCTGTATTCCTAGGTCACAGATCTYTGAATCTTGCAACAGCTCCAACAGAACAAAGAACCGCATGGTCTCCCTATCTTTTAAGCCCGGGGAGARRGGGAGGGAAGGGGTAGGTATGCCACCAACCAAGTGGGAGGGGGGAAGTCTCAGGGGACAAGTGACACCTGGATAGCCCAATGTTGCCAGGGCTGGGAAGCATCTTTTGAACTTTTGCCAATCAGACGATGCCCTTGCTGGATTGTTAAGATTGATGGACAGCACTCAGCMAGGGGGCAAGGGGGAGGGGAAGGGAGAGGTTGTTGTCGGCACACCTGAGGGAGGAACTGGGCTGGCTGAAACAGGGTATTGCATCACACTGCAACACTCTCCCCTGCACTGCTGGCAGCAGAGCAGGCACTGCATGGGAGGCTGATGGCCATCCCTGTCTGCCTCATTGTGAGCTCAGCAGGAGTTAATTAGAAACAGTTCTAGGAYAGGACTTAATATGGTAGTGAGGAAAAGTTATAAATTCTGCCTCTCAGTGAAAGAGTGGAGCATGTACATGGCATTTGTGTCTATATTTTCAATATGTTCTGTACACTGACTATGGTGAACCAAGTAACTCTTCTCCATGTAATTCTTTCTAACAAATCAGAGCAGTTTGCCCTTATTTATCCAAACTTTGAAATTTTGCACTGTTTTTAAATTGTTCAATTTTCAGAGAAAAAACATATGTTAGTGCAAGAGGGCCGAGGTCCAGCAGTGGCTGCATGATTTTGCTGAGAATTGCYTTACTATGTGTACTTCTCAAAATTGAAAATGTATTTCTATTTAATATCCTTGAGAGAGGCAAAGACCACATCACAGGAGTARGATGAAAGGCTGCCAGATAAATATGTCAGTCAGAATTTAAATAGACTTTTTCTAATGGGTAGAAAGCAGGTTATGAGGCAAGATAAAGCCTTAGCTTAATATACATTGAGATAAGAGCAGTAGATAGTAGCATATCACCATCTGGTTTGCTTCGTGGAGCAGTTTCTCTCTATAGGTCAGTGCACCAAGTGGTGTTTAACAAGGAATTTGAGAATGAGTAAAAATTTTACAAGTTAATATCTTTTCTAGGGTTGTGGGCACTCAGACCTTTGGAAAAGAAATACTGATATCAGATTCAAGTAGGTATTAGCTCTTTCTGTGCTGTAATTGTTTTTTCTTATCATTTCAATAAGTTATGCCTTGCAAAGTGTTTTTGTATAGRTATCAAGTATATGCCATTCAAAGTATTTTGCCTAGCTATTCTTCTAGAATACTAAATTTAAAGCTGGGATAATTTTCAGCATCCAATGATATTTTTCCAATATGTAGTACCACAGCCTGTGATTTGTGGTGTAGGGACACCTATCTTCCCTGAGGCAGTGTTTTTGAATCTAATAGGTTGTGTTTTTCTCCCATTCCCTTGCTCTCAGAAAACCTGCAAAATTTTGGTATGCACAATGTAATATATAAAGGAATTCTACTTATTAACTATGTACTATACAAAGAGAAGTACCTTCTCCAGTTTGTTTATTCTGAGTCTGCAACCTGATGATTTAATTTGAAAACCTACTTATTTTAGGAAACACTAAATAATCTTTCCCTGCCCACCTTTTCTCTTTCTTTTCTGTTTTCCTGTTCTAATAAGTCCTGATGTTTGCTTTTCTAAAAGTTGCTGAGCATTGCTGCTTAGTGGAAGTGGTCTGTGTAAAGTTCTCTATCATTACTCTCTTTGCAGAACAGTAAGTCAGAAACAATTGCTGTGTATTTAAAGCCWGTTCTGTTTTCTTCCACATATGGCAGTTTACATCAGTATTGCATCTCATCTGCTTGATGGCTCCATTCCACATGGCTGTGCTGCAGTACTTCACAGTCAGTTTTTGTTGATTTTGAGTTATTTTGTGTAGTATGGTCAGAAAACTTGTCACTTTTTCCARTCTTCCCCAGATCATTTATTAATGTGATGAATAGCCCAGGGCCTAGGACAGATCCATGGGGAACATTGGTGTCCACAGTTTCCACTAAGAAAACTTATTTTTTTCTCCTGTTTTATATTTCCTACCTCTATTTAATTATTCATTGACATGAAGATTTCTGTTATTGCATGGCAGCTTACTATCCATAAAAGCCTTTGGGCTAGTGAAAGTTGTTTGAAAATCGAAGTGRGTTTTATCCAAGTAGGCATCAGCCCTGTCTGCATGGCGCTGTCAAGGACCTCTGATGAATTAAGTAAGGTATGGCTTCCTTCCATGGTAGCCACACTTGCCCCAATATATCACACCTCCACTACTACATTTTCTAGTGCATTTTCCACCCATCTATCCAGTGTTGAAGATTAGACTTATTGGTTGGGTGAAAATGTACTGCAAAGGATTTCTGTTTGCATTGGTTATATTTAATTTTTTTATGGATATAGCAAAAGATCTCCTCTTTGAGGTTCTTTGGAGTGGTTAAGGAATGGGGAATACTGCTTTTCCTATTTGCACATCCTTCAGCCATCACAGTGATCTTGGATAGAGACAGGAGCAGCCTTCTCTGCTCACCTTCACACCATATGAGATTGTGGGGATGTAAAACTGCACAAGAAACTCCTGGCTCAAAGACCGTATAAAGACTGGTCATCACATTTTGAGACTGCATTCATAGTATCAGATATGASTATTTATTGACCAGTTAATATCTAATTAGAATAAAAATCAGTTTGACCACCAGACGTTATGAAAAACTTGACTCAGAAGAGTTAGTATTTGTAGTGTGCTCCACCCCTAGGAATGGTGACTGCCAAAGAAACCCCCCAGATTATAGAAAATCTTTATAATTATGCCTTTATTATTAAAAATAAGCAGTTGGGTTCAGTGAAAAAGGAGGAGCTCATTGGAAAGATGTTGGTTGTGGCTGTGGTGGACGCTTGGCTCACTGGCTAGCAGATGCTAACACTGTCATTTCACCTCTTAGCTGATTTGGTGCCATGTCCACATACAGAAACCCCATGAGACTGCACGTTATGTATTACAGCTGTGCACATCCTGGGCATGAAGGAAGGTCCTAGGGATGCCCCCACGTTTCAAAAGGAGCAGCCCTGGCAGGAGATGAGGGCCCTGCAGGATGGTGTGGGCATGAGGGTGCAGCAGTGAACCTGACTGCCCTGAGAGCGTCCTCCTGCTACATCAGGGCTGCACATCCATTCCTGCTTTTCTTATGCACGCAAGCCCCAAAGATTTTTCCCGAGATGTTGCTATACAGGAGCTCCATCTAGTGCTGACATTTCTTATTCCAATTCCTTAAGGCAGCAGAATAAATATACTGATATGGAGGCAGCCAAGTCAGGAAGCTGAATTTGCCAGCGCCAGCCTGCTTTCCAGGCAAAGGGGTCCTGCCTTTGCATGGGAAGTGAGACAGAAGTGAACGTTCAGGGATGTTTCTGTACTATATTGGTATCGTTTTGATGCAAAAGGGAATTCTTTGCACTGTTTATGCCACTGGGTGTAGGAGCAAAGGGGGGGTCTCACACGGTCGGGACGGACGGAGACGAGATCTCTGCAGCCAGGTCAGGAACTTGCAGTTTATTGCAAAGGGCGGGGGTGCAGGGCCCTGCTGGGAGCTGCCAGCCACAGCTCAGAGCAGGCCCRGGAGAAGAGAGGGGTAGAGTGTGAGAGTAGAAGGTAAGAGCTAAGAGGCAAGAGTAAGAGTATGGAAAGTAAGGGGAAGAGAAGTGCAGTGAAGTGAAGTGCAGAGAAGTAAAGTGCCCRAGTTCCCGTTACAGTACAATAAATCATCTTCTGTGTTGAATATTCTGATTCTCACAAACCAATCTAATACAACATACAAATCCTATGGCATTTCCATACAACCTATAAGAATCACTACATTACCATACTGTGTTACGTTTTAAACCCTAAAACYTACTCTTTGGACCCCTTCTGCCAAGCTGGCAGAGTCTGCTGGACCCTTGGTCCTGCCTGCTTGCAGAGGGTCTTGTTTCATCAGAAGGGGATTACCTTCAGCTGGCCAYGCCACTGTTTTCCCGTTGTTCAGTAACTAAGGGATCTCAAAGSTTGCTTTCATTTCAATCTCGTTTATAGTTTCCCTATTCTCAAAATCTTTTGCCAGGCAATCATATTTATAAGGCTTTCTTGTTTCATCCTCCCCAACAACTGGGAGTTTGTTGTTTGGATGGATAGGCATATTAATAACATTGTAGAAAAATATATCAGTACTCAGTGATGCACAGTAAGTCACCAGATACAGCTAGGAATTAAGACTGCCTTTAAAGCACAAAATAAGCACCTTTAAAAATTCAGAAAAGGAGGGGGAGAGAAAGAGGAAAAACCCAATATATTTTTTTCCTATTAAAAGTAATGCATTCTGTCTGTATTGAAAATACCACCAAACACAAAGGACAGGTTATGTTGTACAAAGAATGAAACACAGAAATGACCACTGAGAAAAGAGCAAGAAAAATTCATTGAATAGGACCAGTAATGCTCATTGTCATATTTCTTCCAGCAGGGTTGGATCCAACAGAGATTTTTCAGTAATTTCTTTCAAGTGAAACTGTGACTCCTATTAGAGTTAAGCAGGAAGATACTTCTTTGGAGAAGGGAATGATTGCCTGTTCTAATGGATTCATGATTCCAAGTCATCTTAACAAAAGAGAACAGATAATTGCAGGCATTAGATAAATGGCAATTGGTGGATTTATTTCTATTCAAAGTGAATGGTTGATATCTGAGGTAGCCTGTATTTGGAAAATGTTTGTAACTGCTAATGTTCAACAAATGATTGTGGGAAATATTTTATCAATTTCAAATAAGTAGAAATGCTTTTAATGCATTAAAAATCAAAAGAAAATTGTGTTCTGATGACTAATATGTGGCAGCAATTAGAATAAGAGTTTATTAAAGAATAATTAATTTTTTACCATTTATTCTATGTTTATCATATAAATATTTAATAGGCATATCCAAATAAAGCCAATAATGTTTTGAAGCACACCCCATTCTCAGCTGCTTCTATCAGTTTTTGAGGCATCCCTCCACTCCTCTGAAGTTCATTTTCTTTATATTAGCCCTGAACTTATCAGTTGTTACATTCACATTGTGGTTTTGCTATATCATAAAAGTTCTGCTGTGATTTCTTTATTCACTAAACTTCAGGCAAGTCAGACTGCTGCTGGTTGSTTGTCCTCCAAGACCAGACCTCACTTTGAGTCCATTCATTTTAACTCTTAAATATCTTCTAGGTTCAGTGGCCTTTCTTTTTAGCTCTGGAAAGGTTTGGGGTCTTCTGCCAAAATCAGTTGGATGCGGGCTCATAAAATATGTATCTCTTTTTTTTGTTTGGTACAGAAAAGGAAAAAGTAGACAAACTTCTGGAGGTTTAGTGAAGAAGGAGCAGTATCCATATATGTCTGCCACTCTCCAGACCTGTTTGAATCCCTTCTGAATATTCATTTTTGTTTCTCATCTCAAAAAATGAAAAAAAACCAAAAAAACCAAACACCAAACCCCCTCAACAAAAATTGGAACCTTTGATAATATTATTTTGTGAAATGCCATATTCACAATCTCTCACATGTTTCTCTCACAGAATTGCCCATTTTATGGTACCTTCCCACTAGCCCTACTGGCAATGAAAATTGCTATCTAACTTAACTGTGTTCTATCAATTTAACTGAATTTGTTTCATTCCAGGCTGCCTATCCCAGATTTTGCAGATCAATCAACATTCTCACTGCCTCTTTTTGGCAATTCCAGTATAATGGAAAAAGAAGTGTAACCTGCAGAACCTCACTAGGGACTGCATATGACATAGRTTTTTCCCTAGCAATGAAATGCCTACTGTGAGACTCAGAGCTAGAAGGCAAAATGGAATTTTAATTCTTATTTAAACAATTAAAAAGTTTTATTCTTTTTTCCTCTGTGATGCTGTGACTTAGGAGTTTTTCATATTTTACTAAAGTGCCTATGTGTCCTGGTTTAGGGCAAATTTGGGAGGAAACCYCTAAAGGGGTCCCTCTAGAAAGCRAATTCAAGTGGCCCCTCCCTGCACTGATTTGGGAGATATAAATCTCCTTCAAGAAAAGCAGAAAAAACCTGTTGATTCAACAAGTAAAGTATTCACACACATGAGAAAATGAATAATATTAGATAATGGAACTTCTCCTTGTTCTGAAGAGATGGCAAATTAAAGAGAGTCCTTTTGTAGTTGAGAGTCCTTGTTGTGGGTGTGTCCTTGCCTTTCAGTCTCTCTGGGGCTCAGGTCTCTCTCTTTGGAGCTCAGGTCCAGTGACCCAGGCATGGTGCATCTTGCGGGGGGGCCCCCAGATAATAATCCTGGTGTTCCCAGGATGAACAATGGCTGAACAGTTCTAAAAAAACCTTCTGGCTTCAGCTAATGAGAGAAAAACCAGTGAAAACATCTGTCTGCAGAGCAAAGAACTCCGAGAGCACTGCTTATCTCTGTTTTCTGAATACAGCTGCGAAAAAATTTCCACYGCTTTTCCTTCTCACCCCCTTTGCTCCCAGATCTAGTTTTAAAGATGCAGAACTTTTTACTGGGCKAAACAGATGAATGGGGATACAATTCAGCATCTTGAAGTCACCCCAGGACAATATGCTGTGAGAAAACCAAGTCAATCAGTCAGCTTTTGAAAGTTTCTGCTTTTATCATTATAATATTCTTACCTCCTTGCTTGCGAAGAAATCTCTGATGGCAGCAGCTACTGGAGTGAGTACCACTGTGGTTTTGTGGAAGAAATGTATTGATTTTAACGGAAGCAGAGCCCAAGAGTTTTAATTATAAGTATTAATGTTAAGTGGTATATGGAAAATGGAAACAAAGGTGATGATAGAATGGATTGCTTTTACAAAGTCTCTGATGGTGTGGCAACTGTTAGGTAAGATACTTTGGCCCAGAGCAACAAAATTRCTCCTAAAGAATAAGCAACCATTAGAAAAAGACTGTTTCTTTTTTTTTACAYCTCKCTGCTTCTAAACCTCTCTTGTGAATACTAGACCTAAAAAGCGTATTTCATGCGTGGTCCCTGGCAGRTGATACTAAGATATGTTTTCAGAAAGACTTCTAAGGAGATACAGAAGTACAAATATGTTGGAAATGTCATGACTTTTAAGTTGCTTAAATTTTTTATGTTTCATTTTCATGTGTGGAGTATTTTATTTCTGTATAGAACTATCAGAARTGCTTTCATTTATATTCTGTAAAGTTATTTCCCTTGAAAATAGTACTGAGTCACTGATCAAATGAGTTTTGTATAACTCAATAACATATTTATGTAACACCATTCAGTAGAACAGCTTGTAATTAAGCTCAGAACTTGAGATTTGAGGTATTAAGAGGCTTCATTTGAAGAGAGCTGTTTCTTACTGCTGTTCTTCTGTGTTTAAGTCCTTGGGCAAGTACAATGAAGGGTATCATCCAGAAAAAACAGCAGAAGAATACCTCAGYACAGGATTCCCTGATATTCTCAATTTGGGGTGTATCTCCATCTTACTTCTTCCATCTCATTGTGCCACAGAGATTTTTAGCATATTCTCCAGCTAATAGAACAGCAGATTTAGCAGCTGAAAAATGAGGGGCTAGAAAGAAGGGAACATAGCTATGCTAGGATGCATAACATTATTGAGAGACCTACCTGTTGCTCCTGTTACATATTTACCAGCACAACATTTCTAAGTGCAGACCAGAGCATGCCTCTTCCACCTCTACTAATGTCCTTCCAGCACGGTACTCTTCCTTGTTTGCTGCGTCTCTGTGTTCTTGTTTACCACTGCATGGTGGCCTGACTTCAAAAGGAAAGGTGCTACTTTTGGTGGGTCCCAGCCTGCCAGCTGCTGGTTCACATTCCTCTTGCACTTCCCACTGCATGATGTCCTTCCCAGGTGTCCTGGCTGTGGAGAGGGGGTGCAGCYCAGCACTGTTTGGATGTGTCCAGGTTGCTATTCCATAACACTCACATCATCACTGCAGGCATGGTTTCAGGAGAAAGAAAAGGTGAGTGCACCACTAGAAGTGTGTCATTTTGTCTCACTCTTCACTGGGGGGGTTGCTGGGATCAGCTGTGTGGACTCTGTCCTCTGTTGCCACTGCCTGTCCCCTTCCCAGTTCCTCCAAGACATGGCTTGGAGACATGGTTCTGWAAAAGTGGCAGCCTTGTCTCCAAGACGTTGGGCTGAAAAGCAGCAGCAGGGCAGGAAGCATCTCCGGGAAACAGAGGGGTGGAGGGGAGCCTGGTTCCAGCCAAGCTGACCCAAAAGGAGCAGAGTGGAGCCAGGTGGAACAGGGTAGAACAACTCAAAGTGGCCATGTTKCATGGAACTGAAGCAGTGGAGCACAGGGATCTGGAAAAAAACCAGGCATCACAGCACAGATTATCCAGCTTTTGGGGCATTTGTACATCATGGTTTTCATTGTCTCAGGCTTGGAAACAGGAGTGCTGACTGCAGGAAGTGCCCACCATCTTTTCATCTGGAGAAACCATGTGGTGCTGGGCATGGGAACAGCCACCACWCTGACTTTGTCCTGCAAGCCACGCAGAACTAAGCTGAGGTAAYGAACAACTCCTCGTGTGTAAAGCACCTTCTCTTTTTGTATATTTCTGTTATTAACATTGCTGCTATTACTCTGCTTTTCTTATTCCATTGCTGTTTGCTTTCAATAAATTATTATCTCTACCTATAGTCCCTGCCTTTGTCCCTCTCTTGCCGGAAGGGTGGAGGGAAGAGGAGTGGCTTRTTTAGAGATTCATTTCTGGCTGGTGTTAAATCACCACACCAGGATATTATGTGAAAGCTGCCCCCCAGGAGTGGGTATTACATGCACATACATACATAAATGGAGTCTTGTGAATGTATGAAGCATCATTGTTTTCTCTTCATTCAGCAACACATTTAAGCAGCAATGGTGGGAGTTGCTGTTGGTAAACCTCTACCACTGGTAGCCCCCTTTGGAGTAATTAGAGGCTCATGTACTCATGTAGACGGCATGTGGGAACTTAGTATCACTTACTATCCCTTTGATTTCCCCTCTACATTTTTCACATGGTTGGCAGGTGGTCAGATGCCCCCCCAAGGGTGCTCAGCTTGCACCATCCTGCAGTGGGGCTCAGTAGCAGAACAGCCAGGTGCACCCTGGTTCCATGCCTTGTACCAGGCTCTCAGCTGCATTTTGCCCTGTCTCTGTCTCAGCAGCTGAGTTTGGGCTGGATGTGGGCTGCAGTGGTACTGGGGCACGTGTGGACTTGCTGTGGGGTTACTGTAGTGGTTGTTGGTTCGCCAGTCTGAGTTTTTCGGACAATGCACCACTTGGTGTAGTGGGTTTAGTGCTGACCAAATGCCAGTGGACMCACTAGAATTATTTACTCATTTCCTGCTGTGAGATATGGGTTAGGAGAAGGGCAGAACAGGCTCTAAACTTTAAAGGGTATAAAGAAAACTTTATTAACAGAACTAAAAGAAAAAGATAATAAGAAATCAGAATAAACCTTCAGAACACTTCTCTCCCACACCATCTTTTCTTTCCCACTGACAACATAAAGAGACAATACCTAGAACTTTCAGTCAATTTACCACTTCTAGGATAGTCTTTCTTCAGTCCACTTAGGGAGAGGAGTCTCTCTTGCCRTGCCGCGGAGACTTCTCCACAAGAAACAGTTCTCTCGTGGCTTCAATGTAATAGTGAATCACCCACCAGGGAAAGGAAAATCTGTTCACAATGTTAAAGTCCCTCCCATACCTTGCAGCTTTCCCACAGCTGCTTTCATGGGCCATGTCAAYGTATTGGGGTGCTATTTTAAGAATAAGCTGTTCTAGCATAAAAACAAAAGTTCTCTTCTTTTATCTCTGAGAACACAGGATTTCTTCTTCTATCCCTGGGGCACTGTTTCTCATCCCTCTTATCTTCCTCTGTTCAAGCTTCTCATTGAAATCACAGCTACTGCAACATCTGTTTATTTTGACGCTGGTTCTTCTGCTCACAGCTGTAGTTAGAACACTACATACCYCCAATGCATTCCATGAATTACTGGGAAAAAACAAAGTCTGATATATCAAATATATTTTCACCACAGCCTTACAAAAGTATTTCAGCCCAAGACTACGGCATCTCCTCAATTCCCTCCCATCTATCATTTGACTCCTTCTTCACTGACCTCAGTGTCACATGTTGCTTCCTCTACATGTCTTCACCCTTTCCTTCTCCTGATTCAGGGGAGAATTGGTGTTTGTWKGTTCRTTTGTTCTCAAGYTTTATCAATTSAAACAGTTTTTATAGAGTTCTGCAGTGCTGAAAGGTCGATCTCGTCCAGGCTCTGCAATCAAGGAATTGCTATGTCTTTCGCTGCCAATCCTGTGGTCCCCACCAGCACTGCACCAGCAAGCCACGCTGGCTCCTGGTGCCACCCCACACTTTTCCTGCATGCAGGATGCCAGGAAGGAGAAAAAGCCTGCTGCCGCTGCTTTTGTCTTTCTGTTCACAGCATAACTGGCTAAAAGTGGCTATACAAACAAAGTCTCGTGGCGGCGAGATAGCCACAGCTATGCTTGCGGTGATTTTGGCTGCCACAGTCCCAGCCATGTGGCCGCTGCTGCACCGGACCAGCGGTAGCCACTTCCGACCCTGTCCGCTCCTGGCCTCAGGGCCACCCGAGCACTGGCCGCAGGGCCACTCCTGGTGCTTTTACTGGAATAAACAAAGTTCATTTGCGAGCCATGCTGAGAGCTGTGGCCACGTGGCACTACCCCAGGCACGTGGATTTTGGCTGAGCAGTCCAGGCCACATGGCCACTCCCGGCCTTGGGGCCGCCCCCAGTGCCAGCCGCGGGGCCACTCCTGGTGGAGAGCCCTGGCCGCATGGTTGCTCGTGGCATTGGGATAGTCCCAGTGGCATGGCCCGGCATGGCAGCAGCAGAAATCCCAGCTGAGCCATGCACCAACCAGGCCGTGCAGGGCTGGCCCGGCCAGTGCCGCAGCAGAGCTCGGCCAGGCCCTGCCAGGCCAGTGCCCAGTTACCTGTTCAAAGGCTGGAAGCCAGARAGCTTTTTCCTGGGCTTTGTTTGCTCTTAAATGTGCTCTTCCATAGAGGCATGTTCAACTCTTTTAAGTGATTTAACCAGGTGTCAATCTTCAAAACTASCCAGCTGGTCAGCTCTGCCAGATCCCCWCAGGGAACCACCACCACAACCCRTGGACTTTCCCCCCCAACTGAAAACCAGATTTCATTAAACCGCGATAGTTACTGGGGTCAGTACAGAGGATTCAGAGGGGGAAAGGGGTTTTAAGGCCTGAAGCCAGCACAGCAGAAGAGTGWAAACAGTTTGTGTAGGTAACAGAGAGCTCTGTTTCCAGCAGTGAAAGGTATTGATTCAGCCAAGCCTGAAGGATTGTGTGCTGTCAATAACAGTATTAATACTCATGGGTGGAGGATCCGGCACCCACTGAGAGGAGCATGACCTCAAGGAAATGCCAAGAGGGAGCAGCAGTCTTGCCTCAGACATACAAGACATTTACAGGCAGGATTTGTAAGCAATGAAGGATTTCTGATAGCTCTCTTGTTCTCTATGTTGCACAAAAAGGAATTCTAGACAGGACCTCTTAAGCACAGACCCTGTGGGTGTGAGAGTGTGAGTGAATGAAAACTAGGAGACAATGCCTGTRAGTGGGTAAAATCAAGCTTCATGGAGGCTGGTTGTGGGAAATCTGTCTTGGGTTTTTGCAAGCATTTGGATTTAGATTTTGTCCATTAATTTTTTGTTGAAGAAGGTGCTATTGTATCCTTCCATTCTCAGTCTGCCTAAGTGTTTTCTTTTCATTGCCCTTGGTCAATGTTGATAGCTGGAACATAGTGCAGGATATCCCTTTCAACACACAATCAGGACTGCTCCAGGAAGCCCCAGGACCCAAACCATGATGTAGTCTAATGGCCATTTGAGAGGGCAAATATGTCTAAATTAGAAGTCAAAATCAGTGTAGAAGTCCGTGTAGGCTGAATTCCTGGGATTCTCAGTTTTTCATAGCCTCCAGACCAAGGGTGAGCTGCATCCCCTGTCCAATTTCTACATCAGTGAGCAGTATAAACCATCAAAAATGAATAAGAAAATGTAACACTTTTAGCTAGAACCCATGGGAACAAAGTGTAATTATTTGCTGAGCCTTTTACAGCATACGCTCTGCTGTGCTGCCAGGGAGAAATGTACAGATCCTTAAATAAAAGTAAATAATAGATAATGTTTCAGATGATAACCCTATAAATAGATGTCTGTCCTGGTTTATGACTTGAAATTTAATTTCGTGCACTCCACTCTCTGCTACTAATTGCCATGTAGCAAGGTTTATGCTCCACACCCAGCTAGTCTCAAAGTCACTTATTTCCATGGTTAACTTTYGAATAATTATCTATTCCTGTAATGCAATCCGCATACAGGAATTTTTGACATTTTTCAGTACTGTTCAGTGAGAATATCRTTTTTGTTCCTATGTGTACATGAAATGTTGGGGGAGCAAATTACATTTCTCAATATGATTGACTCCTGTGGAGTTATTTGTCTAGGTATCAGCTTGAGGCTCTCAATGTTTGTTGGAAACAAATTCCATTTAGATTTGCAATTTGTAAACCTAATTTTGTTGCAGTTCTATAAAAAATTATTCATTTGAAATTAATATACAGTCTACACAGTTATAAACGTTACTACTCAATAAATGAAACATTGGCATAAATAATTACAATTATTTTCTTCTTTTTATGGCTTACATTAATTTTTTAAATTTGTTTTTTGGTTATTAAGGCTGTGGAGATTGCACTCAAGTTTTTTCTTTAGAGACAATCCTAAAGTATTTAATTGCATTTTGTTTTTAAGCTGAGATTCTCAKTAGTTCCTTTAACTGCAACAGATAATGCATAAAATAGAATACCAGATAGCTGCAGGATTTCTAACAAARGTCACAACAGTTAAATGCACTTGGCGTTAAGAAAACTCTGTATGCAAAGCTAAGAGGCATTATGAAAACTGAGAGGCTTTTTTCCACCTTAGCCAAAACAGATTACAAGARGGTCATGAGGAAGGGCTGAGGAAACTAAAAGCCTGTTAGTCTAAAATCAGTACCTGGAGAAATTATGGAGAGGATGACACTGGGTGCTAAAGAAAATCATGTAAAGGACAAGGCAATCATCAGTTTTTTTGCTGGCAGCTCATTCACTGCAAGCTGAGAGGTCATGTACCTGATCCTCATATTTTATTTCCAGCCATTGTTGAATCAAGTACTGAACACAAAACCTGGTTTTGCCTTTTTTATGAAATAATGTTGTTTCAKTCCAACACATGAGTATCTGTTATAATTGATGAAATGATAGTGGTGTATTTCTAGGATTCAGTTATTGAACTAATAAAAGAGTGAGATTAACAAAAAAACCAAACTGTTTGGTTGGGGTTTTTTTTGTTAATTAAAAAGCTGAGAATATTCTTAGCAACCAGGGACCCTGGAGCTGCTCTGTCCCAACATTGCAACAAGGTTACTCTTGATGTAGTTTTGGTTTGATCAGTCTTGGCTTCTGTGTTAAGGTGGAATGCCCTCCATCAACAAGGTTGGATTGAGCTGCGTTGTTGAGGCATGTCTTGTGATTGCCCAATGTCACACAAAGTAAACAGAGAGGGTTACAGTGCCCTCTGTTGTTCCTGTTTCTTCCTCACCTCTGTAATAGGTGCTGTAATTACTCGCAGCCAATTAAACAAAATGTATCTCACTGTTGGAAAAAGCTACTTGTACTTGTTAATTTTTGTTTGGATTTTGGATTTGAATTTATATTTTTGTCTTTCAAAGCACCAATAATTATAATATATATATAATGTATTTTATATATGTATATATAAAATATATATAATAATAGTAATATAAAAGTAATTATAATTTTTCTGAAAAGTTAGTTGGACTTACTAAGTTTGAACCACATAAAGAATGTTGAATTCTTTTCTCTCTTATGAGCTACCTCTTCAGCGTACTCCTCATTTTCCCTTGTCTTGAAAGTAATAGAAGTCAGTGTAGTGGTATTAATTGTAGTGTTATTAAAAAGTTCAAACCTTGAAGTCTTACTGTGCCACTGAAAAATAATGGATTTTTTCCTGAACTTTGGTGGTCTGGGATTCCATAAATTACAATTTTTGTCCTCCAGAGAAAAGTGTAGTTTGTATCATGTCAGTGGGACTCAATAATAAGTTGAGCAAAGATGAATTGGCTCCTGCCAAGATGTGTAATTAAATGTCATGAATTTTCTTCTGTATAGAGAAGAAAATTATTTTYTGTAATTTAAAGGCAACTTTTGTGCGTTTGTCTGATTGCTAATATTTGATTTATTCTTGACTGACATCATCATGATCCTMATTTAATATCTGAACATTAGTTCTATGCTGGTGTAAGACAGAACTTTTCTGCATCTGAAAACAAGTAAACCTGCATTTGTGGTCAGCTGTCTTCAGAGTCACACCATAGAGCCATCCATCATAAATACCAGTGTGAGAAAAGCTAAGCATCCTCCTTTGGCAATAGGTGAAGATAAGAGGAGGTGTAAATGACACCATAAATCATGACAATACACACCAGAAGAAGTTGCTGGGCAGTGGCACAGCCACAGGRATGAGCAGGCAGAGCTGGCAGCCAGGCTGGACCTGAGAGCCCAGCGGTGAAAGCAGAAATCCAGGAAGCAGGGCCCCAAGCTAGGGAGATCTGAACATCCCGTCTGGGTTTTCTAGGCAGCCCCACACATGCAGGAATGTAGGATATGCTCAACAAAAGTACAGCTCACTTGCTATCTCATCAAAGTAGGGAAAATGCAGTCTCAATTGTCATCAGAGGTACAGTGAGAACAATAGATCCTTGCTGTACGGTGCCCAGCTGGGAAGGGAGAGATTTCTTGTTCCTGAGACAGTTTTCTGTTAGTCCATGATTGTCTAATYTAAGGAACAGAAATAGATCTGTAACACCTGACAGGGGCCTAAATTTCAAATATAAAATCTGGATTTTTTCCTTAGGTGCCTACATGAGCTAAATGTTTTTGATAGAGAAGAGCTCTTTAGTCAAGCAGATAAAAATATGGAAAGCAGCAATRCTAAGAAAGTGAAGATAATTAAGTGTGGGCTGGGAGCATGAAGAGAGCAGTAGATTCTTTGCTTTCGAGTCCAAGGGCTTTCAAGAGTGGTGTTATGTAGGAAATCAGATTAGGTGAGGGATGGTGAGAAAGTCTCCCTGTCTTTAAAGTAGCCTAGCTTTAAAGCAAGTTTATAAGTCACCTGAATTTAGTGGAGCTATTACAGCTGTAAATGCATCTACTCTTTAGGACTGACTTCCTAGTAGTGTATGGAAAATAATTTAGTAGACTCTTGTAACAAGAAAGACATTTTCTTCTTCAAAAGTTGCCTTCTCCTCACACCCTTTTGCTTTCTTTCCCCCTGAGAAATAAGGCATCCTATTGCAGCAAGCAGTGCTTGCATTTCTCGTAGGTCCTTTGCCTACCCAGCTCTGCATTAAGTAACTACAAATTGTCAGGATGACAGAAATAGCTGTGCCTGCATCCAGTTAACTCAGAAATGAGTCACTGAATTGTAAGGAAAAGTGGAGCAAAATGCTGTGCCTGGGGAAAATATCCCACTGTGCCCTGTGTGGGTCTGTGTGTGGGTTTTTTTCCCAGGTAAAGGATAGAGTAGTGCTATTCCCAAGGGAAGTCTCTGACTCACCTCTATTCCATGCCTGGGAAGCAGCTATAGGAGAAGCTGACAGTTAAATGGGGAAAATGGATTGCAGCTATGGATTGCCCTGAAGAGCACCTTTTCTTTTAACCCATTTGCTGGGAGTAGGTACCACTCAAAAGCAGAGAATTTTGGCAGGCTATATATCTCAGTGCTGCTGTATAGTTGGCTGTTGCTAATAGCAAACATCAAGAAAAACTCGTGGAAAGAGCTGGACTGACATTGATCTATTCAGGTTTTTCTTCTTACAGGAGGAAAAGGAAAGGGACTGGAAAGCATATTGGAAAATATGGTTTTAAAATATGGTTTTAAAGCTCTTCAAACAAGTTCCTTCTGTCATAAGTCCTGGGAGTGGTATCCAGTGTTGTGTCACACAGAATTTCAAGGAAGCTGCAAGGAGAAGAAAACTATAGGAAATAACAAACCCCTCTCCATTGAGTTGTGATTAAAAACCTACCATGGAAAACCATACAGTTTTGAAGAGGGGGTTGGGTCCCAAATCTTGAAAAAGAGATTGGAAATATCCTACAACTAGAATTTTAAAACCTTGCTCTGCAAGATACAATGGCTTTGTGACAAGTAGGGCTTAATATTAACCTAAATCCCTTTTAAACCTGATTGTGTAATATATATGTAAATAAAGCTGCAGCTTGCCATATCCCAGTCATGATGTGGTTGTCTGTTTTTTCTGTATATGAGTGGTCAAAACTGAAGGTTCATCTGGCTGATGGGGAGAGCAAAAGAAGCAAAAGCTTCTTTCACTTTGGGGCTCCCAGTCTTAAATATATGGTGCTTTTTTTTTCCTGTAAAAGTCAATATACTATTTGAAAATGCTCATGGATTTTAAAAGCTGAATAGTTTTTATCAAGGGAATCTTTCACCATTTATTAGCTCAGATAGAAAATGGATTTCCCCTGAGTAATACTAAAACAGATAAAACTGAAAACCTGACTAGAAGCTGAATATCTGTCAAGTATAAAAATCTTCCAATGTAAGATAAATCTGAGTTAAACAAAATTTGACAGGATGGACAGAGCAACCAGGAGCAGAGAGAATTAACACATGGAGAATAATGGAAATGGTTTTCACTGTTGCTTCAAATACGTAATAACCAGAAATCCATCTGCTTTCTTGAGATTTGGAATGGATACATGCAAAATAATGGAAGTAAGCATTTATATTGCTTGGTTCACTGCAGGTGTCGTGTCGCTGATCTCCCTGGCCGTRCTGTCCTACGAGCGCTACAGCACTCTCACCCTGTGCCACAAGCGCAGCGATGATTTCCGCAAGGCTCTGCTGGCAGTTGGTGGTTCTTGGATTTATTCCTTGGTCTGGACTGTGCCACCTCTGCTTGGTTGGAGCAGTTATGGGGTAGAAGGTGCAGGCACAAGCTGTTCAGTACGCTGGTCCTCAGAGTCGGCTGAGTCCACTTCCTACATCATCTGTCTGTTCATCTTCTGCTTGGCTGTCCCCGTGATGGTCATGATGTACTGCTACGGGCGCCTCCTGTACGCGGTCAAACAGGTAAGCAGCTGCCTGCTCTCATGGTGCAGACTGCTCTCAGGCAGGTTCTGCATTTCTATTTTATCTAATTTGAAAGTTCTGGTGGTAGAGAGCAAATCAGCAAGGCAAAATGAAATTGAAAAGACCGCAGAAATCCTCAAGGAAGGAGCGTTAGCTCTTCAAGAATCTTAATTCTCCTGAAGCTCTAGTCAAAACAAAGAGATAACAGATACTGATTATACAGATTATACAGAAACAGATTACGGATACTGATCAGTATCATCCGATACTGATTTTGTGATTGGTAATACTGTGGAAAACAGTATATGGGAAAACCAGCATATCAGTGAGGTTTGCATTTGTAATGAAGTAAAAATACAAGTTTACCTGTTTATGAATTAGACATCCATGCAAATACTTCCTGGTTTTGGAGCATAAAATTTAATAATTTCTGCTCCCTAATCTCTGGAATCTCAACTCTACAGTAAAGTAATTTTACTGTGATTTTTTGAATTATCCCAAGGATCATCTTCTCCTTGTAATTCAGGCCACATTTAAATTTTCCTTCTAACTACAATCACCATTACCCCTACTACCTACTACTACTACTCCTGCTACTACAATGATACTTCTCTCAGTGATTTAAGGTGCACTGCAGACATTCCAAAACGAAACAAAAGACCCTGAAAAGGGTGTGGTATTGTGAAGTTTGAATACTCTTGTGACAGTAATGAAATTGTTTAATGATGAATAATGAGAGAGGAATTAATGTATAGGTGTTCTCTATAAAGCAATTCTCTAAAATGTTCAGRTGAATTAACTAAGGGTGTTAAAAGGGAAAAAAAGCAGTAAGCCCCTGAATTGAGGCTCTCCTACAGAATTAAAGTGAATGTAGTTTCATTTGATTAGTCATAAGGAATTAAGTTTGATTGTTTTACACAATTTGTCAAAACTTTGAGAACACTTTAAGCCCAAATGGGAAATCTTCTCTTTGAGTATTGAGCGGGCCAGTAAAATCCCTTTTATGAATCACACATTAGTACTCTTCTTAAAAGTTGTGCAATATTAATATAGAAAAAAATTCCTGTCATTGTAAACCATTCAATTGAAGTATCAGTCCATATCTGATCTCTGGACAGCAGTTTCTTTTGCCATCACCTCAAAGTAAGAAGCAGAGTCTTGGAATATGTGGTACTAAAACCATGCAGAAGATACTTGTTTCTTAAAATGTTGGCTGCTCTTTCCTTCAGCCCTCACTGCCCTTGCTGACAACAGTCATCATCCACAGTGTACAAATACCTGCATGGATGAAGCTTCATACTTTTGCCACTAGTGCTAAATGTAGACTTGTGTTATTCCAATCACTTTTTTTTTAAATTCAATTATATTTTATATTCAATTATATCAAAGGCATTCATCATCTCACTGATCTGCCTGATTGRTCTCAAGAAGTTGTGGCAAACATAATGAGGGAACAAAGTATTATAGAAATGATATGTGCACTCTATAACCATTTCCTRTTTTGTCGTGAAGACTGGGTAGGCTGGGCAGATTAGGTTGATTGATCAATCAACTGTCCAGAGGGAAAAAAAAAAGAGGGGAGGAAGAGCATTTTCCACAATCCCCTTTCCTCCATTCTCCTCATGCCTTCCAGAGAGATCCACAAGCCTGTGGGGTGTTGAGGTCAGAGGATCCTGAGAAATTTTGTAAATGGTGGAAGTGAAAGAAAATTAAACCCAATCTTGCATAAGGGACAGGCAAGGAACCAATATTTGTTAAATGCAAAGGCACTTCAGTGAGGATTAGGTCGTATCTTTAAAGTTGTTATGACTTAGGGGTCCTAAGAGCTGCCTGAGTATTTGTGAAGTCTTGAATAGCTAAACTCTAAATTTTTACACAAAATATCTAGTGCTTATAAAAGATTTTCTTGATAAGTTATATTCACCAAAGAAAATCTCAATCAGAAATCTTACCAATCCTTAGCTTTCTGTGATGTACCAGGAACTATTTTCACCACCATAATCATAAAACCTTGCATTTAATAATTTTTTTGTGACATATATATAAATTTCTAATGAACATATCATGACACAGTCACTGAAGTACAGTACTTTCCTTTTGATCTGAGGTCCTTTAACTGTTCTGTAATAAATGGGATAGYTCATTAAATGCTAAAGTATGTCATGTTTCAAACTAGAGGAAGAGATGAGGAATATGCAAATGAACATATAGTAGTTCTTATATAAGGTACAAAGAGTAGGTAGGATAATTTTAAAAAGGTTAAGAGAGTTGCATTCATTGTAATGCTGTACCTTTCTGGTGTGGATAAAAAAAAAAAAATAATTATCTTGCCATTTTCTGGCCTTGTAGATTAAAGTCCTTCTGTGACTCCTGTGATATGTATTTGAAGAAATATGGGAGCATGGCAAACACAGTAGGTGCATTGTCCCAAATTCAGCTCCTTGCTACATTTTCAGACTGCATTTCATWATTTTGCCTGATCTATAGAAATTTTCTGTTAGAGCATTGAAGCAACAATGGTATTGCATCCTGAAATCAAGAGTGCAGGAGTTATGCCATTGTTAATAGTGCAGTGTAATTTTATTGAGGTGGGAGAAATATCTTAAGATATTTGGGATAGCTAATACAAAAACTGGCGTGATGCCTTCATTATTTTCTTTGTGTGGACAATGATTATAGGTCTGCCTTTCTCTTTTTCTTCCAAAATTTAGTCAGGTGCTGTAGCATTTTGTCACTTGAAGCATCAGTAGATCCCATGAAGTCAGCTGCAAGCTGACATAGTGGTATAAAGTATTTCATTACTACTGGTTTTATGAAATATCATCTTTTCAAGGTATTAAAAGTCAATAACATCCTTGTATAAATTATGTTAATAGCAAATCCTATTAAACAGCTTTAAAACATAACTCCACCACTATCTCAGAGCTCGTGCCATTTATCACACTTGAAGATCCTTAGGAATTACATTTTTCTTTAAAGTTATGGGGTTTTTTTTTCCAGGCTGGCTTTATCTGGATGGTTGAGTCTGATCAAAGGGGCAAAGTTTTCTCCTTCACAAAATTTATTCACATGTATTTTATTCATGTGCATTCTACAGCACAAGGGAAGGAACTTGAGGATGGTTTACTTTTCCTTGTGCAATCAAGGGAATTTTTTTTCAGTTTTTGGCTTATGATGCTTCTCTGTGACTCTACTCTTTCATTCCCTCTGGAAAAATGTTCTTTCTGAAGTCACTGTCAGTTGTTTACACTTTGAAAAGTGGGCTCCCAAATGTGGAATTACAGAGATTAGCRTTGTGATCACTGTAGCACAAAAGACACAATGTGATTAAAATCCTCCACTGAGGGGCCCAGAGAACTCATGTGAACCAGCCTAATGAAAATTAGAAAAACTTTTAAAAAGAGATCTCTTCAGCCTGCATTATCTTCTACTTACATGCAAAAATCCTGCCCAAGGACAAGAAGGGTCCCAGAAGGATGTTTCAAGAAAAGTTTTCCATTTGGTTTTATAAAAGACTCTCATCTCATTGTCAGTCTTCTTTCTTTGAAAGCCGTGCTTGAACAAAGCTTGGAACTTTTTGTGAAATGTACCTAGGACATGGAAAACAAGAAAAAGGACTGTAAGCAGAGCACAAAGACTTAAACATGCAGTTCTTACTCTGCAAGAGAATGTGTGTTGAAGTRAGCAAAGGGCCAATGTTTTATGGAGTTCTGGAGCAGATGGACTTACAACGTGACCTGATAGTCCTATAGTGTGATGGTTTGTGTTTTGTTTATTTTTCCTGTCATTATTCCAGTTCTACTTTGTCTTTGAAAAACAAAAAAGAAAGAAAACAGAAAAAATACTTAGGGAAAATTTAAAGACTAAATAAGGCAGAAGTTGGCCTTACCAGTATGTCTGGTCCTCCATCCTGTGATGCACCTGTTCTTGCTTAATTCCTCAAAAACATCTAGCTTTAACTAGTGACCAAAATGTGAGTCCAGGTAGTGGAATTACCCAATTATTTCCCTTTACARCAATTTTTTTGTTTCTTTTGAAAAGTGCCACACGATTTCTGACTTCCATATAATATAGGAGACCCAGATAACCGTTCATTGTCCCATCTCCTGACTTTTATAAGTCTTGTCATCTTGTTGGGGAACTGGGCAAGTCACAGTTACACAGTAGAGAGCTGTCTATTCCTCTTCCTTACTCCTCTTCCAGATTTCAAAGTACCAAATTTAACAGAGGAAAAGTGCTTCCATCTCTTATGTCAAAAGTAATGCCCCAGAGTGAAATTATCACTTGGTTATAAAGGAAACTAATTTTTAAATCTGTATGGTGAGATTTTGACTCTAGGTCATTTTTTAAGATTTGGTATAAACAGCAGTGGTGGTTTTGAAATCGCCTGTGCCTGGAGGAAATCTAAGAGAAAAAGGAATGAAGAGAGATAAATTTTTATAATTTCTGATTCCTTAATCTTGTTTTATATCTGTACTATTTGGAACAGTTAAACAATATCTGTAAAAGCATTTATTGTATTGTTATTCATTAAAGTAGTCAGGAAAGGACAACAAAGTGGAAGGGCCACGCCTAAGAATGTTTCCAGTTTTCCATCTCTTTTGGAAATGATCATTTGGAGGAAGAGAGCACATTAGGGCAGAATTCTTAGTGATTTAAACTGAAAAAAATCTTCACATAATACGAAGAACAGGATGGGAAGGTAATTATTGTTCCATCATTCCTTCATGTGCTTCATATGCCTATCTATAGAGAAACTTGATTTTCTGAAAGTTCATATTTCATGGCACTGAAGTTATGATTTATGCTGAGACAGCTGATAAGGCAACTAGGCACCATTAAATCTTAACTTCTTAGAACCTTAAATAAATCCAGATTTGTAGTYGTAGAGGCAAAGTTAAAAAAAATTCCAGTTTTTTAATTAAAAAAATAAGTTCTAAGAAAAGTAATTCAGATGAAGATGACGTAGACTTGATTGTATAGTTCCTGTAGATCATCCCTTTCAAATGTGAYTAAGTATCTTTGGGATTTGACTTGGTTTCATGTATGTTTGACTTTTGCTGCATCTAAGCCTAAACAGACAGATAGACTCATTAGAATGCCATATCTTGTTATTTTTTACCATATGCTCATAAATTTTATTTCTTTCCTTTACATCTTAATATACCCTTTCCTTTCTAGTTTCTTGTGGCATAGAAGAAAAATGATAAATAGTTTTGCCTTTRCTTTTTAAAGCTTGCCATAGATATMTAATTACATCTCATTCAAATRAAAAAGAGATTCAGCTTGCAAATTAATTAATAGATGTCTTCTGTCCCATCATCATCAAAAGGGAACTTATTAAAACAGAAGTCTCAGGTTGAGAGAATTGTAATAAAATTATAAAATATAATGAAAGACGTTGGCTGGATTATTAACTGCTATAAAGTGATACAGCCTATGA
This sequence comes from Cardinalis cardinalis, assembly GCA_014549065.1. Lineage (NCBI taxonomy): Eukaryota > Metazoa > Chordata > Aves > Passeriformes > Cardinalidae > Cardinalis > Cardinalis cardinalis. Next base: position 516,136 of record JACDOX010000189.1, on the reverse strand, counting down.
AAAAAAATTAATAAAAATAAATATTTCCAAATTTTCTGTACAGCATTCARCAAGCACCTAGCAGTAAATTTTCARCATCGGCTTACTGGGCAGTTGTTTGACCTTTGCCAAATTCTTCATGTGCAAGGCACCYTACAGCCAGAACTCAAAGCTGGCAACAGACCATTTTTTTGATTCTGTAGTGACAGGAATGTTTTGTGAAAACAGACACTGTTTTTTATTGTTTGATTCTATGGTATTTGCCATAAGAATGGGCTTTAAGAGACCAATTTGCATTCCTGTGTAACACTGTAATTTTTTCAGAATTTCTAGATCATATCTCCAATAGAAAAGCTGACTGCTTTTTGTTGTTTCAAAGGAGCACTGAAAGACATTAGACTGCATATAGTATGTATCTGTGATCAGTTCTTTGAAATTCTGAATTTTTTCAAGACTTCTTGGCTTCTAAACATGATCAAAATTATTAGAATTCTGTATGTGAACTGATATCTGGAATAAAAAAGCATGGAATACTTGGGAAAAAAAAAGTCGTGTCTCACTATTTCTTAGTAAGTTATTAAATTCTATTGAATATGGAATTTATTTAGAATCAGGTTGCAATCTGTAGATGGTATAACATACATAAGCTATTCTTGCATATCAACTCTTTCTGTTTAAAATTTTTTTAATAATTTCTGTAAGCATTGTCATCTTCACAGCTTGAGTCCCACTGCTTCTTTTCTCCTTTACCYTCACAGCATTCTTTAGATAGATCTCTTCCTTCCTTCCTTCTGTGATTTCCATACATTTTTTCCTTTGATGGTTTGAAGATGCTGTGAATATACACTGATTTTCCAAGGCTTTGCAAAGCTTATACTACTATCCTATTGTACTGAGAAGAAATTTTCAGAAATTACCTGTGAGAATTCAAGGCATTTTAAGAATCTATCTATCCTATTTTTTTCTCTATATTCCCTCTGTACTGAGTAGAGAAGGAAAATCACATCAAGGAGATTATTCTCAAAACCAGCAAATTTTTTTCAGCTGCYRGTACATAAGATGAGTAGCATTAAAAGAAGCAAATTATATTATAACAAAACAAGGAAATAGTTTCACCTTAAAAAGAGGATATGACATATCAATAATTATTCTATTTTTAATGGTACATGTTTTCAATTGTTTTCAAAAAAATGCTTAAATAGTTGAATTATTATGCCATTATGTCATTGCTATTTAATGCCAGGTCATAACATAAAGTACAAACATAAACATAACTTGAAAAAAAATCTGTAGCATTCTGACACTAACTTCTGACATCCATACTTTTATAAACAGCAATTTCCAGATGCCAGTAATTCAGGTTTCAGACAGTTATATCCTTACATTTTTGTTCAAGAATATTTCAGTGGAGAAAGTGCTAATTATTCCTGTTAGCTGATATTTTTTCATTTTATTTTCATGAGAAACCTGTTTGAATAAAAAGTTGCTTTTATTAGCTAGGAAGAAGATTTACTAGCATGCTTAATTTTTAAAGTGGTTAATTAGTCTTGTACTCTTTCATAACTGTTGGGGTTTTCCCAGGAGTTGAAGTGATTATTAGGTAGCTATCATGAAAACACTGTAAATGTAGTATTGATTTTTGGGGTTTTCTGCTTTCAACTGCAAAAAATATTTCAGTTTTGTGCACTACATTTATACCAGTTTTTATTAAAGGATTCTGTCTCAAGGGAATAAAGTTCAGTGTTTTCTGTAACAGTGGAGAAAAATGTCAAATCCTGAGAAATAAAGGAGAAAGCTCACATTTTATTTTCTTYGTGTGTAGCTGCAAGGCTTATAAGTTCACCATCTCAGCTTTTAGGAGAGAAGAGGAATGGTGAATCAATCCTACCTAAAATACCTTTCAAAGTCTTGAAGGACATCAACAGCTGTGCTTGCACAGACACCTCTAGCTCACGAGTGACAGGTATACTCACTCAGGGCTGTTCTCAGCATTTCTGATTAAAAAGTGTCAGCTGAGTGTTATAGCATGTCATCAGATTTGTCTTTGAGGCCTGATCATGTTGGAAGGGAAGCAGACATGAGAAAAGATTATGATCTTCTTTCCCCTGTGCTTGCAGGAGTATAAATCATTAGTTAATTGTCTGCGTTTTGCAGAGAAGCAGTGATAAAACTTAAGTGTAAATCAGGCACTGTATAAATTAATTGTAAATAAAATTAATGGCTGGCCAGAAAATAGGAATACATTATGTTTGCCACTTTTCATACTTTAGATAAACCAGGGAGAAAATAAGTCTCTCATAATCTTTAATAACAAGCTAATAGAAATTTAAGACCTGATCCATTAATCTCTGGATGCACACAAAAAATAGCTTGTAGTTTAATGAGTCTTTTGGTTTGCAGCAAATGGTGTATATCAATACCAAGCACTCATAACGACTCAGTTCAGGGTATGATATAGTAAAGCTTTTTTCCTGATAAGAAAAAGCATGAGTTTTTTTTTGTTTGGTGGGGGTTTTTTGTTGTTTTTTTCTTTTTTGCTCRCTCCTTATAAAACTGGAAAGGTTAAATGTACAGAAGGGTGTTTTGCACTGTAAAACATGCTGAGTTTTGTMCTTACATTTCAGCATGCAAGAACTTAGCTACACTTACTTACTCTTCTGTAGTTTAACTCTACTTCAGAGACTAACTTGTGACCTCAGGCAAACTCCCTGACTGAAGACTTGGAGGAAAATGAATTGTCCAACGTGTAGCAGCAAGGCAGCACTGTCCCCTAGAGAAACACTTTTGAAGGTCTGTCTGCAGACCAAGGCCAGTGCCTTGGCCACAGCAGAGAATTAGTGCAGTTTGCAGGGGCCAGGTGGTGGCTGCTCCTGGGCAGGTCTGGGAAAACACACCCAGCTTCCAGCAGAGTAAAACCCATCCTTGTGAACTTTGTAGTACAGAGGCTTCTGAGGCTTTTTAAAATCAAGTACTAACATATAACTTTTCAAAATTTCTGCTCCTGCTGGAGGAAAAGAGATACAGTTCAGGCACTTTCCAGTTTGCCCCTGACACTTGCTTTATGGAGAGCTTCCTTTAGTGAAGGAGCGCTTGTCCAAACCTTTGCAGGAGAGTTGATATCCATCTATAACATCATGTAGACAGTTTCTTCTTATTAGGCAGATGTATTCTTTTTATTTCACTTCATTGGTAATGCAGTTGTTGGCTGAACTCTTCAGCTGCTGAATTATAAAGATCTTCATATTTAAAAGCTCAGGAATCCTTGTGCAGTAAATCAATATSCCTGTGCACAAGTAAAGGATAGGAAAGAAAAAGATAAGATCTTAATTAGCCAGTGTTTCCTTCAGAGAAATATGTATAAGGTGTTTTACTGTACTTCTCAAGTTATTTTTGATCTGTTGACTCCAACTTTTCTCTTTCATACAGTTTTCGTTGTAAATTAACCTCTGTCCCCTTTGTGGTCTTAATTCATTCTTCCCTTGTTATTTCAATGTATRAAACTAAGGAGSGTGAACATTCACTCTTAATTTATAGTGTTTAGGGTCCTGAGACTTCACTTCCCTGTTAATTGARCATCTTTTTTTTTCAATGGTTCTTCGTTTAAAATGTCTACACCATATCTTAAAACAACTAACAGTGGTCTCTGGCTTGAGGTGGAGTCGCCTGGGCTTACAATGAATGAGCGATTATTTGACTTCTAGTAGTACAAGCAGCTAAATCTAGTAATCTAGTAGTTAATCTAGTAGTACTAGCAGCTAAATTAATCACAGATCAGTAGTTGGTAGGGTTGCTTTAGGGTATACTCCAGGTATACAGGTGTATACCCTGTAYTTGGGAGTGGTAACCTGAATTTAAATAGGAGACCTGTCAACTAAAAAGCTTCCAAGGTAATAAAGAGCATGTAAGGTATTTTCTAAGGGGAATCTCAGCAATATTTGTTTTGTTTCTGGTCACTTACATGGCAGAAGAAGCACAACATTGCAGTTTCAGAAGGCTGTAATATTAGTTTTATCTGGTAATATAACACTTCACTTGAAACTGCCCCAATCATGGCAAGATAGATTTCTATTTGCCTGAAATCTTACTACTTATATCTGGCCTATTAAAAATAAAATAAAACCAAAGTTTGAATAAAACTGACCTGCACAGAAATTAAAAAGGAAGAAACTAATAAATATTCTGAGACTAAATTAAAAACAATCAGACAAACAAAAATCGTGCAAACACAACCAATAAAGAATGGAACTTCTCTTACCTGAGGCACACTGAAGTATACACATTTTTTATTCCCATTAACATACTTAAAAATTTGGTTATATGTCTGTAAAACACTGCATACAAGCTCCTGCTTTGCACAGAAAATAGAATGAATATTGCCACTAGTTCCTGGTTGCAGCTGTCCCTGGTTAAATACCAGTAGCACTTTGCTCTGCTCTGATGTCCTCAACATGCAGCTGGGCATTTAAAAACACCTATCTCTGGGAAAGTTCATTTAACAAATTCACCTTGAATAATTTTTGTACTTTATTGTTATGGCTTGCAAAAGCTCAATGAAAATCCTTAAAGGCTTTACCTGATCCCTGAGCAACTTCAGGATMAATGTTCAATTCAGTTAAAATGTCAGTTGAAAGAATTGACTTTCACATTGCTCTAACCTGGCCTTTCTACATCAATCTTTAATATTTCCTGAAGAAAATTTGTAACTTTKGTTGGTAATCTGGCCTTGGCCTTTTGTTAATTGCATGCTACTCCTGGGAGAATTTTCTTTTTGTATGTTTTCTTTCACTATTCAGCAGTGTAARTGCTCTTCTGCCCTGCTTATGCTTCTGTGCTCCAGGATGGTCAAGGCTCAGTAGGCGCTTAGCCATGTCAGCCTGGAACATTTTGGATTTTCTCAATATATAATTAAATGGGTTTGCTTTGGTCTCCATTGCTTGCCAAGTTCAGGATGTTAATTCAGTCTAAATGTCAAGTTAAAAGTACTACAATTCCAGCCTGCTGAATCATCTTGTTAACTCATTCTTCTTTTTACTTTGACCTTTCCTTAGGGAGGTACAGGTATTGCTCGATTAGTTTCAGCCTTTCCAGAAGAATGGTGGAATTTTATATGGCTACACCATCTCTGAGGTCATTWAATTCACACTGGACAGGTTTTTACTGGCTCTAGCTATATCCATCCCTACTTACTCATTGCACTGTGAAGAATTCTTCTGTCCCAAAACTCAGAAATGAAAGTGTTGCGCACTAGTGATCTGAACTTGCAATATCCTTATTTAATAAATACTGACTTGAAGAGGGTTGGACTTGAACCATTGCTAAAATAGTATATATATCTGGGCACTAATTGTCCCAGATATATTGACCTTATTGAAATTAGAWTTAGAAGGAATTCTAGAGAATTATTAAAAACATCTCTGTTAATTTTTCCTGGCTGTAATTGTTAAAAAAAAAAGCATATCCAAACCAAAATTAGGCTGTAAAAAAAATTGCTCTAGTGTCAATCTCTTCCTTGCAAAATAAAGCATATATCATACAATTGGAAGCAGTATTATTTTGCAGATTGAGAGAGTGAAACACAGATATGACTGCTTGCCTCATGCAGAATGTCCATCCTTAGTGTGTGACATCCTCAGTAGTTACAGCCCCCTTCAGTAGACTTACAGTAAATATCCATGAAGATCATCAGCTGGGAGGTGAGTGGAGTTGATTAGGAGAGCAAGGGACAAGGGCCAACAATAACAGTCTGAAGCAGGAAAGCTGAGAACAAAGCATGTGAGCAGCATTGTCAGCAATGTCACAGATCAGGGATGAGGTGGGCAATACCAGTTATTTCTGCAAAGTAACTCTATCATACATCRTATATATACATACATGTAGGATAAAGGGCACTTGGTTACCACCCTTCAAAACATGGCAGAGTTAGTTTAAGTAGTTTAATGAAAAAATCAGTTTACTATTCAGCAAAATCAAAATAAATAAGATGTTAGAAGTTGCTAGGAATGGGATAGAAAGAAACATCCCCAATGTTGTTATACCATTGTATAAACTAGAATATTGCAAGGAATACTGGTCATCCATTTGAAAAGAATATAAGAAAAACAGCAAAGGTGCAAAAAGAGTAAAAAATGCTGTCAGAGCTACTGAATTAGTGTTCAAGGAGAGATTAAGAATGAGAGAAATATCCTCAGCAAACCACATTCAGATATTATCGTCTTTCAAGTATGGTTCTACATTTCAGACACTCAAGATAAAATCCAAGATTCCAAGATTAATATAATATGATTAATATAATATGATCCAAGCTGGAAAGCATCCTGGCCCATATAGAGTACCACTGAGAACCCTGTTTATATAGGTAGTGTTTCAGAAGAACATGAGCTCTGAATTTCCAAGTACAGCTCCATAAGTGAGCAAGAATTGACAGTATCACACYAATTCCTTCCTTCCCCTTCCCTTAGCATTTTCCTGTCCTTTGCTCCTCCTTTCCCTCCCCGCTCCACCATTTTTCCCTCCTCTTCCATCCTCTCCTGTCCTTTCCTCTCCTCCTCATTCCTGTTAGTCTCAGCAAGAAGCTTACTGATAATAATTGTTTTCATCTAAATTAAAGCACACATTAAGGTATAGCTACCTGATCATGTTTGCTGACTGAACCGTTCTAATGGAACTCCTATATTAGATTACTCTTAGATTKCTCCTGAAAAAAACCTGCAGCTGTATGAACTGATACCTTCTTGGACACAGTCAGTGGTCTCACTGGCAGAAGACCAGTTTGCAATCTGTTCAACTGCTACTTTATTTTTCAGGATTCTAATCACCACCAAAAGAAAAAATCAAAACATACTAAAGAATAGCCACCATAATTCATAATTCATAACATTCTTCTACTGCATCTTTGTCTGTCCCCTTGGAGTACGTGAGAATGCATGGCAAGTAGCTCAAATGAACCATTACAGAGTGATGTTGATTCTCCTGCTTGGATACAAAATTTGGAATCTGTATTGATTGTTTTCAGTTGTCATCAGTACTGTGTTATTCATCATGTTCCCCTATAACCCAGAAATMTGTGCTACCTGAAGAAATAATTTTTAAAAATTCTACCTTTTGTAAAGCAGCAGAGTAACAACAATATAGCTCTGTTTGCTATACTGCTCCCCTTCAAAAAATGAGAAACAAATTTCAGGGAAAACCAATCTTATTTAGAAGTAAAGTTCCAAACCGAAGGTATCTTGTGTSCCAGTCATCTTCTAAGAGGTTATTTTGGTCTTTCTCTTACTGAAATTGTTTCTTCGCTATAATAATACTCTTTTACAGGCTCAGACCTGTCAGGATTCAAAAGAATTTGTAGTATCCAAACCAATACAACCTGATGGGCTACTGGTGTTTTTCACTGTTTTCTTCCAAAGTAAGTACACCTATCAGGAAGATGTGTATTACTTTATACATGATTACAGTTCACATATAAAAATGAAATGGAGCTTGCCAAGTAACCAARTTTTGCAAAGTTTCACATCTTATTTTTAATATATAATCTATTTCTCTTCCCTATCAGCAGTACAATTCAGCATCAGTATACTTTACAATCRTGTGTCAGCACCATCTGTACTGTGCTCTTTCTACAGAGAAATGACAGGGATTTGTCTAAGTCTGGTAAAGTTAACACAGCTCATCACTTTTACAAATGCCTGGCTTTCTCTTAGAAATGCCAGTAAGAAGAAAAGCCAGCTGGGCTTTTAGTGCTATAAAACTGCCACTTCTTCCTTAAGTGGTGATGCTGACTCTATAAAAATCACTGACCTGCCTTTAAGCAAGCTTGGTGAACTTCATTTCAGTGGGGACCATTGGTAGCCTCCTGCAAAGTCAGCAGGAAATACTCAGTAGATCCCCACTTCTCAGATGAATGCTCTGTGCTATGGACAATTTTAACACTTACTCAGCATTAACAGGCTTAGTAGTGGCCTACTAATACTTAGTTGGATTCATAAGAGAAAAGCCTTCTTTTCTATCCATCAGTCTGGCCATTTACTGCAGAAACATCAGCCAAAGAGTTTTGTTTTGTAATGATCCACTACCTGAACGTTTCCAATTACCTCCTTTCTATGGACACCCCATTAAGTCACAGTTTGGCAACACCAAACAGGAGGTAGAAGATGTTTTTTAAAGTGTTTTCTTCCTCTCACTACTCTAAATAGGCTTTGATATCTTTGTAGTTGAATATTCTGAATCAGAGCTGCCAACATAAGTTGCTCAAAAGTTGGCCAGAATCAACTGTACTCACATTTTGACAGGTAACCTGGTCTAGAGGATAAAAGGGAAGATAGTCATGATACAACTCAAGTTCTTTGCACATAACATGCCCTTAGCAKCTAGGTAAATACTGTCCTAGAGGACTCCCTTAAAGGTGCCCATTTATAGGGATCTGTCAAGGGCTTTCAGCACTTTCATTAATGATATTGGTCTACAATTAAAACTCAGTAAACATCAGGATTGGTCAATGCAAGTGCAGGGTTTTGCACAATGAGAAATCATGCAAGATGAAAAAACACAGGCTGGGAATCAATCAGTACAGTCTAAAAGATCTAATTTGAATGCTGAGTCCCAAACAATGTGTGGTTTTGGGAACATGATACCTTTGCAAGCAGAATTGTGGGACAGGTGAGCAGAGGTGTGGAACGCCTGACCTTGGTTGGGCTCTGTTCTGTCTGCTTGGTTTTGTTAAACCAGGATATGCACATTTTGATATGTGAACAGTTTTCAAATGTAAAAACAYGGCTACTAAGGAGAAGCACTTGTGACTTGTGGTTGCCTACCCTTACACTAATGGAAAGACACGAAGAAACATTTTCTAGAAATTAAGGTTTAGATAAGATGTTACTAAAATGTTGAAATCATGGAGAGGGTTGTTCAGGGGTATGAAATATCTTTCTATTAGACAGTAAATTTTAGGCTGATTGAGGAGTATTTGTCCTGCATTTAGTGCATGTGGGGGAAAGGGGAAYGAAGGACACCACCAAATCCCTTGAGAATCCTTCCAGCCCTCTGGCTGTAAGATTTTAAATGCATTAAAATTCATGGAATTCCTAATATTTATTTGCAAAGATAGTAAAATCACTTCATCACAGTAACAGGAAATGTATGGTACTAGAGTAGTTTATGATAATATGGAAATGAAATGGTAGGAAAGCAGAGAAATTCAGTCCTTTGTCTCCACGAGCTGCTATTTATTTTAATGTGCATCTGACAAAGTAATATAAACTTTCAGAATGCCAGATTTGTGAATATGTAACAACAACTATAACCCAAAACTTTGCTGACTCTGTCACGTTTGGCATTTGTTTTCACTTAGAGAATATTTTATGGCATGTTGATTGTACTTTAGGATGCATATTTCAGTGTTTCTCTTGCATTAGAAAACACRTACTTCGTTTTCTTTTCAAATATTATGTCCAACTTCAGAAGATAGACAAAGGAAAAAAAATGCTTTAATCTGGAGTTGAACAATCATGTATGCTGGTAAAAGTATAATTCAGAGACATTTTACTAAAAAAGCCCCATACATATATCTGGTTTTKTGCTCTATTTTCTAATTATGATGCTGACTCTGCAGGGAAGACATCTAGTTGGCTCCACTTTAGGCCATAATTTGGTGTAAAACTGAAATAAAGAAAAAATTGCATTTATATCCCTGCCTCAGCTGTATGTATCTAGAACTTGCAAGTTTTCAAGCATCATTGCTTCCATAGATCCTCTCTTCCATCAGAGAGAATATAGGGGGTAGAGATTCGAAGTCTCTCAACAAGCTCATCCATTTGAGTATTTCTAAGCATTTGGAAAATTAGAATGTTTTGTGTTATACAAGAAAGCATCTTATTTTTGTTGGTTTTGTTCAAAATTCTAACAAGGAATAGTATCTAAACACAACTGCCCATCTTTTCTGTATTATATAGGAGTCATAGTGTGTTTTTACATGTCCTGCTGCATTTCACAAGCTATGGTCAGAACATATAAATGCTGGATCTTGCATGTCTCAGAGTACTGGGCATGGATAAACTCTGGTCAATTCTTTTAGACTGGACACTCTGGGACTTKTTTCTCTAGTCCATTTCTTTCCATGTCATATTGCTGCCCACCAGCTGTGTTATGCTATACCTGGCACCTTCAAAGTCTTTCCCATTATTTACACCTTTTTTTCTTCTGTCACTTTTGGGTATGGCATGTCTTAAATTCCTTTATGAGGTTCCTAAAAATGGAGTTTATGGATCTATGCAAATAGATCCATATCAGGTTTCTGAAGGCATGATGATTCCAAGTACTGCAGGCTTGGAGGAGTTGCTCCCACGCAATTTCCTACATCTTGTTTCCAGTGAAGCGATGTCTGGCTGCCCACAGTGAATGCCCTCCTCTTCAGAAAACGTTTCTGACAGAGTGTGTTCATTCCAACCGAGAGGCTGAACAAGCCCAGGACCTTCCCTTTCCTGGTGGACCCTGATGTAAAGAGGAATGCTGCTTTGAGGCGATCCTCAAGGTACCATTGGATGGGTGGACAGAGTAGATGCTCCCAGACTGAAGCATGATGGTTCTTCCAAAAGGCTGCAAGTGCCAGTGGGAAAGGCAGCACCAAAAAAGGCAGAGCCTGTGGCACCAGACCAGRAAAACCTCTCTGGACAAATCACTAGAAAGGGCCACATATATGCTAGAGAATGGATGTTACTTACTTAATGTCTAATTATATATTCTTTCCTTACCTATTTCCTGATCTTTTTCTTAGATTCTTTTATGCTGCCTTACCTTGTAATGTCAAATTTTGGTCTAATGTTATGAATACTCCAGCTCCAATGGAATTTTTTTTAAATTTGTTTTGTGGGGGTAGGAATCAGGAATGAAACTTTCAAAAAAAAAAAGGGGAATTTTTTTGTTGGGTAGGTTTTGGTTTGATTTTTATTTACTGTGCCTATTCTAGGTAGATATAAAAATCAGCCAAAGTACTTCATGCTCTGGTTATTTCCAGTAGCCATTGATTTTACATAATTTATAACAGACTGTCTGTAATCCACAAGCTACAGAAAAGGAATTTATCTTCCTTTTCTGTGTGTGAAGATAAATAAATGTTTATGAACACCAGTCTAGGTACAACTCACTAAGCCAACTTCCCTTGCTTACCCTGTCACCTATCAGAGTGAGAGCTAGAGACACCTGACTTCTTCAGGTGCAACACAGTCCTGAGTACCCCTCTCCCAAGGAAAAAAGTGTATACAGCTGAGCTTCAGTCTTACTGATTAAATTTAATTTGTCTAAGTTAACTATTTGCATTAATTTCTATGTCCAGTTTGTCATTCTGTGTTGAAAAAAGGATGATACGCTGTAGAGTGGGATTTAAAATCAGGAGGGTGTCAAGGGTCCTGATGAGAGGAGAAGAATTGAAGACTTACAGACTTCTCAGAGTTGGGTTGGTTCTGTTTTGTTTTTTTCTGAATACACCTGTGCCATGGCAAGTGTATTAGAATTTGAGGGAAAGCATCTGGAGGAGAACATTTTCAGGGTATTTTTGGTATGATTCCTGTCTTTTTCAAGATGTCAATTAGATGAGAGCTTTGAAAACACWTTGTATTTATATTCTTTGTAGGGTCTATAGGATTTGACAAGCAGATCCAAGCCCATCTATTAGGCCTATTTAAATAAAAATAGCTACATGTCAAAAGCATGCTCACACATCTTTAATGATTCCTTGCTTTATGTCAGCAGAAATTTTCAGGAAAGTGGGAGGGAAAGTCAGTAAAGTGTGAGAAAGTCCACCCACTTCCCAGGAGAAAGAGTAACTGTGGTTACAATTAGGAGTGCAGCTACCAATCCAGAGGAAAGCAAAGCTCGAGTTCTCACCCACATGTGCTAGCCTGGTGAAAAGTAGCATTAAATGTGAGTGGGAGCTTACATACCTGAAAAAATGGACCTAGGGGAATAGCCAAGCTCCATTTTCAGGGAAAACATTACCCTGACACTTTTTTTTTTAAATTCACGCCCCAGATTCAAAGAAAGTATTGATATTTAGAGTAGAAAAGGTTGTGGTTAATTTAATTCATGAGGTAAAGAGGGCAGTGAGTAACACTTGCATCACAACTTGCTTTTTCCTAACTTTCTTCTCTGAACTTAGACGATTCTGGTGTAAAAATTTTCACATAATTTCAGAAATATGTATGTGGGTGTGTATGTATAGAATGTGTGTATAGTATATGTATTTGTAAGATATATAGTGTGTGGTGTGTATATGTTTTTTGCATAAATACAAATACATGTATATACATATTTCAAAATGTTATTATTTGTCATTGAYTGAAAAGATTTTTCCTTTAGGTGCAGGAAAGTGTGCAGTCCATTTTCTATGCAGATGGTAGCATGTTGTAGTTTAGCATGAAGTAGCCTAGAAAGAAACCTGGAAAGAAATTTTACACCTGTCAGTTCATCTGTTGTTGAAGAGTTCAACTTTATTAATGATGTTGCATGTACACATTCTACATTTTGCTGTCTCTGGAAGAAAGAACACAGAAACCGAGAAGGAATTAAGGTCTGACATTTTCCCTTCCTGCTTCAGAAATTCTTCAATGCAAAATACACCATAGTCAGCTTTAATTTTCTTACCATTCTTGCTTTTCTTTATTGTCAGCTGGGCTGTTCAGTCAGTCAAAGCCATCACAAATGTTTTTAAAACAACAACAACAAAARCCCTAACCCAAACCAGAAGTTGGTTATTAAGTTATTGGTTAAAAATATAATTTGTTGGCAAGCTTTTCAAGAAGAAAAATATTAAACTAAATTACTGCCTTGGTTTTCTGAAAGCAATCTCAGCACCTTCCACCTTTGTAATAGCAAGTTGTGTTGCAGAGCAGCAACACGTTTGGGAATGTCATAATACAGATTCACATCTTCCTTGAGTTAAGGASTCCAGGGCTGGATGCAGCACTCCAGGTGGGCTCCCATGAGGGCAGAGTAGAGGGGGAAAATCACCTCCCCCAACTGCTRTCCAGTCCTCTTTTGATGCAGCCTAGGATGTATTTGGGCCTTCTGGGCTGAGAGTGCACATTGCCAGCTTACATCCAGATTTTCATCAATGAGAACCCTGAATTCCTTTTCTGCAGGGATGGTCTCAAGGACTTTTCTCGGTCTGCAGAATTTTTGAGATTTCCCCAGCCTGTGTGCAGCACCTGGCATTTGGACTTGTTGAATTTCCAAAACTCAGTGTTTGGACAATGCTGTCAGTCATATGGTGTGATTATTGGAGCTGCCCTGTGCAAGAGCTGGAGTTGGACTTTGATGATCCTTTTAAGAGTATCTAATAGACTTCTCTTTCTAAAAACAGACTTTCAATGCAGCCCAAATGGTAGCAAGCCTTTACACCTTTAATCTTCTCATGCGCACTGATGCTGGAAAATCCACAATGAATAAAGTAGTTCAGGCTAAAACATGAATTATCAATGATGAGAGCGACACCATGAGCTCCTTGTTTAATATATGGGAATGTGTTCACTGTGATAGTCAAATTGCTGCTAAAAGCCCTTTAGCAGTAGAAAAAAAATCCTGCATCTAAGAGGATTGTGATGTTCCTTAAGTCTGCCATAGAACTTGGCAGGATTTTAGCATCAATAGCAGTTATGCTTTAAGGGCACTGTACAAAGCTGTGAATTTTGTATTTAAAGCATCACTTCACCTTGAGGCATTAAGGCAGCTAATTCCCATTTCAATAACAAAAATTTACAATAAAACCAGTTTTCAGCTGATAAAATATCCTTCCTGTGGACTTAAATTCCTACACTTAACAGTGACATAAAATAATTAGCTATATAGCCCCTTGTGTGGTTTTATGGCTTCTGCCTTCTGTATTTGTTGCTATTACCCCATTATGTGGCCCCAGCTGAGCAAAATCCTCATGTGCATGTTTAAATCTCAGYTTGCTCTCTGAATATATAAGTGTAAATGCTTTGTAAAGTCAAGGCCCATTGAATTCTAAGATGACCCAAAACAGATGTTTCTGTTCACTCTCCGTTTCCACAGGACAATACATCTCTTCAGTGTTCATTTATTTTGAACTGAGCCACCTAACTGCTAACAAAGGAGGCATTTATTTTTTAAGCCAGTGAACCCTCTTTTTCCGGGATTGCCTATTTTAAACAACAAAGTATTTAATCCCCCTTATTAATCTGTACAGTATTGGATCTGGTGTAGCTCACGCTGAGAAATAGATTACTTGGAAAGTATGTTTCCTACAGCTATTTAGAGCTTTACATGCTTTGGAGGTGTCGTTGGTTTTTTTCTCCTTTTTTCCTTGTTTTGCCTGAGGACATAATCCACAGAGATGGGGGAGGAGAAAGCTCATCATAACTGACATTTCAGTCACTGCTTAGTTTGACTGCAAGGTTTAGTAGAGTTTGTTCATWCCAGTAAATGGAGGCCATATATGATTTTCTTTTCCTTTTGTTGTCTTACTTGACTGGTTAATGATGGAAGAAGAATGATCTTTTTCCAGTTTTTTCCTCTACTGCAGCTTTTGCATAAAAAGTCTAGATGCCTTCTGTTCATTTCAAGAAGCCATAGCAGACTAAATGTTCAAAGATTGGCAGACTTCCCTCAGATGGTAATGACTATTTTACTTATGTCTGGTTTTGGTAGTACTGTYGAATGCTTGATCATGTCAAAACAARCACTTATAGYTGATACTGAAAGATGCTGGTGGCAACAAACACTGCTGCTCATAAATAGCCTTTTCTTMACGGTCCAGTTCTGAAGTAGTGAAGTAAACATGGTTATATGAGTGTRAGATGCACAAATACAGATCCAGGAATAATGTATCAGTCGTGATGAAAAAAGCACTTTGTGCCTKGTTTCCATGTTGCTTGTTTAGAGTGAGCTACATAAAGGATGTTTGCAGCACCCACTATTTAGGTACACAGAGTATAGTAACTGGTACTATTTTCTGTCTTAATAGCTGGAGAAAGAGAAAGTGACTTGAAGAACAAAACATACTAACAGGATCCCTGGTTTCTAAGATGTTATGATGTACATGTCCCCTGCTTGAAGTGGCTCTGGATGGTCCATATTCTCTCCATCTAGTGGCTAGATGGATGGGGTGCCATATATTCTTTGTAACGTTTCATGATGTTCACAGCTGAAAATGGGTGCCGTTAAAATATGAAGGAAATGCTTTATGAGGAAAAGCACATAGCTACATTAAGWAAGGAGGAGAGACTAGGGTAAATGTGACAAAGAAAACACAAGGGAATTCAAAACAGTCAGGTTAGATTTTCATCATTGAATCTTCCCCTTCTTAGGAGCTAACTTTGGCCCGGCTCCCTTGCCTTACGTATGTAAAAAACCCCAGCTTGCCTCTGGGTGATGGGAATATGATGGACTGACTGTATATGTGCCTTTGGCACTGTGGTCCTTGCAGCTGCCTCCAATCTCTSTGAACACCCATTCAGATCTTTCCTGGCCCATTCTTCTGAGTGGATGTAAGTGTGACCAGTATTCCCTTGGTCCCATAAGTCATACCCAGATAAATCCAGAGAGCTGAGCAAAGGGCTGCAGTAGGTCAAACTTTTGGCTTTGGAGCACAGGAAGGGGCAGGCTGTCCCCTGGGTAAGGAGCTGCTCAGGGCTTTTCTCCATATGAAGCTGTTTGA
This sequence comes from Cardinalis cardinalis, assembly GCA_014549065.1. Taxonomy (NCBI): domain Eukaryota; kingdom Metazoa; phylum Chordata; class Aves; order Passeriformes; family Cardinalidae; genus Cardinalis; species Cardinalis cardinalis. The sequence goes on along the minus strand of JACDOX010000189.1, from coordinate 500,493 downwards.
TGGTTAAAAAAATATTTAAAGCAGAAAATCCCTGACCAGAGGCAGGTAGCTGCTGTCTTCTTTTGTCTGGGCATGAAAGCTCCAGYGTTTGGCCTGACAAAAACCCATGGACTCGGCTGTGGTTGCCAAATGGCTGCTCCCTCCAGAAACAGGCTGACTGAACCTGTTGACTTGTACAGTGATGAGGTCTCGACTGACAGCCACAATGTCTAAATTGGGTAACCAGAACCTGTTACCTTGAAATCATTTCCTATGACCTACAGTCCTATTATTATCTCCTATACAATTGTACAACAGTGTGTGTGAGTTTGGAAGATTTACTTGTTTTCTGCAAGGACAGACCCATTCTCTTTTCTGTTTAAGGAAAAGACAAACTTGTTCTCCATAGAGGAAGTCAAGCTTCCTCTAGGTCATACSTTTTCTGTGGGTCCTTGTTGTGACAGGCCCACATATTTGCCTGCATCCAGGCTTTTAAAGGCTTTTCTCTCTCCTTGCAGAGTACTTGTCACAACAGATATTTTGAATCCTTTTCTTAAATCTCCAACCTAACAATCTCCACAGTTACAGCAAAAGCTCTTTGCATCTCTTTTTACTAACCCCCTCCATATCCACATTATAAGGTCCCCTTGTCTTCGATTTAGGGCCTCTCCAGATTTTCACCAGTGCTGTTGAAATTTTCTACGCTCTGCTCAGAGCTCCCCACTTTCATCTTTTCCAAAACATGGAATTGCAATGCAGCCCATCACTTGGTGAGTAATGTATCTGCTACATCTTGCCAGCTGCAGATGCAGCTTTTGTGGTCAACCAATCAAAGTCTCACTTGGCCTTCTTCTGAGGACGCTTCTACCATGCCAGCCTCCTCACTCATGCCACCCTGGCTTCTCACCACACTCTATGGCCTGTCACATCTAATGTATGTGCTCAGCATGCTGCCCTAGTGATCTAAGTAGTGGTATTTTTTGAGTCAGATTGACTTGAAAAAAGTGTTGGGTATATGTGAGATGCAGCATGGCTGCAGGGCAAATCCAGACCAGAGCTAATTGTGCCACTATTACGCTCAGTGCCTGAGATTAGACAAGCTTGCCTCTCGCTSCCTCCAGCTGAGTTCTGAAAAACCAAAACATTTCTGCTACTTTCCATGATGAAAGTWGGGGAGAAACACAATTTCCTCATTAAAAACCCCTTGACAACCAACCCCCAATCTTCTTTTCTTTAAATGTAGTGGTTTCCCAAACTTTATATTGCTGAATTTGGCAGGAGATGATCTTTGTTACAGAGAAAACAGCTGAATTTACAGCAAATCCTACATAAGCACAATCTGATCCCAATTTTTGGCCAGTATTTCTTGTGCCACTTTTAAATGTGGTTTATATCTTCTAAGTATTTTAAATTCATATTATATATATCCTGTATGTTCRCATTTAGACAGAGATTCACAAGCTCAGCTATTCTAGAATATTATTCAAATCTATTTTTTGTCATCACATTTTTTGTCTGATGCTCTTCTACCAGCTGGATATCCAGGGAGGCTGAAARTACAGTGTAGCAATTGTGTAAATTGTTCAGTAGTTTTAAAATAACAAATAGAATTATTTTAATGTTAAAATGTCTACTGCTTTTTCACCTGGAGAAGTGTAATCTTTARGTTACATGAACCCAAGTTATATTTTGCTGGAGGCCTTCCAGTACCTATAAACAGACAAATTTTAATGGTAACACCTTTTAAAGGTAGGCTGCAAAACTGCAAAGACAATKAAACCAAAAGTGTGAGGACAAATATGATACATGATTTCAAAACTTCCCTTCCTATGGAAATGACCTAAAGATGTGAAGGTGGAAGGATACATGCCAAAATCACATCCATAACCACTCTRCTTTTAGACATCTTTCCTTCCTTCATTTATGGTCTCTGTTTTGTCTGTGCAGATGGTAAACTCTTGCAAACTCKTCAAGATATGTATCTAAACACAGAGCAAAAATGTGTTACCTGATCTTTCTGTGTTTATTGAAGATCTTCAGCTGTGGATGCCATGGCTAACTGGGGATTTGCATTCCTGGGTCAATATTTAATTTGTAGCATAGCTGCAGCTCACATGGGATTCTGGATTCATCAGTCAGAGAAATTTCCCATTAGTCATTAAAAATTWAGTTCAAATAAGCAATAGAGGATTGGACCATTATCTATTATYAATCCTTTTTTCAAGCTAAAGTAATTATAAAATAAACAGGTTGCAGTCTTACCAAAAAAAGTAGTCCCAGGTCTTCTCAGAAAGGAGAAACTTTGTTTTATTATTTCCTTTTTGTGGAAAATCATTAAAAAAGAGTCAGGAAAAATACTTACTAGTTTTGGGCAGGCAAAGTTAGTGTGTGTTTCATTTACAGGAACATTTCCACTGAAACTCCAGATAGAACCAAGCACTCTAGAAGCCTGGAGTCATAACGAAATAAAAACGAACTATTACTTTGCCTTATATAGGCACTATATATGTGTTTAACTCACAATTTGATACATAAACACATACATTATGCAAAAAGATCCACACTAGAAAGAGGTAGAAAAAGCTCTATTTTCTTGACATGGGCAAGGTATGTGTCAGGCAACAGCAAATGACATTTGACTGGGATGGTTGGTGACTTCCACCTTTAACTGTGCTCTATTCATTTACCTGAATCAGTTTAAACCTATTGATTTAAAACTTTTTCTTTATTATTAGATTAAGTTTGGATGTGTTCCATTACACAGAGCAGCTTTTTTGCTTATTTGTGTTTGTAGTTTTACATGGGCTTAATTCCCCTGGGTGCAATTTACTCTCAAGTGCGGCATTCAAGACGCAAAAAGACCTTCAAGTGGACATAAATTAGATTTGGCTGAGTACAAGGCTCAATCAATATAGTTTAAACMTTTGAATAGTTCCTGAAGTCCTGCTGGCACATCTGGGTTTGCTAAACACACACTGGGGTAAAGCTGAGGAATCAACTATAACCTCAGGACACCAGTGAGCTGAGTTTCCGTCTAGAGTCAGCAGGGAGAGAGTCTCCAAAATKAACCTCCTTGCAGAGTTTGCTTTTGATTTTTAGGGAATGAGCATTCCTCACTGCTGCCACCAATGCACTCTTCCAAACATTGGAAGAGCATTCTGTAGCTCTCTACAGAAATATGTATTCACACCATGGCTTAAAAATAAAAGTTGGCTGTTATTTTAATGTTAAAACTTTATTTTAGTGCTCTAGACTCCCGAAGGGCATGATGCTTCAATCCAGAATAGGTTAAAGGAGAATAAATTTTGAAGCACAGATTATAAATACTTCCACAGCAGATTTGCCCACACACTGTAACTACTAGCAAATTCATTTTTACGAGATAGATTCTTGTACCATCACTTGAAACTGCCTATTTACATCTGCTTTTCCTCTTTAGCCAATTCTATTCCATTTCTCTGAAAAAACCAATGAACCATGGTGAATCRGCATTGAGCACACTTTTTTTAAAAGCACAAAAACCTGTTTCTGATCATTACCAAGAGTGAAGCCCTTTTACTAAWATGGTTGAGAACCTGGAATAAATAGTCTAGAAGGAATGAATCCTACCACTTAAARCTTGATCAAGGGATTCAACAAGGCTTCTCTGGTCTCCCACTCCAAGTATGACCCTGGCTAACACTATGCCAGGCCAGCTGAGGCTTTATCTAATGTTGAAAAGATCCAAGGACAGAGATACCAAGCRCAATCCCAGTGTTGCTCTGCTATTTCCACACCCTTTACAGAAAATACTTCTGATGGTTCAGATGTGCTATGTAAAGCCTCTTCATCTCAAGTAAGTTCTGTGTACTGGCATAATTGAATGAAAACATGGTACATTTACACAAAATTCCATACCTTAAAAGAAACTGCTGATGACTTAACATCTGTTTAGGACTAGATGCTTTGACACCTTTCTATATTTGCTCCAACCTCCACTGGGACTCTGGTTTGTGCTGGCATGCAGTGTGGTCTCTGCAAAGCTTCCCCTAGTGCCTGACAGAGATGGTGAAAGTCTTTTCACTGCATTCAATCACTTTTGGGTTTGCATTTGTTTTGCTTCTGGAACTACAGTGTTGATTGTTATTTCTCATCAAAGACCAATAGTCTCAKCTTGCTCATGCAATCAATCCAACAGCTCTGCTTGTTAAATTTTATCTTTYTAAACCTCTCCTTAGGTTGGGAAAATCCACAAGAATGCTGCCCGCAAAAGAGAATACCACGTCCTGTTCATGGTGATCACTACAGTTATCTGTTACCTGGTGTGCTGGATTCCATATGGGGTTATAGCATTACTTGCAACATTTGGCAAGCCAGGTGCTGTGACTCCTGTTACAAGCATCATACCTTCCATCCTAGCAAAAAGCAGCACTGTTTGTAATCCCATTATCTACATACTTATGAATAAGCAGGTAAGACATACATTATTTTTAAAGTGTATTTTCTTCAGGGTCCATCAGATATTCTTGACCATTGTGACTACCTGTCTTATAGATATATCTGTAAGGACATTGAAAGCTTGTCTAAACAATACTACTGTTTGCAAACAAGAGCATATTGCTAGATAGGAAGAACAGAAAAATGTTAAAATGTTTGCTTACTGAAATTGCTTGTGTTCCTCTGAGGGCACACTGGGTATTAGTTTTTATCCTTCAGAGTTAGTTGCCAAAAGCATTTACAAGAGGAATGCTCAAACATTTGGTGAAGTTAAGGAGTGGGGGGAAAAATGGACAAGGAGACAAGGGGATTTCATGACCTTGAAAACAAAATAAAGGGGACCATTTATAAATACTGTTTTCATGATTGATCCCCTCGAAACTAAATATCATTGCAGTTACTGTTTTTGTGGACTTCTACATCCTTACTGTTTAATTCACAGTTGAGCCACATGCCAAAATACATAATGAATTTTGTCTCACAAGCACCAACATCCAGTTCAGGTCTCTCATTCCTGTAAATGCCATTGTCAGTACTCAAAAGTGAGCCTCCTACTGTTTCTGTGTTGACAATTCTGACTCTAAAGTTTGATAATGGCAAATCTGGAAGTTTTAAATTGTTTTGCAGTAGGAAATCTGAAAAAATATGCATAGTTTATGAAAACTTTTTTTTATTAGATTACGTGTTGGAGGTTGTTCTCAGTTTTCGTTCCTCATTATGTCCATTACAAAGCAAAGAAACACCCTTCATCTTTTCTTGCTCAGTGTACGCTGGAGCCCACCCTTAASATTTATCAACAGCAGCAGTATATTATTATGGAGCTGAGACCGGGGAAGAGTTAAATGTAACAGCCAAATGTATTCAAGTTTTGCCACAGCCTGAGATCATTCTTGGCGTGCTTCATCTACCTTAAATTTCTTAAACAACAAAAGAATCTACTCTTGAAATTTGAGGGGAARATCTCAAGCAAGCCGTGAAACCTCCTTGAAATCAGAAGGAAWAAGTTCTATTGCCTTCCCCAAGACCAGGGCTTAATTTCCAATGTCTACTTTGAGCTGACATTGAAGCAAATAGAACATTCCATTTGAAAAGTGTTAATGCTGAAGAAAACCAGTAACTTTYCCCCCTTACCTTTTACGATTCTTATGAAAACTTCTCAACTGCAGCATTTGTCTTGCTTCTTTATTCTCTGAACACTTTAACTGAGGTCCTTGACTGAGAGATAATCTGATTGTGCTATGATCGCTGGAGCAGGTCACATAATGTTGATAGCAGATATATTTTGGCATTGTCTTTACACATGAAGATGTGATGAGCCAYCCTGAAGGGGAGGTGCTTGGTCAGATTTGGGATAGATACTTTTTACTAATCAAAGCAAAATGATAGCTAATGTGCAGCTTTAACCTGCAGCTCTCCTCTGCTGTGCCACYGTGTATTAGCAGTGAAAATAATTGCTTTTAACTGACACTGAGAAATGTGCTTTACTTAAGAAGGTGAAACCCATCCCTTTGTCTGTTCCTYCTTCTTTCAGAACAGGAACAATAGTAACACCCCCATACAATGCGTCACTGGTGTTCTTGGCACCTCTGTCGTTGTTCTCACACTTTCTTGTAAATTTCACACCTCAGGAAAAGAAGTTGTTCATCTTCCTGGCACTCATCTTTCCTGGTCTTCATGCTTAGCTGAGAATTGTCACRGAAGGCTGGTGCCTCCCAACACAGAAATTATGTGGTCTGCATTTTTCACRGTTCTCTGTTTGCAGATGTGAGGTACCACAGTAGGGTATTTACTCCTGCACCTTAAAAATACACAGAACATATGGCAGAATTGTTAGCTCTCTAAGTCTTTTTGCTCTGGGAAATGCCCCAAAGATTGGAAAATGATGTTGGTTGACTGCAGTTGTGGTGTTAGCTTCCAGCTGTCATAAATCTCTGCAGAGTATTGTGGAACCATCAGCCTCTGAGTCAGCTTTAAAACTCATCCTACAGAGCACATCTTTAAATTAACTCTCAAGCAGTCCCTGAGTCACTTTCATGGTCCTGGAAATCTAGAAAAATAGTTTTGTCTTTGGCATTGCCTACTGCACTGACCTGAGGTGGTAAATCACTGAGGAAAATAGTGAATTTCTTTCCACTGCAGGAACTCCCTCAGATGGGATGGCRTGAGGAATGCTGCTGTCCTTCTTCCTGTGCTGTCCTCCAGGAGGAGAGAGATGCATTGTTTAAGCTGGGCTGTTGCTGGGCTCATAACATGCCAGACAGACACCAAGATTCACTGACAAAACTAAAGCACTAAACTGCCTGAGACCAAATGATACCRGGGTGAAGCTGGAGGAGACAAGTAGAGGAGATCCCTTTTCCCTTGTTCTCTCTCTATGGAAGGCTCTTTTGGCCCTTGGCAATATGACTGTTTGTGCCTGGGGCAGCTTCCCCTAGGGTCAGGTCCCAAAAAGGCAGCACACAGCCAAGCAGTGGGACAAAGTCTGTGTGCACTTCAGTGCACCAGTCCTTTATAATTATATAGTTAATGTAGTTGTGCAGATTTTGTTTCATCTTCTCCTACACCTCTCAGTGTATTTTATTCCCATCACACATCCCTGTCAAGTTCCTGTTGTTCAAACTTCCACCCATGCAGCCACCCCAAACAGATTTTTAATGACAGCTCTGAATACCTTCCTTTCACCATGATGGTGCTGACAGAACCCTGCTCTTTCACATGTTACATGCAAGCAAATATTAAGCATTCACTCAGGAGAGATGGAGTTTCTCTGTAGCTATGGGTTTGCTGCTGAGGAGGTGATCACTGGGAGAATCCTGCTGTTGTGTGTTCCACAGAACAGCAGGGGAACCCCAACATGGAAGTGCTTTCTGGCTGGTATAACTGTGCATGAGGTCATACTGCACTAAGAAACAGGGATTATTAGCTGGATAGCCTAATGGTGTGGCAGCTTCAGAGGTTAACCTTGTTTTTACATAGCAGAAGTTAATTTTTTATTGACATAGAAGTCAAGATACTAATAACAAGTGTTCAAGAAGGTGTGGTTACAGATGAGATCACAGTGAGATTGAGTGAATCTCCACTCATTTCACAAAATTTGAAGATGGCACTCAGAGAAAATAGAAATTTGCTGCATTGCTACTGACAGCCAAATAAAAGTTTAAACCTGTATCACTTACAGATCTAGAGAATCAATTGTTTGAAAATCCCAGATGAGGTTACAAGTCACAATCTTTGCTGAAGCAAAATAGCCTTGCTCCCCTGCAGCTCATGAGCTTTACACTAATTTCTTTCACATTTTTTGTTGCTGAGATTGTGCACCTAAGTCTCCCTGGACTACTGAAACTCAGGCTAGCACATCTAGTACTCTGTTGCATATTACAATTGGATAAAAGGTCCACTCACACCATGTGATCAGTAATGTGCTATTTCTGGTGTCAGAAAGTGCCTCTGAGCAAAATAAGGAGGGACAGTGTGTGGAAAGGGATGTATTGAATGTGAATATAAGTCCCTGATTAGTGATTTGATTTCTAGTGTCTGTCTTCTTGTATTAAAATCATAGCAATTTTAAAAAATAGGTGACCCTCTCATTTTCCCCAAGGATCTTGAGAAGTGATGCTCAAAAGAATATACACACTTACTTGAAAGTAATTACTACTGTGACCTTTCCAAATTTATCATGCAATGAAGCATGATGGGTAAGGGAGAAATTAAGGAGAAATAATGATAAAACTTTTTTTTTTCTGAAGAGATTTGAATAATAATGATAACGATGTACTTAGGGAATGTTCCTCAATGGGACCTGAGTTCAACATCACACATCAGACACCTCCCAGGTGCCCCTGCTGTGGCTCTGACAGCCCCCAGGAAGCTATGCCACCTCCTCTTACCTAATGATTGCCTTGTTGCTCAGGCCAGCCCCCTCTTCCAGGGCCTTCGTGGAACTTCCCAGCTGCCAGAAGAATAAGAAAGAGTTTTTCTGTCAATAATAATAATAATAATAATAATAATAATAATAATAATAATAATAATAATAATAATCTATTTGTTCTCTATATATTCAGTTTTCTAGCATCCCTTTTCAATCCTTCTTGATCTTGTCTTTTGCACTGAACAGGGAGAAATGCGGATGAGCTTTGGGAAAGGGAGATACATGTGATCGTGATAAAAAAATAACCTTAACATTCCTCCACTGGCTGTTATAACAGCTATATTTTCAGTCATTTTTCACAGGGTATTTTGCAGTTTTCAGTATTTCCAAAAAAAGGTAATGGCTAACTTTTAAAGCTGGAGGAATATGTGTGTAAGTTAACAGTGTATTTTATAAGTTGCTTGTTTTCACATTCGGAAAGATATTTAAGCTGTGTGAGAACTGAACCACAGATCCAGAAAGACAGTGTGCAATTTAGGCAAAATTTTGCCAAATTTCATTTTATACATAAATTGGGACACTTCTATTAAGTCCTGAAAAGAGTCCTTGTTTCCTTAGTTCAAACTTTTGAGAGGTTTGTGCAGTTACCATAGAATTTATTATCTTGTTATAATTTTTTATTAAAATTCACTTAGATTTCAATACTCATGATCGGCTTTTTTTTTTTTCCTCTTTCATTGGTAGCTAAGCTGTCTTTGAGTAATTAATAGTCCAAATAGAATGGCACACCCAAGCTCTTCAGCTGAAAATAGGTCAARTCAAAATGATCTCTTACTGCAGAATACTCTACTGTAGTACAGCTCAGAAATGTTTTGACTTTATTTCTCTGCCAACATGTAGTGTTATGACTTTCTAAAGCAGAGGGGCAAAGAGAAAAAAGGTCTCAAGGGCACCTTTGCTGCTGTCATAAGGAATAATTGCATTTCACACAGTAAGTTTTAAATCACTTTATGAATTTCTCTTGCAGCTCATAACAGATCAGTTCAGGTAAATAACTTGGGCCTTTAACTAGGGCTCCAAGCAACCCCAGCCAGACTTTATGCTGCCCCAGGCTATATCTTTTGATACGTCCTGTCTATGTTGACATGTTCTGCCTGTCCTGGACTGGCTTCAATATCACAGAARGGTTTAGAACTTTCTTCTTTTTGACCCAGGGCAAAACTAGGAGCAGGAAGCCAGACCACCTCTTAGGCAAGCRACATACTGAATAAAGTTGAAAACTAATGCAGGTGAATGATGAAGAGAAATACAGGTTAAGCACACGATTTTCACTTTGTGGCTAGGGAATGCRTTAATGGAAGTGAAATCCAGTTAAAATATCCTTCTTCTTGARGGCACAGAAAGTGAAGGACAACAATATCTCTTTAAATCTTATTTTAAACAGGACCTAATATGTTAATGTCCCTTCCTGTATTGCTCCTTTCATAGCAAGAAAGATACATGAGGCTTCACAGAAGTGGGAAGAGACCTCCACATTACACAATGAAAATAAATGGGTTGGAAATCACGGGGAAAATGCAGTGAGCAGGGTTTGTAGCAAAGATGATGGGATCCTTTTGTGGTCCATATCCACTCTGCAAAAGAAGACAGGCATTTCTGAAAGGAGAAGAGAGGAGACTCCAAAGAGGGTGAAGCTGAGGTGTTGAATTTGAAGTGACTAGCACAGCAAAAAGAGAGAAGGAGGGCCCAATATTGTTCGGCCTCCTCATCATGGACATAAGAGGATTGCATGTACCCTCAGATGACACCAAACCAAGTGATGCCCTTTATGTGCTTGAGGGGAGATGCCATCCATGGGGACCTTTACAGGCTTGGGGAGTGAGCCTGAGCAAATGCKGTGAATTTCAAAAGAGGTCAAGTGCAAGGTCCTCCACCTGGGTCAGGGCAAGCCCCAGGATCCATACAGAATGGGGAATTAATGGACTGAGAGCAGCCCCATGGAGAAGGACCTGGCAGTACTGGGGAATGAAAAGCTGCACATGACCTGTCAATGTGAGCTTGCAGCCCAGAAAGCCAATTGTATCTTGGGCTGCATCCAAARCAGCATGGCCAGCAGGGCCCTCTACCCTGCTCTGCTGAGGCTCCACCTTTGGTACTGCCTCCAGCTCTGGGCTCCCAGCACAGGAAAGACCTGTTGGAGCAAGTCCAGAATAGGGTCATAATGATAGTCAGAGAGCTGAAAGTCTTCTCCAATGAAGAAAGGCTTGAGTTTGTGTCACTCAGCATGAAGTAGAGAAGGCTTGGAGGAAATTTTGTGGTTTTTCAATACTTAGAGGGGGCTTCTAAGGAAGACAGATGGAGACTTTTCACCTGGGTCTGTAGTGACAGGAAAAGGGGCAATGCTTTTAAACTAAAAGAAAGTAGATTTACACTATATATATATATATTATTTTTTTTTTTTTTTAACAAAGAGGATAATAAGAGAGGTTGTCCAGATAAGTGTGGATACCCTGAATTGTTCAAGGCCAGGCTGGACAGGGCTTTGAGAARCATAATCCTGTGAAAGATGTCCCTGCCCATGGGAGGGTGGTTGGAACTAGATGATCTTTAAAGGTCCCTTCCAACCCAACCCATAATAACAGTCTATGATACAGGAAGTAATCTTTTCATATAACATGTGAATAGGTTTTTCTTGTCTCTTCCACTTATTCTCTAAACCTGGATGGACTAACCTATTTCTTCAAAGGTTTAAGTGATCAATGTAATTTAGAATAAGCCCCCTGGACATGATGCAGGTAAGCATTTTGTCATATTTGGACCAGCCGAATTTCAAAACAAAAGTATAGCTGTATCTCAGTTTAAGAGGTCATGTGCACTTCAGTGCATCTTCATTGTGATTAGTTTGAAGAAGTGTGAACATCGCCTYAACTGCTTCCTGACAACCTTGTAGGCCATGCTGGTCAATAGAAGGGATCAGAGTCACACTAACCCTAGTGGAGACAGGGAAATAAATCAGCATAAACTGCAATGATTGAATGACAGGATATTTACATTGCTGCCTGTTTGAGGGCTAGCAAGGAAGTAGCTGTAGGGGAAGACTTGACCTCTAGAAYCATTGTCACTACCTAAAAGGCAACAAAACAACAAACTGTTTAAGGATTCAGATAAATTGTAGGGTTACACATCTCAAATTTTCTCCAGTACAGGAAAAACAGCTTCAGCCAAATAGTTTGCAATTGCCTACCATGGTCAGCCTACAGTTGTGCTGGCAGTTTCAAAACTTCGTTTACAACCAGCTGTTTTTCATACACTTCCACCTATAACATTAAACCTGCAGGATAGATTGATAGATAAATGGAAATTTCCAGTATTCAGAGCTTACTGTAGAGCAAGTAATGTGGTGTGTTCACAGCTAAAAGAAAGGTGTGAGGATTTTTGTAAGCAAGGTCCCTTGGTAGCCTTGTTTTTCTTGCAAGGGGACATCATAGGAAGCTCAGCCAAAGTGGTGTTTCTTTGCTGGCTTCACAGGTACATCTGTCCTCAAGGGAGAGTCTAGAGGGTCAAGAGCTCATCCAGTCCTAAGAGAAATACAAGGGGGGAAAAGGATGAAATATGAGCAATTGTGCTGTTTCTCACTTTCCATTTCTTCAGTGTGATCTAGAAGTTGGGTGAAAGCACTTGGCAGTTAAAATTTTTTTTCTGAACTGATTTCCTAGTTTGGTGTGGACAGTTAAAGTCCTACAAAGGCATATGTGATCCACAGGTAATCTAAACTTGAGCTACTCTTCAAAATGGCATTGCCAAGCCACACTGAATGGATGTCACAGGATCTTCTGCTGCAGTGGTCTAAACTGAAATGGCAGGTCAGGGAGGAGAATAAATTTTAGCCCATACCTTGGTTTGATTAAGGTCAAGCATTTATTTAGCCTCAGGATTCCCCATTTCAATTCTAATATTCCAGGTTTTCTACAATATGTCTAATGTTATGTTTTATAAGTAGGACTCCAGTTAGGCATTTGGTACTACTTACCACTTCAAGGCTGAATACAGGCACAGGTCAGGTGAAGAAAACAGAATACAACATTCTGTAATGCAGTGCAATACAGCATATTAGATAAACAAAGATTTTAGTTGCTTTATGACAACAATCAAATTCAACAGATGAAAAAATATTGAAAAAGTAAGCGCAAGCCTGTCAGTGACAGAGTCTCTAATTTTCATCTCCTGTTCAATAACTGAGTAATCTTTTGTCATATGGTAGTGCCATAATACTAAAATTTTATTCAGAGCAGGACATTTTTTCTACGTATTGTGTCAATTGAGATTACTTCTCAGGGTTTTACTGTGTGTACCAGGCATATCTTTGCAGTCATGTATCAGATTAGATGGACGGAGAAAAAACCAAATTGGTTTTCCTAGACAGAGAATATTTTTCAGCATTTATGTAACCTCCACTAAATAAATATTTTTAATTGAGTTAATCTTGGTATCCTTGTGAAGCATATGATTATCATCATCCTAGTCCTACAGCAGGAGAAATTTGAGGATTAAAAGTTAGATTAATGCTCAGACCCTCAGGAACTTGCTTGACAATTCTAATTCAAATCTGTAAAACTTTATTTTATGATTTTATGTTCTTCTTCCTCCAGGGCAAAAAAGTCTGCTGTACTCAAAGAAATAATCATTGCCATAGTATGGAAAATGCAATATAAAACTGTACTGGGCCTGTAATTCATTAGAATAACCCCCTTTTCATTACAACAGCATCATTTAATGCAAATCAAAAATCTGACTGTGTCCAAATAAAAATAAATTTGAAGGATCATTGTCTTTTGAAGTAAAAGCTATTACAGAGCTTTTTTCCCCTGATGTTTAGTATGATATCTGCTCTCAAACTAAACGTATCTGTATCTGGTTTATAAATCTGTATTTCTCAAAAAGCCCTTCTTCTTTGGTAGTTGTCTTTTCCTCATACTGGGATACCATAAGCAGATCACTTTCTATCCCCACATTGCTAGTGTGAACTAGTTTTGTTCTTTTCATAATTTCATTTTCAAAACCAATATTCAAATTATAATTTTGGTAGTCATGCTTGGAACTGGGTATTTATTTTGGGAAACTTTTTAGGCATTCACTGGATGTTAATAGAAAACRAACACCTCAATGTAGTAGGAGTTATCTTGTTTCTGTCTTGTTTGCAGTGTCTAACTCTCTTGATTATTATTATCATCTTCAGAATCTGAACTGAAAACAAGAACATCAGCTCTACAGTGGCCTCTTAAATCCCTTTATCTAAATTAGAATCAGATTTTCAGAAATGGGTGTATAGAAATGTACACAAGAGGTCTGCTACATAAGGAACATCCATTGCATGCTGAGTACTTTATGGATGACCTTGCTCCAGATGTAATGTTCAAACCCTGCAGGGAAAACACTTACTCAAGACCTTACAACTCACCCAAGGCTTTACAGGACTTCTGTGTTTGCAGGCTTTAAGCCAATAGAAATTCACTACAAGCAGGATTCAAAGGTCAACCAAAAACTTGTATCACTTGTCTTCCTTTTCACCTTCACCACTCCACCTCTTTTGCAGCAACCACCAGCTTGGAATCAAGGAGTTTCTATGCGAATTAGAAAACAAAAACCAGGCATGTTTGTCACTTGTTAGTCAATTTCATAGTCAATTGCATTTTTTCAGCATGAAATGTGGCTTCTTCAATATTAGAGAAGCTGTTAATTTGGCCTATTTTATTTTCAGTGGGGAGAAAAAAAGGACATTTCAGCCCAGATCTCCATGCTTAAGCTTCTACACCTTGGATCTTGTCAAAAGTATCTACTTTTGAAGAAGAGCATTATCCTTTACCCAAGCTCTCTTACCAGACTGCATCCCTCATGTGGCTCAGCAGTGGCTCAGTGAGGGGGAGGTAATGCAGTGAAATGTAGCCCAGCCCAGTGATCTGATTTATAGAGGGACAGTCAGAATGAAGTTGAACTATAGATCCATAAAAACATCTACATGTAACTGGATATTTGAATAGTCTGCTTGTTTTGTCTGGGGTTTTTTGATAATTTGTTTTGGTTTTGTTCAATATGAGAAAGAAATTATAGAAGAATTAAAAATTCTGTCAGAAGAGAAATTTTGATTTCTCAGCCCAATGGGTTCTGTTATTCCATCACTCATACATAAAACCAAATGATTGCTACAAAAACACAGTCATAAATCAACCCCCTCTTGGTAATTTCTAATTCTGCCTTGGGTAAAATCAATACCTAATTGCCTGCAAACCAAGATAAAAGTAAAACCCAGGGAAGACTTAGTCCTCATCCTTTATACTCACCACTTAATGTACTCCAGCTCTCATTTCTTGATAAAGTGTTAAGTGCCCTCACCCAGCAGTAGAATGCTTATCTGGCAATTAAAAGSTTCTTCCAGCATTCCCATATCAGAGAACTTCCTGTATCTCATTCGTAGCAATGGATGGAAATGTAATTTTGGGCAACAGAAGCAACAGGGCAGGTAGTCAGGAAATCTAGGGGAGGAGGAGGCTTGTAAGAACTTATGTTTTAGCCAAACACTCTGGATTTCCTTGTGCAGTGTTCTGGGCTTCAGCCTTAATGAAACTCTGTAAGGAACATCTGGAAGATCTGCTTTCCCTAAATGTGTTACATAGCCAAAGACAGTTCATAACCTACTCCCCCAAAAAGAAGACCACCCAATCACAAACATCTCCCCCCTCACCCCAACACAATAAGATCACATTTTTACAAATATTTACTGATGTACTATATTCATAGCAAGATTGGGGCAGGAATATACCAGCATAAACCCATCACAGTCAGCCACAGTCTTCATTTTAATCCATTTGAGCTGATCTAGAGTCCATGGCTGAATAATTGAAAATACAAGAAAAAACTGGGTCAGCAGAACAGCATATTAAGTGTAACTAAACAAACACATAGATTTTTTCAAGTGTCAAAATACTTCTCATTGTTATGCTTTGAACTTTCAGCAAAATGAGAGTTATTTTAAAATGATCTGGGACTCACTCATCCCATATTATGGTGGTAATAGACCCTTCATTTCTCCTTACAAAGTAGAACGTTGCTGTAGGGACTGGTAAATTTGCTGCTGCCTCTTTTATTCAGRATCCATCAATCACACTGCAAAACCCTAAACAATCTGACTTATGAAATGGGAATAGGAAACAGAGGGAGGATCTATTTTTTTGCTATTCACTGAAGTTCCTCATCTTCATTTAGGAAACTCTTAAGTTTCTTTTATGTAGGAGGAATTAACTTCACATGCTACTTGTATTGTATACTGTRTGGGGTTTAGTAACTGTTTAAGGCCAGGGAAGAGCATTTATGAGATAAATATGACAACTGGTCTGCTTTTCCTGCAGTGATAAACCCATTGAAAGCAACCATGTGCTGTCTTAAAACACTGTGCATTGAAGACATGGTAGTATTGTTAATATTTGCTTTCATGTGCATAATCAATCCCTTTGAAGTTCAGCAGCCATGCTGATTACACTGAAGTATGGGCAAAGAAAAGTTTCTCCCTGTTTCTTCTGACAAAATAACTATCCCTACTTTTTGATCTCTTCAGCTTTGATCTCTCACTTTGTTAACTTTATATGAAAGCACATGTTTCGTGGGGACTTATCTAAAAGGAGTATTTTAAGATAATTATCTGAATAGCRTGTTATAACCATGAAAATGAGGCAATATTTCTCAGACATGCTATATGCCCTGTTGTTTCTGCCTTCCTTGCTTTTCTACCATGGAACAACTCTGTTAATATTATTTTGGTAACAGCTTACACATTTTCTTCTTATCTCTACTTCTTGGGATGCTACAACTGCTCATTAAAATGYCTAATGTCCTGACAGCTACATTCAGCCCCATGCATTTGTAAAGTCTAAATTAGACCCATCAGATAGCTTAGAATTTYATTTGTATAGAAAAAAGCAAGCACTGGAAATAACTGAAAAATAACCCAACACTTCCAAAGAGGAATATTTCTAGGGGAGAAAAGGAATGGTGCTTGATCCAGTTGGAAGCATCAGCTAAGACTCCTATCCCTTTTAGTGAAACAGCAGGCTCAGAAACAGGTCCAGAACCAAACCTTCCCCACTTTTCTTTTCTGGTCAACTGTCTTCTTCATGCTCAGAATACAGCACTTTATATAAACCACCTGGCTCATGTGCCTCATGGGCAGTAGGGCTGGGCCTGGGGGTAGACCTCTGTCACTTTTAGCTTGCCCAAGACACATGTTGCATGTTTCTTATCTTAATTTGCCAAAAATGTTTAATTTGGCAAATGAAAAATTGAYATTTTGCTTGTCTTAGTCCAAAGTGTAGTTACTTTAGACTGAGAATGCTGCCTAGTTAGCAGAACATCAGACAACTCACAAGTCATGAACCTTAACTTCTTGGGGCACATTCACATTATGCTTCCTATAACTACTATCATCAAACAAGAAGATAAAAATAAAATTTTTTATCTTAAAAGATAAAAACAAAGCCTTTTAGATTTATGCAAACCAAAACAATCCAGAATTGCCCAAACCTCCTCCATTAACAACATTCCCACCCCCCACCCCAAGGGCCCCCCTTCCACAGGAGACCTAGCTGCTGCACGCAGTAGCAGCAGTACAGGATGCAGCCAGTACTACCTATCCATCAGTGCTCCAAGACTGAGGGTGGAAAACATCTACTGTTTAGAAGGTGGGGCAGTAAAATATTTTAATCAGGCAGCTCAGTTGCAGTCAGACAACTGACTGGGAGCAAGGTAATTAACAGYAGCTGACACAGCCTGGAGTCAGCACTGGCAGTAGTTTTCCCCTCTGGCTGCTTCCATAAAACCAAGGCACCTGTGATGCCTATTGCCTGCCCTCCATAACCCTCGGGGTTCTGGAGTCCTCTCACAAGCTTATAAGGAATTATTGCTACAGTAATTATCCCCTACCTCTCAGCATCTTGGAACCAAGTAGAAATTTGATTTGTATTTGTCTATGTGCAGAAGGTTACCAGAGGAAATTAGTTGTCTTATTTCAGTTATCATACAGATGACTATAAGCACAGGGAGGAGGTTGTTCAGAATGTAGCACTGTAACCCTGTTAGTCTTTTCTCAGTTAAATTTGTAGGATTAATTTGTTTACAAAGAAGCTCAACTCCAGCAGAAGTCTGTTRGCTCTACTATAGTTCTTCATTTTAAGATCACATCCCAGCACACTAAACCTGACAGCAGCAATACAAGCACCAACAGATGAGTTGGGTTTCTTTCAAATGTGCAGAAAAAATGTAAGAAAACAAGATGCCAAACCCAGGTAAATGACTATTAGGAAAAAGCAATAGTCCTGCCCATCTGTTATGGTACATCTTCTAGCTGTCTCTTTCTATTTTCTTAGTGTCTTTCATAATTCTTGTCTCTCCCCCTTCCTTTCACTGGACCTCCTTCTTTACTTTTATAATTTCTAAGAATCCACCTATCATACCAGCAATGATTCCCCCTGTGATCTGTCACAACCTTCTTGTGCTGGCAGTCTTCTGGTGGCTATTCTGCCTCCAGTTTAAAAAAACCCCACTATATTACTGCATTATAATGCTTCTCAGCTTAATAGAAACAGTTAATATTTTCATCAAACTAAATAAGCATTTATTCAGCTTATTTTTAGGAAAAAGAAATAACAGGGCTTACTTGCCTTGATTATTAAGACATGAAGATTTGGGGTCAGACTATACTTCCATAACAGTACTGGCATTTCTTTGAAGTGCAGTCTTTGGAGTAACTTACTGTGTAAGTAAGTAGAATCTAAAAAAACAAGGAAGGATACCTATATGGAGTAGACATGGGTAAATTTTGGGTTGCAGCAGATAAATCCATGCTATTCTGATGAAGCAATAAAACTTGTCACCCTGGAAAGACCAAGATACCAGGAAAGCTTGAACAGAAKTCCTGGAAAACAAACCACAGGTGCTAGTGCTCTGTTCACACTGATTGATGCAGTCCCACAGTAAGATACTGTTTAATCATTGCTGCAGATGCAGTTACCTGCTGAAGATGGTGGATGTGATTATAGTAAGAGRCTGAGTCCTCCCTTGCTTGACTAGCTGTTCTTATCACAGTATCACAGAGTAGTTTGGGTTGGAAGGTCACTTTTAAAGCTCGTCTAGTCCTACCCCCCTGCAATGATCAGGACCTTCTTTAACTCGGACAGGTTATTCAAAGTCCCTTCCAATCTGACCTTGAATATTTCCAGGCATGGGGCACCTACCGCATCTCTGGACAACCTGTTCCAGTGTTCCACCATGCTCATCATAAAAAATTTCTTTCTTGTATCTAGTCAAAATCTTYACTAGTTTATATTAAAACCATTACTCCTTGTCCTGCTGCTACAGGCCCTACTAAAAAGCCTGTCTTATCTCTCTTGTAAGTCCACTTTAAATACTGAAAGGCCACAATRAGGTCTCCTCAGAGCCTTCTCCAGGCTGAATAACCCTAACTGTCTCAGCCTTTCCTCATAAAAGASGTGCTCAAGACCTCTGACCTCTTTGTGGGCYTCCTCTGGATTTGCTCCAACAAGTCCATGTCCTTCTTATGCTGGAGGTCCCAGATCTAGATGTAGCACTCTAGCTGGGGTCTCACCAGAGCAGAGGAGAGGGGGAGAATCACTTCAACAAGTTCGTGCTGCAGTCAAAACAGCAAGCTGAATTAAAAATCATGAGATATGTCTTTCAGCCAGATCACAACAGGCAAGCTAATAATGCAGATAAACAGACCAAAATGCCTGTATGAAGTTTCACCTGTCAATAGAACTATGTCCCTAAGAAATACTGAAGTGAAACACAGCTGGCTTCTATGAGCAAAACAATAAAAGAGACTTCCAACAAAGGCATGTTGTTCAAAAAAGGGCAGTGCAATTTTGGGAATAAATCTGAAAATGAGTTGCCTCCAAGGCTCCCTGAGATACTATCAGAAAGGTAATGTCACACCTCCTMTAGCTGTCCCTGCTGAAGAATAGTGTGTAAGCAAGATGTCCTCTGTACCCCACACAATATAGTTAATGGATTTACACCTCCTACTGAGGTAGAGTTTGAATGCAGTGAGACAAGAATGTCCTCTCTGATACCACAGAAAGTGAAGGTGACTGAGCATTTAATARACAGGAACACAGTGATCATATTTTCTTGCTAGTTTTTTATATAAAAAAGGAAAGGTGCGGGATTTAAAAGGTATCAAGTAGTTGCTTCATGCATAGGTCCCAGCATTCAGTTTATCCTCTAGAGTATCTCACTGATGTGAGTTTTCTGAGAGGTGTTACTTGCATATCATGGCAGTAACTAGCCCCTCAACACTGCTGTCAGGAGCTGGTACAATACACAGGATGAGCTGTGTGATTATTGTCTGGCAGGAGAGTACATGATGGCAATCCAACTGTTATCATTCCACTAATGTGTAACCAGCTGTCTTGTTGGCATGGACTCAAGATGAGTCCCTGGGATGAAAACACTGATTAGCACCTCGACTGGCCCAACTCAGGCCCCTGTGTAGTTCAAGTACTACGAAAAAGCAGCAGTATGCCCCACATTTAATGGATGTGAGCAGGCTTGTTGTGGTTGAATTATACAGTACTTATCACAGACTGAAGGGCAAGTTACATTTTCCCTTTGGTAAGTTGTTTTTAATTTTAATTAATAATTTATTAAAAAGCCTGTTCTTCTCCCTTAAACACAACACTGGATTCCCTGAATGGGTAGCAGAACCATTTAGCTGAAGTCTATCAGCGTTTCAAGTACATCACCAAGTCATCAGAGCACGACCTCCATACCTGACAATCCATGACCTCCTTGCTTGACAATCACCAGAAATTCACTGCTCAGAAATTGACTGAGCAGTATGGTGAATATATTCTCCCTAGCACATCTGCTCAGGTGCACATGTTCACTTTAAAATAAAACTGGCTTTACAGTATTTGCCTCTGTTCTTTAGTTTACTGTGATGCCTCCTTGTCAGATTAGCTGTCCATTTCCATTTGAGATCTCATCGAAATTGTGGGCAGACCTGACAGGCACCTTCCCTGTTTGGTTCCACCTGTATTTCAGTRTCATTCATTTAAGGCAATATGAAAAGACCAGCACTCCTAAACAAATGAAAACAAATGTTTTATTTACAGGAAAAAAATCTGTACACTGTGTATACATAAAAAATATACAAAATCATAATAGAAAATATAAAAAGTGTTAAAATGTATACAAACACTGCTTAAAAATGTGACTCCTGTAAAATCTTAAGGTTTGTTATTAGAGTACACATTCATTTAAAAAAATCATCATACAAAATAATTCTCAAAGCTATTAAAAAAGTACACAGTCTATATTTGAATAGTTCAATGACTACATATTTTAAGAGTGATGAGATGGTATGAAAAAAAGTAAGGCTTTTACACACAACTCTTATTTCAAGAACAAAATTCTGAATCTGATTGCTAAGCCAGAGAGAAGACATCTGCACTGTCAAAATTCATTAAGTGATTCACATACCCCTGACAAGGGCTACTTTAATTTCAAACAGTTAAATCAGGTATCCTCCTTGTGTGTGAGAGGACAGATGCTGGGAAAGATTCAAATCATTTTAACAGCAGGCTTCTGAATTGCCTACTTCAAAGCAGGATTTCATTTAAATATGCATCAACTTTAGAAAGCATGAAGGGAAAAATAGCAACCATTTATTGTTGCAGTCAATGCATTTAATACTCCTTTCATAGTAAATCTCTGTCACTGTCCAAATGGCATTTTCCATCCTTAAAAACTTCTGAAGAAAAAAGAAATAAAAAACCCCACTAGGGATTGCYTCACGTGTGTTTTGAACTCCTGTTTAATTCAATCAGTCTCTAAAATGACTGTGCTCAGTCTGTGCAACCAGTGAGTGTAGACACTTGTCTTCATTTAAAAAAAAAACAACTCTTTTGGTTTTTCTGACTTTGGCAAGAGATTTACAGCAACAAGTTCAGAATTCGGATGTCTTCACCAAAGAAAATGTCTTTACCAAAGACAAGAAATGCTTAAATTAAATTTGTACAGAATATATTAGAGTGTTTATATCACCTCTCTCTCTCTCCAAAGGTACATCATGGTAATTTCACTGAATTTACCAGAGTTTCTACAGCATAAAATTGCACAACAAGGTAAAAAAAAATGTAGTAGTTTAATCCAAGGACGGACTGAGCTATGAGTTTATGCTGAGGTAACCTTTAAAACTGTAGAGGAATGGAACAAAATAATGATTTTTTTTCTAGTAAAAAGATTTTGGCTCAAAACGAGGTAAAATATTTTGTAATTTTTTTTTTKATTAAACAAAAGAATACCTTGATTTAACCATCCAAAACTGAATGCATGAAATAATAGAGCACCGCAAGTCAGAAAAGTTACAGAATTCACAGTGGGGAAAGAAGAGCATAATTAAATTCAGCATAAACTCAGTGCATTTCCTTAAACTGCTGCTGTGTTTCTGGTTTTTTCCAGTTAACTTTAACTGTTGTCCACAGCACCAGGGCACAGAAATGAGGCTCAATAGTGTTTGAAGGCAACTTGTTCCTACTTGTCAGTAAAATTCCATAAATTTAAAGCCTACAAGTGCAAAGGGAGCTCAGGGGCCCAATAGCAGAGGCAATTGCTTGGCTGATGATGCACCTTGAGGTGCATCAGGTTAGTGCAAACCTCTCTTGTCTAGGTGCTGTCCCACTCTGTCAGTGTGGGACAGCCGCATAGGAGAGCTATGAAGCTATGCCTGTATTTTCTCCCCAAAAAGTCCCATGATCTTGGTGAAAAAAATACACTTCCTTTCACATTGCTGCATTTAACATGCATCTAAACCCAGCACTCTCACCCATTATTTTTAGAAGATCTGTAGTTCAAGTGTTGTTACATGTTGACTGTTTTAAATTTACTGAATGTGGCTCTTTGCAAACATTTCTCAGCCCTCACAAGGGACAGGGAAATGCCCATGAATTCAAAAACACTCTGAGGGCTCTTATAAAAGCCAGAATGCCAGTGCCACAGAGAGTAAGAAGTGGTGAGAGGAGCACCTCTGCAAGTCCTCTATGCTTCCCCTTAATTTCTGCCCCTTCCCCCCTTGCAGCAAGTGGAGGGGAGCCCTCAATTAGCAGATCAAACACACTCGCACTTGTGCCAGAATCTGAAGGAGGACAAGACAAGGTAGGAGAGAAAATGCTCTTTAAACAAYCACAATGTGTTTGAGCAGGCAGACCAGTAAAACATCACAGTGGATACCAGTGTTAGAAAGCCATTCCAGGCTCATTTTTTAAAGGTGGCATCACAGGTTGGTCTTCCTCCTCTGTGAGCAAACATTTGCAGCACAGCTCTGCAGCATCTTCTGAGGCGATGGTGCTACAACAACAGCATTTGCACTTACGGAAGGAGGACTGACTGCCATATAAAGAAGGATATGGCAAAGAAAAAGTTTTGGCTGCAAGGGCTTGAGTGTGCAGTCCAGTAAATTAAAAATATACAGTTCATTATATAACATCTCGGACCTGGTTCTGCATTGGTATATAAATGATGTACTGGGTAGGTGTGCTTAGCACTTGTTGCATGAAACATTGTAATTTGCCTTGTTCTGTATAAGCAACAGTTATGTTGATTATTCTGAAAAATTATTGAGAGAATAAATAATACTACATAATCCTGCTGTGGGTGGTTGAGCAATGCAGTTAGTATTTTTCTTCTTTGTGAAAATCGAAATTAAAAGTTAGCGGTTGCAGGCCAGTCAAAGTGATATTTTTTTTCCTTTTGGAACTCTAGAAATTCCTGCTTATTGAAAAGTAGCATATTCACAAGTCTTAGAAAACTAAACTCTCTTCCTTTACAATTATGTCATAGCTAACCCAGGGTACAGCAGAGAGAGACATATTTGATTGCACTGCTCAGACTGCTTATGTTTTGCAAACAGGGTACGAAACATATTGAAAAATAGATTAGTTCTGTGTAGGCTATCTATCCTCCATGCATTTAAATAAGAATGTTATTAACTTCAAGAATAAAAGCTGCCACCACACGCAACATTAAAAAGAAATTGTATGTAACACATCCAGAGTCCAAGCTCAGTATGAGTAAAACTTATTAATTTTGATATGTACCAAAATGCCTTATGGACATAACTTTCCATACAACACAGAAGTACAGTTATTAGATAATYTACATGATTTCTGTCAACAAGAAGAATCTTAAGATCATCATAAAGCCCAAAAAGAAGGCTAAGTCCTATGTAAGATATTTATTCTTCATTTTGAGGAAGGGAAATAATCTTTCCAAAAGATCCTTCCAATACTGCTTCCCAAAGAGCTGAGCAAGAGAAAAAGGATTTTATGATTATCCTTACATTACAGTTGGAGGTGAAATAGTCATTAATGTTTTTTACTTTTGTTTGCCTTTCTGGCAAAAGACTTTTTGCCTTTCTGGCAAAAGGCTTAAATCAAAACACAAAAAACACTTTCCACCACAACCAGTCAGCTATTCTTTTCAACGCCCCTTTGAGCTGTCTGCTTTTTTTACTGGATGGACATGAGTAGGATATAGCTGTGCTTTTGTGTACACATATTCCTGCGGAACTTACTCTAAAAGAAAATGTACAGTCAGGTGGGAAAAAGCCAAATCAAAAAACTGAGAAAACCACTCTAGACCATTAACTTTTAGAATTGCCTTAAAGAATATTGTCCTTGTGTGTTATGAATGAAAATATCAAACCATCTCCATATGCAATCTGTTGTCAGGTTTTTTGCAGGCATTACAGCTTTTCTGGGTTATAGTCTTTCAAGCATTAAGTAAAAAATGCTGATATCATCTTCTTTTGTCAGAAAATTTCTCCTTTCTGAACAGCAAGAACTTGTGAACAAGTGACTTTGATTCAGATACCAATGAAACACCTAAAAATAATGTCTGCATTCCTGAATGCTATCTTTGTTGACAAGTGGTGAGCCCCTCTATGCTTGCTTTTCAGTGTAATGGGTGAATGCTGCACAGTGTCCCTTGGCTTTCTCTGGATCATTTGTATCTGTGCAGACTGGGAGAAGGCACCATTTCCATCTCACACCTTCCTGATAGTCTTTTCACGGAGAGTTTTTCTTCCTAATTGGGTTACAAATATATTCTTTTTTCTCTAAAGAATGGTTTCTCTCTTCCCTCTTCAGTGAGTGTGAGCATGGGAGGCTGGCATCCAAAACCACATCCAGTAGTTTAACTGGTTTAGCTGTGTAYAGCCATCTCTGACTGCACACACTTCAGGGCTACCCTAAACCCCTGTTCAGCTGGAGGCCTGGAACTGAGCCTGTGTAGAAACAGGCATTAAAGTCTGCTCTAGTGAAGGACTGCRCAGCTTGGAGTAGCAATTCATTCTGGGACAGTGTGAAAATCCCATGGAGCCACGGGAAATGCTGCATTGTTCAACTGGCCACTCTGTACATACATGATCAACGGAGGCTGTTTCACAATGCCAGGTTTAACAGTTAAATAAATTCATTTAAAAAAACTTACAGTCTAGCATATGTGGCATGAGACCACTGACAAATTCTGACAGTCACACCAACAATGATACGTTATATTTCTGCCTAAGTATATATCCTTTGCACCTTCATGAACTAAGCTTTTGCTTTTATTCTGTAACTATTTGCAAAGCAGTAATAAATACTCAGGCTCAGAAAAGAAGTATTTCTCATGCCTGCTACTTAAGTACAATTTATAGACTCAAGACTAGATTGGTCTAAGATATATTTTTTCAAGTATTCTCTTCTTGTTTATCGTACGACAGTAGTACCTTATTGCACATTGTTTCTGAAAGACTTACTTCTACAAGTGTCGGAAATTATTTCGTTTAGGGCACTTGACAGCTTTGAACCCTGGCAAAATGACTTTCCCCTTCCGATACAGATCATCCTGCAAGCCTTTGTTCATCCTCTGCACCAGGAGCTTCTCGTAGAGCAGTGGATGGTAGGCCCCCAAGGTGCAAGCTGCATCGTAGTAGAGTTCATGGTAGTGACACAGGTCGGTCTGTCGCACCGAAGGGATGTACTCRTACACGTGCACTTCATTACACATGGACATCATGATGAGGATACCTGCAACAAGAAGTGAAAACAAAAGTGAACACCAGCTTTCACTTTTCTCGCAGAAATTTCCCTGCAGTCATCCCATCTATTTTTTCTTTCCTTCTTTTCTTTGCTGTCACACACCTTAAGCATTCTGTAAAATCTTTAAGTGAAGCARTCGTTCCTTTTATTTGAGCAGCTTTCACTTGTCCCTGATACATAAAGATTGTGATCCCTGTAGAGTCAACAGGGTAGGATAACAGTCATAAAGCAAGAGTGAAAAGCCTGTAAAGAACTATCACCATCAGCCTTCTGAGTGAGAAGACTGCTCTTTCYGACTTCCCCCCATTAACTCTATGAACTGTCCACAAAACATTCCTCACAAGAATCCTTGAAACATCTCCAYCTTATTGCAATGTTGGTCTTAGTCTGAAATTGAACCAATTCCACTTTTCCCATCCACTTGCTTCTCTCTAAGCAGCAACACATGCAGAAGGGCATATAAAGAAACATCACCCATGAAGTGGTGGCACAGAAGCCCACAGCTTCAGACAAGTCTCATGGAGAGACACCAGAGACAAATTCCTACTTAAAGCAGTGCTGTCATAAAGAAAAGCCCGTCACCACTTCCTTGCTCAGCAAGGAGAAATTCACAAAATGCCAACCCATTTTTTTCTGCCACATGTCAATGGCACACTATCATCAGCACCATCAATTGCAGTCTTTATAGCCTTTGAACAAGAGTAATATTGCTGTTGTAGCTGCACATTTTCAGATGGACTAATACCAGATAATGATCAACAATATTGCCTAAACTACAATACTTTCACATGAATCACAGCTCCTGGAAGATTTTTCTGTTTCACAAAGCCATGCAAAAGGAAAGTGACATGAAGTAAGTTTTGGATGCCATTTCTTTTTTTTAAGATTTCACTTAGAAAATAAATTTGTGTAGAAAATGTATTGAGGCACTTGTAGCATCACTGGTATCCCTATCTGTGGAATAGGATTGTCAGCTCTCAGGGGAGGTAGGTGTGTAATTCTGCTCACTTGGCACTTACAGATGAGAACTGATGTAACTGTTATTTGGGGCTTTTTTCTGCACAACAGCTTTGGCATCATCAAAGGTGTTTTGGGTAGATCTCAGAAGTGAAACGAATTAACATAAAAAAATTATTTTTGTTTCTTAATTAAGCAAATCCATTTTCTGAAGTTCACTTAACAGTTTGCGAATGCAGGGATTTCAATGGCTTCCTAATGAAAAGAACCCTATGTTCTCCCTGCTGTGTATCATTAGGTTATCAAAATTACTTCTCCCTGCCTCATRTGCAAAGTAACTGAAAACCAATTACTTCTGTGATTAAATATTTTATCATAAATTAAAGGTTCTCAAAATATTTTATAATTGTTCTACAGCTTTACACTCTACMGAATCTACAGTGTTAGAAAAGCTAAGCATATTGATTCTGAAGTTCTCAGATTTGAGTGTACTTTAGTCTTAAACAGCAAGAAACACATACTCTGAAAAATATTTAATCCCTATTTTAAAAAAAAGTACAATCTTAATAAACTAAGTTCCCTTGCACTGAAGATGTTATAGAGATGCTCTGAACYGTAACCTGCCAAGCAGCTATATCTAGAATTGTTTGGTTTTTTGTTGTTTTAGTTTTACAAATGCTTTCGCCAGCTTTTCCACTGCCAACCTCCTTCCTCCACTGAYGGAGAGCCCACCTACCATTCCAAGGTAACCGTTATCCAGCTGGATCAGAGGGCGGACGGTGGAAATGTGTGCAATAGTGAACCACAACCAGAAACAGACAGTAAAATGACTTCTCTCCTGTGCCCAGAGACAACTTCAAAAGCTATACCACCAACATCTTAGAAAAACTGGCTTTGATGGAAAGTACAAGCCTTAACCAAAGTGTGTTTTATTATTTCACTGCTACATTACCAAGCTAGCTCTACAAGTAATAAAGGAAGTTGCCATTTGTGGGAYTGAAAAACTGTCAAGAACAAAAATTGTGACTCCTTAATAACAGAAAATTAGCCACTTAGCTCCAGATATGGTTCAACCATGACAAAATTTTAAGCAGTATCATTGACTTTCCTGTAAATTAGTTAATGGAGGACTTAGAAGTGGTAGAGTTTTACCTTCTAGTCATCAGTGGTTCAGTGTCCTCCAGAATCAACCAAAAAGGCACACTGAGCTATCTAATTTAGCTCCTTACTTTTCTTGCCTGGTTCCATCCAGACCATGTCTTGGGACTTCCGTCTAGGTTGTTCATAAATAAACATAGCTTCTACTTACATTTTTGCTCAYGGTGGACAATGATGTTTGGCAGGAGGAAAGACATTGACTTGGCAGACTATTTTTGAGTTGTAAGCTCTAAGTTATAGAACATTCTTGTGTTGAAGKCTGAAAGATGAGCTACAACAACAAGTAGAGATTACCACACACAGAACTGTTGCTGTGCTAGAGGCTTATCTGTCCTGGTGGAATCAGGAGGACTCCTGATACTTCCAGGCCTTGTGTACACATCAAATGCTCAAGCCCTAGTCTGGGCAAAAACAATGGTCAGTCCCAGGCTTTCCTTCCTTTAGCACCTCTAACACTACAGACCTCCAGCCCATGGGACCAACAGTGTGGTACAACCAGGACTTCCATCCAAACCATCTGTGGGTGAGATGCAGGATAACACATGAAACTGAGGAGGTAGGGCCCTCTACTTAGCTGGCAGAGCCCCCGAATTCTCCCTTGAAATGATCTGCTCCTGCTGTTCTGCACTGCATTCAAAAAAAACAAAAAACAAGGAAACAAAGGGACAGAGAAGGAAGAATTTTAAAAAAAAAGGTTCTTTTTGGAAAGGAAGCTATCTTTTTTGTACAAATACAGTCCTCTCTGAAATAGAGAAGAAATGCTTTCATTTCTGTCTCATGCCTTGGAGTATGTGAAACCCCTCCACAGGGGACAGCCCTCGTATTGTAGAGCCATTACTTCAAACTCGGTTTACAAAAAAATGTTAATTGAGCATCTTTAAAAGAATAGCAGCAATTTAGACCACTAGGTCATTTACATCAGCCCATGTACTAAGATATATTCAGATTTTATTCTATGTTTTCTCTAATGCCATGTGTCTTAGGTTGTTTTTCCTAAGTCCCTWAAACAGCACTGCCAACAAAGCTCCCTGGACTACAGGTCTCACATTCCATCCCATATTTTTTCATACCACTCTTTAACTYCATTCCTCTCTTTGCTTGGTTTTAACATTGCAGGGAGCTACTGACATCTTTATCCAGCATATATAAGCGTGCCAAGCTGTTTGTATTTTCATCTACCTTCCCTTCTCTCCTCCATTTAGCTTCAGTGATATTATACATTTTTTAAATCAACTATTGCTTTGTGCCACTTACATGACCTCCAAAATATTTTTTACATTATGTTTGAAATTTAATGTTTTGGTTGCAGTCTCAAAGCTGAAGAAGAGGAATGTGCCTAACTGCTTTCAGACTTAATCTTGGTTCCATTAACTCACTTTGCTTGCCTGTCTATTCTGACAAGTCCCAAGTTGCTTCCCAATTGTTATCTTTACACATTTCGGTCTGTATTACTGCTTTCCAAGTTTCTCTTTTATGGCTGAATTTCTCGGCATTTTCTCCCACACCTGTAGTGCCAAAGTGTGCCTTGTTTATGTCCTATCCCTGTACTGCCCTCTGAGTATGTCTTTACACTTATTTCTTTTGTCTGTGTACTTTTCACATCACTGCCCAATTCAACATCTGCATTGACTTTGTTCCATATCTCAACACTCCTCCAGGATTATCAGTATGAATGAAAACCTCATTGTTTGACAGCCTGTAAGGTGAAGAATTTCCATATGATACACTTCAATATTTGTCTTTGCTAACAGTCCTTAAAACAATTTTCAGGTCAATGCACAATTAATATATATATAAAACAGCACAGACTGTCTTACATGTGACCTAAGGAGCTATTAATAAACAGGATGAGACAGTCATTGTCCCAAAACAATACAGAGTCTGGACAGAATTAATCTTACTGAGTTGTTAATGCCCATCTCTGACCTTACTGGTTTAAAGCATTCTTTACAGACAATGCAGGAGACAGGTATTTCTAGGGCAAAACTCATTTGACTTATTTTAAATATCTCCTTCAGGATGTGTTGAATAGTTCACTTATAGAGAACTGTCCTTTTAGTGTTGTTTCTCTCCACTGACTTGAAACCAAAAATAAGAGTCTGGTACTTGGCTATCAAGAGCCTTCTCCTCTACTCTCCTGTGTAAGTAGCTTTTGGAGCATCGTGAAAAATAATATAATCTTTTGTGCTTCTTTTCCAGAAGCACAATGAGAAGAAATAAAAACAAGGCATGATCAAATGTGCCCCTGGTGCAGTGTCACAGGCTCCCTTGCTGTCAGCACAAGAAAGTGGGCACTTATAGGAAGCAGTGCATGTCTAATGGATCATACAGGCCATTCCCCAGAAGCTCCTGTTTTTCTTCTGTTGGCTGCAGGAGAAGCCTGAGTAGCAGCATGGATAGCTGCACTCCCAGTATGGGATGAAAATTTCACATGTTGAGGATAATTTGGGGCTCACAGTAATATTTAAGAGGTACCTATTTTTTGCTCTAATAATTCTGAGGGTGACTAACACAAATACAGACCTGCACTGGAAAGAGCCAAAGTCAGGAAGCATAAATCCAGCTCTCTGACTGACCCAGACATGGACCATACAGATATGGCAAATTTATGTGCAAGGATTAAGCTGATGGGAGATGTGGGGTTTTTTTCCCACCACTCATAAATACTAAGGTATGGGAATGGGAGTAAAAAAAGAGAATTACAGAGTATTTAGGGAARGCCAGTAGACATGCACAACTTGAGAAAACACAAAACCTGAAAAGGAAAGCCTATAGGCTGTCTGTAGCATCTAAATATAAAAAAAGCTTTTTAGATCTTAAATATGTAATCCATGTTTCACATTAATGAAAAGGTCAGGGTATCCAGCCTGATTTTAGTTTTGACAAACATAGCTGGTGCTACCAGACATTCAAAATCACAAGATAATTCTGCATAGGCCACTCTAATCTAATTCTAATACCTTTGCTTGATTTTTCAAAGTCCCATTTGGATTACRATTGTAAAAATGGAAAAATGCAAAATAATTCTGCCTGGTTTGTGGTAGAACATTCAAAGGTGTGCTTTGTGAATGTTTTATAATTGAATGGCCATATTCATGAACATCCAACTGAACATTTTAAAAAAAGAAAGGAAAAAAAAGAATTGTGAGCAAAGAATACTCTTTTAGAAATACTATAAAATTTATTATTCCAAAGAAATGATGTGGTTGTCAGAGAAACAGTCAAATGCAACTTTGCTATAACAGTGCTGTTGTGGATGCTAAAAGAGTACTACGTATTTTGAAATATTATATATTAGGATTTCAAAATTCTTAGAAAAGTGTGTTATCTCTTCTTGGCATTTTAGTTAAGATCAAGTGTAGTGTAGTAATTTTATTTTTTCCTATTTGGAAGATACCCTTGGTGTTAGGAAGYGTTGGGTATAGTTTAAACTCAGTCCAAATGGCACAAATAAACGTAGCTTTTACAATCTGCACKGAGGACATTTAAACCAGAATTATATGAAGATTAAATTGCTTGCATGGATGGTTTTTACAAATGAACATGTTCTATGGATTCTAATCATAAGGAGAAAATATTTGGGTTTTTTTATTTGTTCTTGGCAATTTGAATAATTCCAAAGGTTTTGATTTTCCAACATGAATATTGTATGGTACAATTAGACATTGTGATTAGCATTCTAATTTAAAAAAGAATGTTTTCTAGTTTACAAATAAATAAAATATAGTTTAATATATCTCAATCAACAGATGCTGYATGAAAGCATCTAGAATTACAAGTGTAGCTCAAACATTCATCAAGAACACAGAATCATTATAATATAATGAAAGAGATGTTGAAAACATTTAAATATACATAATCTGATTCATTCCCATAATGTATCATTTCACACACATTGTAAATTCAGTTACAGAAAATAATTTAGCTGTATATTCTAGTAAGTTTGTGTATTTGAAAGCATTACAAATAAGCATAAAGCATTTAGAAGGTATAATCTTCTATATGAGAGTCTACTACTATAGTCTCTCTTGACTGGATTGCAGATACCACAGGAAACTCCTTGAAACTGGGCCAAATGTGCCTCAGTTATTCTKTGGTACATGCAGTAAAAATAGCTCTGGCTTTTTAAAACACTTTGTTTCTTAAAAAGGGTTCTCTCACCTCTGTTTGGTTCATGAACTATGTGAAAAATATAAACCACAAGAAAAACAAATTATTTATCAAAGAATTGTCACCAAATGGTCCTGTGCCTACGCTTAATAATTTGTGCAATACTTGTCATCTTTGATGTATAGATACTAGCATTACATAGTAGACCTTGAAAATTACATGTTTATAACTTGGTGAATGCAAAAAGCTCCACATTAATCACAATAATACATTCTGTAATATGAGCATTGACTGGAAAATACTGACCAGTAATGTAATGTAATTCTAAATGTTTTGTTTAATTTTGGGTGATACACTAGAATAATAAATTTTTAAATGTGATTTAAGAGGAGAGTTTGCTCTTTTATGTCTCCATTTTGAGAAGTGGGAGATACTCAAATTTCAGTGTGCTTTTTATTAGAGTAAGAATAATATGAAGCTTATGTATTTGAGGTATTATTTATTTGTGGGGTAATACTTGAACAACASTGAGCTGGCAATAGTGAGCACTATTCTGTTCCTGCACCAACTGCTGTTAAAGCAACTGAATTACAGGAACAAAGGCAACTCTTAATACGTCCATTTGTTTCTTTCAGTTCATGAAAGTGCATTTTTTTCTAGGCAGAGCTGGAGATCAGCTGTACACTGCTATGCAACATGCTCTCCAAAGCTGTTTTAAATTTAAGTTCTTAGTCATACAACAACCTGCTAATGTTGCAGTGCAATGATAGCCTTGCTTGTACTATTGTCTTGATGCATGCAAATGAAGATTTAAATAATGTTATTCACTATTACTGATGCATAACTGTTAAAACTCGAATGTCAACTGTAAAGCCTCAAACAACATTTCCTTTCTCCCAACAATAAAGTAACCTGGGCTTAGTTATTTTGTGTTCAGTGGACTGTATGTTATGCTAAAATTTCTAGCACATATCAAAACTACCACCTACAGAGACAACCTAAAATGTAAGAATCTACACAGGTCATGTTTTGATTGAAAACAAACCAAAATACTGCAGTCACAGCTTTCAGCTAGCTTTTAAAAATATAAAAGTCACTGCTCTCTAACAGTACATAAATGTGAATTTCAATTAAAGTCACCTCTGAAGAGGTAAATCAGGAAAGTGTACTGATGGACTATGGTAAGTAGGAATTTATAGAAAATCCACTAAGTAAACAGTGGACAGGAGCAAAATCTTCACAGAAAAGCCTTTATATAATCTCAACATTATTAAAAAGCTCTCAGAATTTCCAAATGCTAATGTACCATCCCATCCAATGAGCACAGAATGCTGCTTTTGAGAAACTGCAGTTTTACTCCTGGTCTTCAGATGGCAAAAATTTATGGTCAGAATAGGCTGTTTGCATTGGCTCCCAAAGAGGGTACAGGAACAGTCAGTTCTTGCAGCAGAATGGTAACAGTAGAGACTGACACTTTATATACTATCAGATTCAATTAAAAACTGAGCTTTGATATGCACAGAAAGAAGGGAGGAAGACTGAGTTCACATTTCACAATGAAAGACTTATTAACAGGAAGTGAGAGGTGGCTTCTTTTGCCAAAAGGTAGGGCAAATCCTTCCCTAGTAACAGTGTTAATTTAGGATTTGCCAGTGGAATCCAAGTCTGAGGTTTGATGGTTGGAAGCTTATCTATCTTCTGAGAAAAATGGCATAGATCCAAGTCCAAGATGAGAAGTAAACATATCAATACTCATTTAGCAAACTTATTTTCAGCCAAATGTGAACCAACAACTTTAACTGTGAAAAGCCACCATGGCAATTGCCTAATGCTAATGCAAGATGATGAGAATACTGTGCAGAAATTTGTTAAGAAGCATGAAGGCAGCAGCTGCAAAAGCAATGCAAAAATATGAAGGAATGGCTTCTCAAAGCTCTTATAAGGATTAGACTAGGAAGACAAAGAAATGGTTTATTGTGAGGAGTGGCATTAGCTAAGCTATGACATGTCACATAAGGCAAAGTTATAAGCCAGCTAAAGTCCATGCTGGTGTCTCAGGAAACAAACCAAAAGAGACTCCCAGATTAAAATCAAAAGGTTGGTTTACCCTGCTGGTCCTCTACCCACAAACTATCCCCCCTGCAACCAATCCTGCTCTTCCCATCCTCTCATTTCCCCTCCACAGCTGGGACATGCCCTGTGCTTCCCTCACCCGGCCACCAGCTGTCAAATGCTGCTGCCTCTCCTCAGCCACACTGAGCTGGTGCAGAGCTGACCCAGCAGGGTTTGAGGGAGGCAGGGGGTCCAGGCAGAATTTATGCAGATACAGGGCAGGCCATACCCCAAAGGAAGTGCAAAAACCGTTATTTCCCCTAGCTCCCACGTAGTGAAAAAACCAAGGGAGAAGTTCTACATCATCTCTCTCTCTCTCTCATTCCTCTAAAATCAAAGCAYGGGAGAGACTACCTCTTCCCCACTGGCTCCCTTTCTGAGAGATTTGATAATATTGTGACTTAAGGACTGGAATACCGTTATTAACAATGTTAAAAGATTCCCCTGACATAAGTCAGTGTGGAAGGATGCTGACTCATTGCTGCAGAAGAACACCTTAAGGACACATTCACCCAACATCCTCCCTTTGGCAAGATTCAGTTTCTTATAAATAGTGCTAAGCAGCAGGAATATATACAATTGTCAGGAGAAAAATGTAATTACTGAAGAAACAGTGTAAGACTATGCTAAAACATTCTTGACATTTGTGAAAAGAAACATTCTGATGTTTCCATGTTTTAATTTATACATTTGTCCARTTTTGTAAATTGGGCCTAATGGAAGCTAAAAAGCTTGGAACAAAAGTGCCTCACTTGACTCAGAACCATTTTTGTAACCTTTTCTATATGATTAAAATCATCACAGTCCTTGCTAGAAATTGCTCAGATTCATGAATGTATATCTCTGTAAAAATTCATACCCCCAATTTAACAAGTCTATTTCCTTCATATAGCTGCTTTAAGTACAGTGGCATTTAGTAGTGTGGTAATTTAATAAATTATTTTCTCTTCTTGACATTARGACACTCATATTTTATGATGGTCATCACTTACTCAATCTTTCTGCTAATTCTATAAGAAATAATTTTATCGATTTTATAACATCAGGTAGAAGCTCAATATTCAGCATTCCTCTTTCATRCAGGTACATTAGTTGTGTCTGCCAGCTTCAGTTCCAACAGGATTATTTGCTGCATGAGTGATTGAGAGATACCTGAACTGAAGACCAACATGACTTTTCAGCTTTCTGCCAAGCTGCATTCTATTTTTTTATGCTTTATCTTACCCTTTATGTCCCTGACAATATGCATTTGCTCCTTCTTTGCCACCTCTGTACTTAGATTATGTTACATGTGCGATACATAGACATTAATTCGATAAAGGTTATCAAAACAGGATGAMCCTCCCTAATAAAATATTTAAAATACATCTATCAGTAGCTGGTTATAAAATAGGGTGGATATGACGTCCAATAGGCTCATCTTAATACCTTGGTTCTTTAAAGTTAGTAACAGCCTACCAAAAAGCACTGCTCCTTGGAAAAGAACAATATAAATGAATTTCCCACTAGAGAAGAAGGTAAATTTGCATCTGTACACAGAGTATATTTATCTGTACAGCTTTTGTTGTTAAAATYTTGCTTGTTTAATGGTTTATATTTTCAAAGCTTTCCCTGCTTGAAGGATATTTTTTGTCACTAACATTTAGATTTGGGATTGAAGATTGCTTTTCTAGTCTCATAGTGAAATTAATTCCATTTCTTCAAAGAAAGCTTTTCAACTGTTTTTTATGTATGGTGGAAGTACAGATTGACAGCACAACGATCCTCTTCAATATTCTTACAATCAGCAGCTGTTAACCTATTTTTATCAACAGCTTCATTGCTACAAGAAACACTTCTGCAAAATGCAGCTGGTGAGATCATTTCACATGAACTGTCTTCTCCCTGTGAATTTTTACAAGAAGGTTCCAAAAACTCTCACTTCAAGAAGTAACCAACAGCCAAGGCTCCCTCCAACAACACGCCAGGCCTCCTTTACCTTCCACTCATGTTCCAGGCATGCACAACCCACTCAAGACATAGATGGGCATCTCCAAGAAACCTTTGTATTCTCCCACTGGGAGCTTCTGCATTCTCTCTAAGGCCTTTGGTGYGCTCCAAGGTGACCTAGGATGCCACGACTGCATACAGAACCCAAGATAAATGYTCAAAACTGGTTTTTCCATATCAGATGCAATCTCAGGTGTCTTTCCTTTCAGATTCAAATACAAAGAAAAAAACCAAACAATTTTCTGACTGCAGCAAATACCTAGACCAATATCACAATGTCAGTGAGGAAAGGATGGAGTTTCCAAAGCAGAAGATGGTATTTGAAGCTCTACTGCCCTCTGAGTCTAAAAGCATAAGCCAGGATGACCCTGACTCAGCCTTGMCACTCTGCCTACTTGCATCCTTTAGACCTGTCCACACTCAGGACCTGCTGTTYGCAGAGTGCCAAATTGTGCCCTCAGAAATACTAAGGAAGGACCAAAAAAATACAGTGAAACTCTRTCGCTTCCAGTGAAGAAGAGAAGTGCTCAGACTGAGCACTAGAAGCCCTTGGCCTATGTAGGGAATACAGCTCAGCCTGCCATTGATTTCATCCTGTCTACATGATCTGCCATCTGCTTTCATTTGTTGTCTGAGGATTCTCTGCCCTATGATCCCAGTGAGGAACTTCAGAATTGACTAGGTCCTCAAAAGATACATTAATATGGAATAATACAAACTTCTCATAGATATATGCATGTTTTATAGATATGGTAGACATACTATGGATGTAAAGGGCAAGAAAGCAGAACATCAAATTCACTCAGCTATTTTCTAGTTCTCATACTGTGTGTTTTTGTTAGTCATTGATYCTGTATAGAGCACACAGCACACATTTATGGACTTGATCCTCATGCAGTGTATACATTTGAAATTATTTTTTAATCTAACATGTCTACTGGGACCACCTTTGGTACACCTACCAATAAACCCTGAAGAAGGAGGGTTGGGCTGTATCTTCTCTTTAGTGTTCTCCTGAATGATGTCCCAGAGCTGCCAGATAAACTTTGGATGGAGGATGTAGAATGGCTGGGTTGGATTCTTCCTGCGATGCTGTACATAGGGAGTGAACAGATTGTAGTCTGGCTTCTTATACCACTRGGAGGAAAAAAGTCACATGTTTTTTAACAGTAAGAAACATGTTTTGAACACTATATATACAATAGCATAAACTGGCTTCATTTGGGTTCTGCAGAACAGAAGCAAAGGTAGCAAAGCAGCCTGCACTGGTGGATGCTTCTGCTAGAAAGGCATTCCTCACTCTGGGCTGTTCATACAGAAACTCACAATAAGCAATTGACTGCTGTGGGATGAGCTAAGACCATTTTTCCCTCACAGATCCATATTAAAGAAGAGTTCAAAGAGCTTTGACATGATATCTGGGCCTGGGGGTGACTCTCCCTCTGAAAGCRCGCCTGTCCCTGACGGAGGCAGCGGCGGCCGTGACGCAGGCTATGGCAGCCTGCGTGGGAGCAGGCAGCCCCTGGCATCTGTTGCTAAGGGAGTGCAGCAGATGAAGGTTTACTTTCTACTCTGCAGCCTGCTCAGCTCCRAGCTCCCTGTGCCAAAAGCCATCAGATCAACTTGTCTGCTGGAGCTGCAGCAACAGCCAAAGTAGAGACTCCTCCAGTGACAAGCAGATGGACATCTGCTGCTCTCAGTGAGGGGGTGGATGGCAGGGCACAGATGGCTGTGGGACAGTGGACATAAAGGGAATGCTCGTGGGGAGGAGGCCTGAGAAATGGGAAGGGCACCCAGAGAGATTTTCACTTGGACGTTGTATTTTGTTTGGGAAGGCAGAGGGGAAGATGGGGGAAAATTGATGCAGTTTTTCCTGATAAAACCTACTTCTGAAATCTAGCAATGTTCCCTCCTTGGCAAACACACAGAAAACTCACTGTTATGTGAAAATAGCAGTGTGTTATCAAACAAATGCCACTATTCATCTATCCTAGCATCTCAGAACAGCCCCTTCCAGTATAATTGCTGGCTACTAAAAGGTTTTTGACCAATAAACCAATTTTGACCAATTCCTATAGACATAGCATTCTCCACTCAGATACAGACAAAACCTGGGGCTCATGGTGAAAAGGGGAAACCAGGAGACTAAAGCAGTAAATTAATTTTCTCCAGTACTTTCAAATAATTGGGAAGAAAGGTCTAAGTGGATATCTTACCACATTCAGATTTGCAGAGTAGGGAGCAGGATCCCAGGCTACTAAAATAACATCTTTATACAAGGAGCTGTCAACAAAGTGATGGTTTGGATTGGTGAGAATCTGCAAACACAAATGCAAAGAATTCCACAGCATTAAAAGCAAGTGGGATCCAGAAAAATGGCAAAATCCTTCTCTCAAGTGAACAGTCCTACCCACGCTGCTGTTTGTTATGCTTCAGTTCTGGTTGATTTTAAGCATCTTGTTTTGTTAAAAAAATATACAAAAAAAGCTTAGCCATAAACAGCACTCATGACAGTCTGAAGTAGCAGTATGCTGAATTACTCTCCATCTGTGASGGATGTGCTGGTACCACTTGAGATGCTGTGTTATTGTGTATCAACATTACTGCGTACTCTGGAACTTGAAAATGAAACAGTATTTCAGATCACCTGTGGGATCCTCTTGGACATAGAGCAGCTTTATTTGAAGGGCTACAGCCCCCAAGAGTAATGTCTTTCTCTGCCACCCATCCCCAACCACCTTTTTCAAGTTTTTCTCATTTTAACAGAAAGTCAGCGTTATTTCAATCAAAAAAAAAAAAGCAAATTAGACCATGACTGTACAAATTGGAACACCTAGAGAAATAATTCCAACAACAGGCATGTTACACACATTACAGGGCTATTTTTGAAGRAATTGTCATTTTGCTCTCATCTACTGCTCTCATATAACTCCTTCCTGCATCTCCCAGTACTTTGCCTGATCATCCCACCACAGTGGAAGTCTACTCTTCACTCCTGCTGGCTCACCCCTTCCAGAACCCTTCATGTCTAACTAGATAATTTTGATTCCTGGTGCATCCAGTGCCAGGCACTTCAGCATTGGTCAAAACAGCATGAATTTTCTTCCAGCTGTTAAAATAATCAACATTCCAGACAAATAAATTCATAATAATTTTCATTTCCCTTTAGGATCCAATGAGCCATATTTAATTACGCATATTTTTCTTCAGAAAAATAATATTGTTGCCATAGTAATATTCTTCCTACCATAAACTTTGAGTTTAATGATTTCCATCAGCCTTCCACAGTAAGAAGAGAATTAGTCATGCTGCTATCAGCAAGCATCCCCAACTTAATTTCTCAGAACAATTTTCACCTCAGAATGTAAACATCTTTTTTGAGTATACAGACTAAATTGACCAAAAGACTAAGATTTTAAAAGCTTGGTTCCATGCTTACCACACAAAAGAGCTCTTATTGCCTTCACTTTCAGTGAGTCTGTATTCGTACCTGTGAGTTTTTGCAGCAATAACAGTACCTGCTGCCAGTGCACAGGCTTCCTTCATGTCCTTTGGGCTTTCACAGTGGAGAATATGAAGTAAGAAGGGGCCACTGCAGTCTTTTAATTAAGTGAATGCAGGAGTTTCCAGCACTGAGGAGGGGAGGAGGGTCAGTAAACCTGTACAGGTAACCCAGCTACAGCACAGTAGGGAAAGCAACTTCCATCAAGTGCCTGTGCAGATTTCAGTCTCAGAGAGGGCAAGGCTAATTTCTCACCAGGTGGACAGACCACCATGAATGGCTTCTAACCTCTTTGGAGAAGCTGGTGGGAATACAAACAACACTTGTGAGGAAGCCATGTGAGCTGACCTGGCCAGAAYTTTGCTCTCTGTTTTCTTGAGAGGTCTTATGGGGAGCAAGCCTTACACAGAGCAGAAGAGAAGACCACAGGACCCTCCCTCCATTACCATCCCAGTGGGAATGTGCTGCAGTAGCTCTGGGAGCCAGAAGACCCCAGTCTGCCCTGGATGGGGAGTAGCTAATTTAACCACCAGCTCTCTGAATGTGCTGGGGAGCTAAAAAGCTCAGATCACTCCCTGAGAACATTTCYCTCTTCTACAGGAAGCCTACTGAATTTAGTAAACTATAAAAATACTATAAAGGTTTTAGTAAACTATAAAGGTACTAATACTATCTAAACCTTTATCCTTGCCCAGTTCAGGCATGGTCAATGTCAGGACATTTTGGCTAACAGTAAAATGGAGAATCATCAAAGAAAAGGAAAAAAAAACAACAAAACCAAAATAATAGTAAAMTAAAATACATTAAAATCCATGTTCCCTGATACACTGATTACAGCACTTAAGGCAGAATAAGATATTTTTGCTTTCTTCTTGTGAACAAAAGAAAGGGGACATATTTAACCCAAATCACTTCCAAGATCTAGTCTGTTCTGCAGCCTCACAAATACCTACAAAATGAATGTGAAGGAAGCAAYAGTGAACAGTTCTCTTTTTGATGACAAAGAACAGGAACTTATTTACATAAAAAATATACCCACCAAGAACAGACTTAGCATGGGCAGCCACTTAAAGCAGAAGAAAAAATGAACTCAAAAAAATTACAGTAACTGAAAATTTTGCTATCCTTCAACAAGAATCAATATGCACAGAGCATACTACATGGCCAACCATAATCTTGGTGTTGACTAAGTTAACTCATTTCAGTATGTCATAAAATTTCACAGAAATTTTCTTGTTGATTTTTGTCTGCATTTCATAAAAAGCAAAGAGGTTTGGTTTGCCCAAGACAGGAATTCAGGCAATAGCATTTTTGAACTTGAAAAACTAATTTCAACCATAAGGTGTCGCTGTAGCTCATTATTTACACCCATTCACAGAAAATCCCATTTTCTCGTTTCCATTCAGATGAACAAAATCACCTGATGTGTAATACCCAATACACACTACAGTTTTTACTAGTTCTTTCCAAATGTTTAAACCATGATGACTTGCCTAGTATTACACCACTCAGTTCCCATTTCTTTTGCCTTCCAGCAGGGAAATAATTGGAGAACTGGAAAATATGAGAAAATAGTTTTGGAATCACCACAGCCTGAGCTCCATGAAAATCCTGGAGGCAATGGCTYCTCCAGGAGGTCAAGGTCTTCTGTACTGACAGCTCTCTGGCATCCTGCAGAGCCTTTACAGATTAGTTCACACAAGAAAGTTTACAAACTAGTTCTCTGAAATGAGGCTATCGAGCCACTCTCCACTGACAGGAGTGCTAACATCCCTGTAAGGGAAAACTTTCACCTTCTCTGCATCACAACTGTTGAATCACTACCTGCTTCCCATATTACCCAACACTTTTTCAGAGGTTATTAACTTCCTGTCATATTGTACAGAAGAGACATTGACTTGAACTCTGAAAAAGATGATCTTACCTGAGAATTAATGATCCGCATGGTTGTTTTATTGCCAACATCTTTTTCATAGCCACGTGTTGGAGCAGAATTAAATCTTAAAACAGCATCATGAGAATCTAGAAGCACAAATGAGGGGGTAACTCTTTTTTCTTAGCATACAGAACAGCAAGATAAAACCAGTTATCTAAGCTAATACAAAGCTTACACATTTGTCCTAATCTGGATTTTCTAAGGATGATGAATGTTCTGCTATGCACAAACAAAAATCCTCTTGCATCTGCCATATGTTATTAACATAAAAACCCACTGGGAAAAAAGTTCAGATTCATCTATTAATTTAGCATGCAATACTAAAATACTTCTCTTAATTGGATCGACTTACTGTGGGGGAAGATTATTAGCACACCCAGTACACACAATTGCTCACTACTTCTATCACAAAATTTACAGAGAATTACTCCATGGAAAAGCATGTAAACTGCAAGGATATCTAATTGCACATTTGAATGAACAACAATGCTTAACTACAAAATTGTGTTTCACAGTATTTTATAATACCTGAAAATCTCAGACTACCCCAAATCTATTAATCATACTGTGTACTTACTCAGTAGCTCAGTACAAATCTTAAAGAGCTTCTGTATGGAAGCCAGCCCACACATCTGCTCACACYAAGAAACCTCAGGATCCCTTGGTAGCAAAGATCTAACAGAGCTGAACTGTCAAAGTTACTGCACAAGCAGTTGACCTTGGAGTCATGGAGAAGAGAAAGCAGCTCTAGGTCAAGTATGGGTCAAGGGTAGACACCACATGCAAGCTTCCATTGGATAAGAGATAATCACCCTCCCAGTGCTTCTTTTAAGGGGATCTCAAACCTCAAAAAGTGTGAAGGAGAGCAAGACATTTTATCCACTGTCTAGAAACAATGGCCCCTGCTGGTAGGTGGTATTTGGTTTGTTTTTATCCCTTCTATCCATGGAAGCTGAGTATATGAAATGCCTTAACCCACAGGTAGTCTGTATGGCTGCTCATCTCTAGTCATTTAAAATGTGTTCTCTGTAGCTCAAAGACTGGAAGAGACAAAAGTCTCCAAAGATAACCAACATGACTCAMTGGAGTCTCGGCTTGCTCCTATCAAAGTGGGATCTTTCATCTTTTCCCTTCTTTACTTCTTGTACCCCATACAGGGAAACACGGTGTGGCATGCATCCAGCAGTCTGATCTCAGACATACATGTTAGCATTAATATGTCATGTCTGAAAAGATGCCCACCAAACCCAACTCTTCAGAACCTAAGGAGTGRAAATTTATCCTGTGTCCCATGCAGGGACAGCCCTAGCCTCAACACGCAGACTTCATCTACCAAGCATCTTGATTGTGCAGGAACTAAAG
The DNA here is from genome assembly GCA_014549065.1 of Cardinalis cardinalis. Lineage (NCBI taxonomy): Eukaryota > Metazoa > Chordata > Aves > Passeriformes > Cardinalidae > Cardinalis > Cardinalis cardinalis. Next base: position 457,897 of record JACDOX010000189.1, on the reverse strand, counting down.
GAAATGAACATAATCTGCAGGTACTTCACATATTTGGAGAAGGAAAAGAAAAACACAAGCTTGTTGTAATGAATTTAAGAACATAAACTTGGACCCGTGATTGACAACTTTTAGACAATCTGTTGACTGAGAACTGGGTTATGAAATGGGAATTGTATGATTTGCAGCTTAATTGAGAGACAGCATGACGCATTTCCAACAACACTCATGCTGGTTCTTCATATACAGATAAAAAACTTCTTCTTTGCCAAAAATAGCTGGTTTTAAATAAACTGATTTTAATCTCAGTATGTTTTTGTAGATAAGCATTTTAAAGATCAAAAAAAGTTTGGGGTTTGATCACAGGTCCCTGTTACTTCCTATGATGCCAAAATAATTGGTTCTCTCAATTAATAGCATGATGACGATGGGAGTGTTTGCTATACTTGCACAGTATTTCCATGCCTACTGTCATTAAAAACAGTCAGAGGGGTGGGGGAGAGGAAGGCAAAAAGCAGAGCACAAATTAACATTTTTGCTTGTGTTTCTAATAGGAACACAGAAGAGGGAGCTAAAGGCCTATGAAGGGAAATGTCCCTCACTACTGCTTTCATAGGCATTTTTTTCTCTCTCTCTTGGGAGAACAAACCAAAGAACCACAGAATGGTTTGGGTGGGAAGGGACCTTTAAGACCATCTAGTTCCAACCACGCTGCCATAGGACACTTCCACTAGACCAGGTTGCTCAGAGCTCCATCCAACCTGGCCTTGAACATTTCCAGGGATAGGGCWTCCACAATTTCTCTGGACAATCTGTTCCAGGGCTTCACCACCCCCACTGTAAAGAATTTCTTCCTAACATTTAATCTAAGCCTCTTCTCTTTGAGCTTAAGATTGCTCTCCCTTGTCTACCATTGCTGTAAGCAGTCACTTGGCCCCCCACAGTCTGGGCCAAATCCTCTCCTCAGTCACTGGTATCTGCCCTGAGAGAGCCTTATAAAAAAACTTCTGTGATTGCTGGTGCCCCAACATCTCCTTGTCCAACATGTATGAGATTTTATAATTCTATATGGGCTTTTTCAAACCCAATCTTCCTCCCTTTAGGTGGCACCAGATGACAATTTCCCATTTAAATCTGAAGTTCCTCTGTAGGAAATGACATAAGCTTCTGTGCCCAGAAGCTTCCTAAGAAAATGGGTGCACTCAGGAGCAAGCAGGCCCCAGGTACCATGTCAGMMCCCAAGTCCATGCCTGGGCTGCACMTGAGTCTGCAAATATGACTCAAAGCATKCTGTAATATGTGATTATGTAAATATGTCACAATGTGCTGTTGGATTCTACGGTACAGCACTAATCCATACTGGTGTAAACTGGTTGTACTGGGGAACACTGACAGAAGATTCTGTTTCAGTCAAAGATAACATGCTGGAAAAGGTAGGAACTGCTAAACTTTTTCACCCCAAAGATTTCTACACCAGCAAGGCTTCCTGTGGAATTAGGGGTTACCCTGTTGTGATTTTAGCTGCAGGCTAGCTGGGCACCTTTGCTGTGCTGGAAGCCTRTTGAAGGAGTTTGATAATCCTAGAAGCTCCAACATATCCCAGAGATTTAAAGAAAACCTATCTGTGTCAAAGAGATGACACAGAGTGATGAGGCAAGTATTGGGATGTGAAGTCCTGGAAGATGGAGAGGATTAATGTGTGAACATCAAAAGGTTTTTTATAGAGAGCTGAAGGAGATAACTCTTCTTGATTCAGAAACAAGTTCTGAAACCTATTATCCTTCTTTCAACACTCTTAGCATACTGCACATGTACTACTAAAATGAAGAACTACTGAGACATTAACACAGGTAGTAGCAATATTTGAAAAGAAAAAAGTAGAAGTGACCTGGATTAGTTTTATGGTCCCACCATCCTTTTCTGAATAGCTACTACAAAATTCCCACCTTGAGGTGGGGGATTCTGAGTGACACTGACATCTCAGCACACCTGTAACCTCACTGACTCAGTGTGGCAATGGGAAAACAATGGGCAAACACACTTGAACTCATTTAAATTCAGTCTCAGAAAAGAGGCCAGGGGACTTGATCTCAGTGCATGAAGCTACTCAAGGGTCTGAATTCTTTGTCTGTGAACTCTAAACCAGCAAGAGATGAAGAGGACACTCTACTGCTTCTTGACATGGAGAAAAATGTCTCAGCCAACCACACAACAGCAGTTGTGAGCTACTGCAAAATAAAKACCAGTATAACACAGCTTTGCAGAATAAAACCTGAACATAGCTCTAATCTGCTGAAGAAATAAATGCATGTTGCACACAAATGTTGAATATGGCAGATCTGATGTAACCAGTTCTGCCTCCCTACTACAAGCTGTAATATGATAAGAAAGCATCATTGTTTTCTTTAAATTAGATTATGACTTCAGGCCTGATTTTCCTTTCAGTTATATTGTTCTGAAAGGGAACAGTTTCAGTGAACTCCATTAGTTTACATTTGTGCAACTCTAGTAAGAGACAACGACCAGACTTTCCAGATCTGTGCTTAAGAAGCATGAAACTTTTGAAATTTAAACATGAACACACACATATGCATATATACACACACAAATAGATGCCTTTCACCCACCTATTTCATCCCCTAGAGAGGAGTTCAGTATTGCACCAGCAGACATAACTACTGCACAGCTCCCAAAGCCATGTGTATATAATTTGACCAGTGGAATTTGGGGAACGTGCTTTTCCCATCCAAGAGTGGAGAAGGGAGCCTCCTTGCCATCTATTGTTTTCACATTCACTCTTTCTTTTAGCTCACAGAATAGCTGGTCTCCTGTCAACTTGGAGTTTCGTTTCCCCTTGAACCGCACCCCATGCTTATTGGTACTCAAATAATCTTTCATCGCCTTCTGCAGTCGAGGGTTTAGCATCTTGGAAGAGACATCCCCTTTCCAAAGCTTGTAAAGAAAGGATTTCGACATTGTGGAATACAGCCCATCCCAGTCATCAGATTCATCAAGCATCTGGCCTCTCCTATGCTTTGTGCTCCTTCTCCTCATTCTTCTCTGATGGCTCCAGTTGTTCTGTAAAATACTTCCTTTTGGATTATTCACGTCAGCTGAAATGAATTTTTCTATCTCTTGAAGGTGGTCGTGTGACTGAGGCTGACCAGCAGCAAATAAATAATCATCATTCACTTGGTAGAAAGCACTTTTTGATTTTCTTCCTAACTGGGGTGGAAAAAACTCATCTTCATTTCTAAAGGCTTCTTCCAATACAGTCCATTTCTTAGCATTTCCAGTCTCAGATTTAAAAGTATCAAGGAGATCTTCATTAAGAAGTACCTCATTCCCATCAATGGTTTCAGAGAATGATGGGTCATGAATGGCTCCCATGATGACTCTCTGCTTGCCCTGAAGGGGCAGAAGTCTCTTAGTTTCAATGTAAGAAAAGGAACTTGGAACTGGTTCAGCAGTGTTGCTATCTGTAAAATAGATGAATATCACCAAGAAAAGCAGGCCCCATGCAAAGATACCAAAAAGCATGAGTTGTTTCCATTGCTTCAAGTTAGGTTTCATGGCAATGCCTTTACCAGCTCCTCTGCGCCTTGAAGTATTGGTGAAGGAAGAGGAAACCTGTAGAGAACATCAAATGCTATTAAAAATCATTCGAAAAATAAATACAACTCAGAAATATCTTAACACATATTGATAGAYGGTGCAGAATTAATCTCCAGGCAATAGCACAAAGGATTCAGTAGCAGAAACACACTCCAGAGCCCGCAGACACTGTAGGAGTGACACACTTTGGCTGTAACCACACCGTGACAGCTGCTAGCTACAAGAGAAGCTGGTGGCCAGTTTCTACAGTAACTCCGGATCCTGCCTTCGGGGAGATCATGTGCCTGCCTGCCACTGCTATACCCAGCGCAGCGTTAAGAGAGCAAAAGCAAAGCCCATGCCTGGCTGCACGCACAGTGGGTGCAACAGAAGCTGTCTTCTCTTTACCACTGAAAGTCCTCACGCAGGGGAACTGTGAGCAAGCCTGTCTCCAAAGGGACCAGGCAGGGAGCACAAGCTCTATGTTGCAGCCCTCCTCTGCCCACAGCCTGGAAATGATGGTGTTCTGTGCATATCATCAGGGGGTGAAGGGTAGAGCACYCCACAAATGGGTCAGAAGGGAACCTCTTCCTCAGCTGGTATGAGCTGGCACAGCCCCAGTGGCTGCATCATTTCTTAGCTGGTATCAGACCTGAGTAAGAACAACTCCTGTACCTCTGCTATGGATGCTGCACGCACACTGAAGTGGCATGAAGGAGCTGTGCACATCAAGGTGCCAGGGGGGGTTATATTTTCCAAAAAGGAGAATGGGTGGCACAACCATCTAAATACATTCCTTTAGGATAAGACTGAGATTTACATAAAGGGACTGGGTAGAGAATGTCAGACCGACCTAGTCCTGGAAATATGTGCCCTACTAATACCTGGGGGTTTTGGACAGCTTGTGCATTAGTGGAGGGATGCATGGTCCAAATGAAACAAAGTTTGACTGAGGGGGCTGTGTTCCAAGGAAAATACATACCACATTGCTAGACCATCGAGCACACTATGCCCTTACACGAACTCACTTGCTTAATCAAGTGGTGTGGCTATCAGTTACAAGCCTGACTGAAGCAAATCCCCACCATAAGCCTTACTATTCACCGCCCTGCACCACAGTCATCATCAGTGTAACTCAGTGTACTAATTAGTGACAGATCACTCACCTGATCCAAATTAAAAATGAGCCAAGCCCTTTCTTCTGGAGTTTTCTTTCTAACTCATTTGTGTTGATAGCAACTTAATGGTGGGACTTAAGATCCACTTGTACCAGCCAACTGTGATCAGCAAAGGGGAATGGGAGCAAGGGCAAGCTTGGATTTCATTACCAGCCTGTGCCTCAGGAGCCACCATCTCATCACATCATATCCAAAGAGCTTACACGCCTGTGATAGCACACTGCCTGCTCCCCCTGGCCATCAGGAGGGACCAAAACCACAGTCACCACACGCTATCACCTTTCTGCAAGCTGCTAAAGTACATCAAAGCTGAGTGCAAAGTTTAAACCGAAGCTGTAACTAAGACTCTGTTTTCACATGAAAAAGAAGCCAGCAGTAACACCAGTGTAAGACGTTCTCTTTCTGTCCTTCACTCCTGCACTGTGCCTCTGCTGCTGCCAACAGCCCCTGTGTGGAACTGAGACAGTAGGGAAATACAGGTTAGAGGGTTTTCTTGGTTTTTTGGTGGGTTTTTTTTGTTGGTTTTTTTTTTAACTGGGTCAGCCCCTTTACCCACTTCAGTGTGGTCACACATCCAGTTGTTTCAGCACAAATGGGGAAATCACCTACCACAATGCAGAGGCGAGAACAAACCACAGGTGRTATTAGCAGAGATACTCAGGCTGTGTTTCTGCTGACCTCCTGAGAATGTGAGACTGCACTATAACATTTCCAAACACAGTCTATTTTAATGATCTCAACAAAAACAGCTGACTTTGGGGCTCAAGGCAGGTCCAACCAGAGGGAGGATTCATAGAGTTATGCCTGGATGACCAAATTTCATTGCAATTTCTAATACACAGGAAAAAAAAATCATGACTGTGATAACCCAGTGCTCCACATATGTTTGGCTTGGCTCAGCTCACACAAACCACACGGAAGAAAGCTATTACTYCAACTGACCCACTTCCTACTTGCACTCTGCTGCTGCAAGATTGCTCTCTGCAGTACCTCGACACTCCCACACCTTCCAATTTTAAATCACTGCAGGTGATGTCCTGTGGGAGTTGCCTTACAGTATATGGCTGTTGTGCCAGTTAGGTCTGCCCTGAAGTTATTGCAACCTGCCCACTCATCAGCGTTCAGATGGTTTGCATTTTAAAATCAGCATTCTTCACCCATCTGAACTGCTTTCATCTCTTTTTATCATTTTCCCTGATGCGTTTCCCCAGCACTTTTCAACATGTGGCTTCCAAACCACTGTGTAAGTTAGTCTTTGCTCAGTCAGATGTTTCTCCTGCTGAATATACATTTCTTACAAGATCTGCAGTGGAAGCGTCTCGCATGTTTTTTTTAACAGATAAGCTTGCAGGAAGTCAAAGTCATAAAGGAAGAGGTCACTAATATTTTGCACTGAGTCACGKAGCAAGTCCAGACACAATTTAATCTATAAATGTTACAATTTACTCATCCCCCCGCCCCCCCAAGTTTTGTTGTATCTTATAACCAGAAGTCGCTAAGAAATAGAAAGATTTAGCCCTAAATCAGGTGTGAGACTACAAATTTCTAATTGTCTGTGATCATATATTTGGCACAGCAGATTGCCACAACGTAGGAAGTCAAGACTCAGTATTCAGCCTAAAATCTGAAAAAGGACTGAGATGCATTATTAATTATTTTWAAATTAAAGCTAACAAAGATCTGCCTCCCCAAGCCCTCCACAACACTTATGTCATGAAAGCACACTCATCTTGGTCAGCATGCACATATTAGCATGCTTATGATTAGCTTCTTTGTGCAGCAAAAAAATACCCACATAAAACAAAAAACCAGCACCCAACAACATATTTGTCAACACTACAAGCAAAAGGAGAGGCACCAGTGAAAATAAATCCAAAATCTTTACACATTAACTACTGCAGAAGCTTATCTGAAATTCCTTGTTGCAAGTGGGGCCTCAGAAAGGATACCCAAATCTCTTGAAAACTGGAGCTATGCAGGCAAATCTCTGTGCTGCTTTAATGTTTTTTGCTCACAAGAAATGCCTTGTCCTCCAGCAGTATAGCTGAGCTGGAAGCAAATTCAAGGTCATTTCTGTATTAGTTGCAAGAGGACCTCTACAACCTCACAGGATCTTGAAGGCTGTGTGTCGAAAGCTGCACGAAGTTCAGAGAAATATCAGTTTATCTTATCTCCCTCTACACTAAACACCCAGTCCTCTCCCCCTCAGCCCTTGTAGCTTCTCACACCTCACAGTCCCTGGCTTTGAAAATGTTTGGGAGGAGAGGGCAGCCCTTCCACATGCTCCCCACCATCCTCCTGCTGGCAGCAGACCCCTCTGCTGCTCAAGGGGGTATCTTCCTCAGCATCATCTAGGGATGCCCCTGGATTCCTGCCCTGTGCTGCCTTCAGCAGCATATCTCAATTGCAAAGAGACAAGCATTTTTGTAGGAAACCAGAACTGACGATTGCAATGAATTACACTGGCTAAATAAATAAAAACAGGTGGTTTCATGGGTGCAATTACTGAAGTCCACTGGATGCTTCAGGATAAGCTTCCATCTTTTTTACCTATGCTTAACATACAGCTTTTAAACTGTCAAAGCAATTCTACACAAGTTTTTAAATTATCATTAGAATTTCTTATTGTCTCCAACTTCACACCCCCCGCCCCCACTGTAATAATCCTCCCTACTTACAGACTGCTGGAATCAAAGCTGCTGCAGAGGAGGAGCAGAGGAATAAGTCTACCCCTGGGGAAACACTGGAGACTTAACCCAACCCAGCTTCCTCTCCAGCAGAAGTGATAAGCCTGTTTTGCCCCAGAGGCTGAAGACCTCATTTTCTACGTATTTTCCTTCTGATGGGCTCCTTCAATCATTAACTGATTTAAGTTCCAACTACCACATGGAGAATGGCTTTTTTCCTTTCCCAGTCTGGCCATTCACACAAAAGCCCTGGAAAACATGAGGCAAGGTATAAACCAGCAAAGTGGGCAGAAAGAAAAGACTTTCTTATTTGCTTAATAGAAGTCTTAGCAGCAGCTATGAAAAAGAAAGGCAAACCCCAATGGTATCTTTGAGGCATCCCAGGAAATAAAGGCAATTCCCCAGTGGAAATTAAAGGCTGATTTTCCAGAAGCAGCACCCACTTGTGGGAAATTTCATCTTGCCAAGCTCAGATGCAAGAAACCAAAGAGTTCCCCCTCCCTTTATAAAGCCCATTGTTTTGCAACAAGGAGCACTTTTCATTTTTCTAAAGTAGGCCTCCTGACTATTTCTTAAATGAGAAGAGATGGAAAAGGGAGATTTTTTTAATTCCTTTGAAACATTCCTTCCTTTCAACACTGTCTATTGTTAAAATTAATTTGTACAGACCCTGGCAGCTCAGAGGTCAGGATGGTTCAAGTTGATGYGCTGAGATGTGCACTGTTATGTTAAACAGGGTTTTTCTTGGCTGCAGCTTTGCAGTAAAGGTCACCACAGGGTTATTTGGGGTAGCAAATGTTAGCTGTGGGCAACCATTCCCAAAGGGCTGAGAATCAAACCAAAGTTTATTTGATGGAAAGCTTAGGCAGCCTGAACAGATAGCAAATGCTCTGTTAGTTTGCTGCATCTCTTAGTCAGCTAATTCCAGAGTATTAAGAAACCTCTGGCATAGGGCAAGACAGCTGGAGGCTGCATTTCCAGGGTGGGGAATACACTCGTCCTCTCATGTGGAAAGTGCCAAATTGGTTTTAGTGTTATCACATCATTTCTGTGGTGGAGGACATACAGTAGGCAGCAACAGACAGACAAGCCTGTGGGGAGTGGTGCCTGCCAAAAGATGTATATTAGTCTGTGGATGGCCTGTGCATTTGTCTTATTGGCTCTGATTAGGTCTCCTAATTAATGAATCTCTTTTGGACAACTTCCTTGTTAGTCCMAATAAATCTGGCTCTTTCCTTCAGAGGAGTCAAGCTGCATTCAGTATTTTTTGTGACAACCTAAGAAACTGTCTTCTGAAATAAAGAAAAAACACCCAAAGAAATCTGAAGTAGGATTTTTTTTTCCAATATGGCCTTTTAAACCTATATTTAATTATCTACTTAGAGAAAATTCCTTGAGAGGTATTCAAATAATGGTTTTGCTAACCTGAATCACCTACTAAATGTGAGCCAAGCGTCCCAAGTCAGAGCATTTGGAAAGACCAGTCTCAGGTTCTTACTTCTGAGGATGCAGGCAGGCAGTGTGCCTGTTCTTCAGTCCTCGGATAAAACCTAGGCTTTCAAGTTAAAGGGGGTGGGAGTGAAGCAACTTTTTTATTTATTTTTACTAATGACCCATTTCCAGGAGCTTAGGCTGTAAGAAAATTGCCAAATATAGTGAAACTTGCAGTAAAACTCACTCAAGCTGGCAACCCGGCAGCTGGAGAAATGCTCAGTGGGGTTTCTGCCAAGGAACGCGTCCTAGATTATTATGTAGGAGCATGGAGCCTTAGATGCATCAGTCTCTGGGGCTTAGTGGAAGGTCAAAGTTATCTTCTATGCATCTGATATCTAGTCTCCATGCTCCATCATCAAGTTCAAGCTTCCTGGCATTGAAGCCAGCTATCGCTTTCCCACAGCCCACATACAGGTTGTCCGAGTGTGGGCTGACAGGAGGGAAGTAAAAATAGAAAAGAAAAGCTGCACCAGCTCTGACCCTTCACATGCAGACCTTCCCACCACCARTGGAAATGTTTAACAGAGCAACAATTGCCAGGGAGAATCTGGTTTCCCAGTGGCAGACTGCACCTTGCAGGTGGACCTCCCCCTAGCCAACCTGCAGCAGCTTTTCCCAGGAGCCATGAGAGAGAGGAGCTCTCACTCTGACATGCCCTGAGACTCACCACTCCAGCCAGGATTCCCTCACTAATTTCAGGTCATGGGAGACAACCGAACTTCTGTCTTTTCCAGAGAGGTATGAGCTGACCACAGTCTTGTTATTCTAACTGAGGGTTTCTATAGAAATGTGGTGCATACCACTTCATGTGGGATTCAGTACAACTTTAGTGTAAATCACTTCCAGGCTCTTTAATCAAAACTACAAAGGGGCAGAAGTGTCGGAGTTGTGTGAAGACAAGCAGTTTTCACAACTCCAATCACCCCCCACAGCCTCTCAAGGAGTGTCTCACAGAGCCCTGTACTACCTGTACTCAGCCTTATCTACTTCTGACCCCTTTTTTCGCCCTTTGCTCTTGCCACACCTTTGCTGTTTCCTGGTCCTGCTCACAGCAAGATGCAAAGGTTCAAGGCTGCTGAAGTTGCTGCAATTGCCATTGGAGCTTGGTTCCACCACAGCAACCAGGTGCAGAAGCCACCACTTTGGCCACAGTCCCTAGCAAGCCCTCACACACAGTAAAGAAGCAGATGGAGTATTTTCACTGCCCTTGCAGATCTACTAGCTGGGAGTTTTGGCTGGGTTTTGGTCGTATTTCAGCTGCCACAGCACTGTCTCTTGATACAGATAGCAAAAAATCCGCTTGTACCTGCACCAATATAAAACCACTGGAAATATCCAAAACAGTGCAAGTCACTTTTCCAAAGTTTATGCCACTGCACAGTCATGGAGGGATCTAGGTTTGCGCAAACACCACCCCAGCAGGCTCCACTCTTCCATCTCAGTAGTTCCTCTGCAGATCCCACCACAGAGCTGCATGTGGTTTTTCTGTGCTACTTTTGTGCAGCTCTCCTCCCTCTCACAAACTGCAGGTTGCAGAAGAACTGCAGTTKTTCCCAGGGCATCTGACCACCATGAAGGTCCCAGGAAGCTGAATGCTGAGCAGACTGAAACATCAAGCTGGCTGGAGATAAAAGCCATGTGTGGAAACAAGGTGACCAGACTGATGGCCATCACTGACTTGCACATCCTCCACTCACACATAACCACTTTATTAAAGTATTTAGTTTTATTGCTGCAGTGAGGCCAATGAGGAGGGAGTTGTACACCAACGCAGGGAGGAAGAAGCAGGGGCTGGGGAAGGCTGTGGCACTGGGCCAGGAAAGAAGGAAGCCTGGCTGCAGGGCAGCACAGAGGCCAGGAAGGCAGAGAGACTGAAAATAAACTACACCCATAGTGCCGGTGGAGGAGCAAAACAACACCTGCCAGAGAGGCAGTGACACCTCAGCACCACAGGGATGAGAACTGGAAGTGAAAACTTCCTCCCAGCAGAATGATCACATCCTTCCCTTTGGGGAAGCAGCATGAGAGCCTTGCTACTGCTGAGGGAAGGCTCTGGACTTGAGCATCCTACCCTACTCCTCCCAAGATGGGAAAGAGGCTGCCTCATTCCTTCAGCAGATGGGAAGCCCGGGTGAGTGGCAGGGCCCACGCTGTGTCTTCCCCCCTTATTCTGGACAGCCAGGTCAGAGTGCTGCTTCCTGCCACCCCTGTGACTGGGAAAGGGGACCCTGGAGCACTGACCCTGGTCATTGCAGGTGGAGCACAACCTTTGCACCAGGGCACTTTAAGACTGAGCTTTGCAATAGACCAGCACCCAAAAAAGTTGCACAGATTTCCCCTGTGAAGGTTACTTCACACCCCATGCAGGGATGCTCCAACATACGGGCACAGATGGTGCCTGAGGACACACAACATGAGCAGGAGTTTATGTCCATCTTTGGCACAGCCTGGCTTTCTGTGGGACTTATTCCCCACCCACAGAACAAGGTTTTAATCCCAATCCCCCCTGCAAAAGCAGAGTTCAGGAGCAGCCTGTGCTTATGTTCTGCTTTCATGTGTAACTGAACAGGATGGCAGGAACCTCTTAATGCACCAAAACAAGACATAGAGACACAGAGAAATGGATAATACTACTCAGTGTTTAATAAAACAGAAGAAAAAAAATCCAGCCAACATACATAATTGTATTGGATTCCCCTCCCTCTTTTTAAGGGACAGCTTTTGATACCATACTTGCAAAAACACATAATTCAAAAAAGGAAGGAAGTGTTTTGAGGGTTTTTATTTAAAGCTTGACAGGATAAACGAATCACAGTCTCATTAAATCACACAAATCTCAGGCTGCACTCAAGACTAAACCACGAGAAATAAGACGTTACAAATCCTCATGCAGTCCTACACTTCCAGCACAACAGCTCATTTTATTTCTGCTCTTGGCAAGGTTAGAATAAAAGGCTTCTTTTCTTTGCTCCATAAATGTTTTTAGATGCTATATTACTTGAACTTAGCACAGCAGTAATTGCCCTGAAAAAGGGCAATCTGAATTGCTTCCTTAAAGAAGGAAACATTTATAATAACACACACATGAAGAGAGAGTACAGTTACAAAAGACCTGTTTCAATCTCATCACAAAAACTTGACCAAATTCACTCACTCTTCCAGGCAGAAGTGATTGGAGAATTTTGATTTTTCACTCTAAACCAACATTTCTGAGATATACTAATTATCCACATCTCAGTGTAGTAGTGTATTTTTCATCTGCCAAGTATGTTCTTACTGTATGTTTCTAACACTGTAGGCACCGCTTTCCTTTTAATTACTAACTTCTTTATTGGACTGTAGTTTGTCTTTTTACATTTGTTCCAGAAAGCAAGCAACTCAGCCCTTGTTTAAAAACTCTAATATAGAACAATGTTAAACAAATTGTTCCCTGTTTCTCAGCTCTATCTCAGTGCCAGTTCCCATTTGTTTATGTTAGCAAAATAATTGTAGGAGGATATTTAGAAAATTATCATTGTTTACATCTCATTTCTGTATATTCATATATATACATATAAACAACATGCCTCTTATGTGCTTATTTGCCTTAGTCTAAAAGCTTGAGTAAAAAATTTCACCCTGGAAGAAGGCTTGCCAAACTGAAGGATGAAGTCAGTTCAGCCCTTTGTTACATTACAATCTAAAAATGAAATTTCCTGGACTGCAACAATTTTCCCCTCTTTTTTGTATATTTTAATACTTAACATGATTATGCTGATAATAAGCCAACCTACACTAGCTGGGGTATTTTGGTTGGCTTCCTAAAACAAAATGAAGTGGTGTTAGTATTTTCCCCCCCACCTCCTTCTTTCTCTCTCCATTCTGGCACKGTTTTATGCATGGCTGTGGGCAAAATTAGTTTAAACTATGACTAGCTCAACAGAAATCTCTTCTGTGGGGGATACAGCTGTTTCTAACCTGACATGAACCGCTGGAACCTGAATCCTATCTGTCTGGAAATTTCACAGAGAATCAGGATCTCTAACAACTACCAGCATGAAATTAGCATGAGCAATAGTGATGAACCAAGGTTCTTGGCTGGGTGCTTCATCCCCTTTGTCAATCCTTGATGCCCATATGCAGCACACAAGATATCTTTTCCCCCAGCACTTGCCATCCACTCCCTACAAATACAACTGACTTTTACAAGATGGAAGGTAGCACAGAAAGGATTAGGTTCTCTGAAAGCTCTGACACCATTAAAACAATGAGACACGGAGGTAAGTGAGAAGCAATACAGAGCTGGCTAGCTCCCAAGATTATTTACATTAGTTGTTTTTGTTAAAAAAGTGAGAAGGATRGCATAAGATTGAGACCATCCTCACTGGATATAACTGTAGAATTATCATTTGATGGTAATTTTCACCATCATAAGAGACAAGAAAACCTAAAACCTTGTATTTTGAGACCCACAGGCTACTACTGAGTCTGTGAAAGAGTAAATACTTTACTTTCCAAGATACTTGGTAGGTTTTTTTGGTGCCTTTATCTCTAGAGCAACCTCTCAATTTAAATACTGACCTTAAAACCTGAAGCTAACCAATATATTCCCTTCCTTTGATTGTTCAAGAGGTGGCATAATCAAAATTTTCATTAAAGTATTTCTTAATATTTCAAATACTGGCTATGCATTTCTTGATTTCCAGCCAACAGAAAGGCCTTTGAAATACCACCAATTTCATTAAAAAGCCCTCCTTCTAACACTGCCTTTAAGCATCCAAGACATGCAAACCCCTGCTTGCCTTTTGCACACTCTATTTAGAAGATGTAGACTTATCTGCTGAGAAGGTGCCGATGAAGTGCATCCTCTTGCCAAGCACAGAGCACAGCCATCCTCTCACCAAGATGTCAGAAACATCTGAAACTCTCCCTCTCCTCTCCTCCCTTGCTGCACACTGACAAATCAGCATCTATGGGAACAGACACCCTCACACCTGCGGTGAGGGGCACGTGGGGTGTGCCCAGCCTGCCCTAGCAAGCCCACCTGCTTCCTCTCCCAGGGAGCCTCTTCTGACACAGTGCTTGCTTCTCTTCTGGCTCATGCCCTTCCCAGGAAAGAGGAGTATTCCCTCACCATGGCACCATTTGCCATTTAGGAAACCTACTGGCAACACTCAAACCAACCACTGGCAGAATTAGGAAAAAGGTTTGCAATGGTGGAGTTGAAACATTTATGTGATTTGACCCTTGCCTAGGATAGGACAACCCCAACCCTTGCCTGCAGCTTTAAGTGCTAAAGGCACGAGGTAAGTAATAAAGAAAAGCAAATTCACTGCCCTAAATCAATCAGAAGAAGGTTTTCTCTACCAACATGAAAAGAGATTTGTGAAAAAGAAATCCTTGTTTTAACATAGATTGGTTCCTCAGCAACACCCGATCCTATCAAACATTTTGCTAAAGGGGTTTAGTCTTCCTTCAATCCCATTCAGACAGTAAATAAATAGGGGAAAATGTTAGTCTGATCTAAAAACTAATGCTTAACATTTCTAAAATTTTCAGGAATTTTGCTTTTATTTTCTGATTTACATCCATACTTMTAGCCAGAGTCTTAGTAGAGATGTTTTACCAGCAGTTAAAACTACTATAGCAGATATAGACTCTGCTACACAGGATGACTGCAAGCAAAGCAAAATTTTCCTACTTTCATCACACTAGGTTGTTAGGTCTTTTTAAATGTTGGAGAAAATGCATTGAAGCTCATACTAAAGATGAGCATAAAAATGCAAATAGATATATTAGTAGCAATCATAAATGATGTCAAGCAGTGACAAGTGTTGTTCTGGTGTTCAGCTGAGTTCAATCTGCTCCAAACTCTCAAAATTTTCAATATCTAAGCAAAACCACTCTGTTGTGCTTGCTCTGCTCCAGGAAAAGAGTAGAATTCTTACAAATCAGTATTTGGACGTGCAGCAGTACAGCAAGTTGCTGGCAGGACACCTGCCACCAGTAGTAAACCTATCAATCACCAAACCTGGTTTGGTGAATTGATTAAACCAAATTTACCATTCCAATAAAGCAGAAGGAAATCTATATGGGAACAGTAATATTTTAATCCATTTTAATGCATTATATAATTTCACAGTACTTCACAGTAGTGACATTTATTATATAAACCCTCCAAATGTGAAACCTGATAACAGATCCAACACACCCTGGAGGGTCATGAGAGACACCAGGTTATTCCCAGGGGGTAATGGCAGAACTCTGTGAGCTCCCATTATCCCACCAGTGCCTTGATGCAAAGCTACAGGAGAATTCTGTAGCACCTCAGAATTAACAATTCTAGGTAGGGGTATACCAAGATTTTAAGATGAATTTAGGAGCAGCTGTTGGCCAGTCTACTTACAAATCACATTTATTCAAAGATTTCTTGTACCTCAAATTCTGCTTTTCTACTTAGAGCCCAAAGCTGTGAACAGTAACAGCCACATAACCTGGGATTTTTGACTTCAGCATAAGAAAATGAGTACCACTGAGCTTTTCTCAAACAAGAAGGCAGACAATACGTTATGCCCAACAAGAACCAAGAGAAATATTGTTTGAAGCTAGATGGGGAGCGAGGAGTGAGTACTCACACCCACAGATCCGAGGTTCAGCTCTGGACCCAGAACCCCACTGAGGACATTTGCACACAAGCAAGATCTCACAATCTGGATACTGTCAAAATTTTTTCTAAATATACTGTGCTATTACAGATTTTCTTCTATATTAACTACTTCTTCAGATTTCCAAACCCTTTCAGATTGCTCCAAAAGCAGCAGAAACTATTAACAGTAAATTAATTTATGATGAAATGGACTTATCATACTAACTAGAGATAATTTTTTAAACTTTAATTGTTCAGATTTGATACAGCTCTTTAAGAATCCTATCCAATGGGCTTTCACAAATCTCAATGGATAATATTTATCTGACTTATTTACTAATTACTTCCAAATTACAAGTGTCCCTCAGGTCTGAATCATTTCTGCTGAAGGAATGAGCAGATTTTTATACCATGAGGGAAGATAAATTAAAGGAGAAGAATTTGTATGGTTCAGATCAGGCTAATGGCAAGTTTTATTTCTTTAAAGTGTTTTCTAACTTTATCACCACATGCAGTTAACAATTTGTATTTGCCACGTCTTCTATGCAACTGCCTTGCCTAGATCTCCTAGGGTTTTATTTAGTAAAAGGAGATAATCATTAAAAGCTATGGCAAAAGCAGTATTCCAGACTGCAGATACTGTAAATGTCACAGTCTCCATAAACAAACTGAGCGTGGACAAGCACATGAGGAATAACCATGTATTTTCAAGACACTTAAACAGAACATGCCCAAGGGCACAGTATAGAGGAGCCCATGTTTCCATCAGTAGGTAACATATACAGTCTCTTTTCCAGGAGCTGAAGAATCCAACTTTATGTGAATTCTAATGCATCACTTTTCTGCCAAGTACAATTGTACAAGACAGGCACACTTCAGTTTAAGATCAATTCACTTGGCTTGGGCATCAGAGAATCAGAGGAGAAAAATAGACTTTTAGTGTACAACATTAGTGCTCTAAAAGCATTATCTTTCTTGCAAAAATAATATTGTTAATATAATAAATACTTTATGTAGTTTATTTACTGCTACTATTTCTCCAGCATTTCAGCCAGTGACTGAAAACTCCAGATTACAGCAGTGTGTCTCCTCCAGCATCACCTTATCACTATAAGCACCTTGATTTCCAAAATTCAGAAGTAGTACCTCTATTCTGAACTCCAAGATCTACAAACCAGTCACATTGCTATAAGCCTTGACCTAATTTCTCTTTCTCTTGATGACACTTTTATTTAGCATGCCTGTTTCCAAGTCACTTGACATTTTCCCTACGTACTTTGCCTACATGGGAGTTGTAACTGTCTTCTTTTGTAACCCTACTTCAGGCTGGCAGAAAATAAATGAGGAGAATCTTTTGCTTTAAAAGATATCACATTTTAAAGAACATTTTGTTTAGGAACTCTAAATGAAAGAAATATGAAAAGTATTCTTTAGAAAATAAGTAAGAAAAATCAGAAAGAGGGTTAAAGCAACTCAGTCAAAAAGCAAACTGCTGTGGGAAGATGCCTTTACTTTCTTGAGCTGGATCAGATGTCTATCTTAGCCGTGCTGAATTTCTCAGCAGTCAAGGCTATGAATTACTATTGGCTGCTTGACTGGTTAACCATGGTGCTGGTATGCCTGAGACCTTCCAAACACAGCAGGGTTATTGCAGCAGTAGACAATACTATAATATTGCAGCATTACAGGCTTTGCAGTTTTCTGTTCCTTCTCTCAGCTTGTGCAATGGGTTTATGACACTCCTTGGAAACTTTCATCTGGGAGCACGGGATGGAGCAGCACCAGCAGTAACTCAAAGCTTTGCAGCCCTGCAGCCTGAAGAGTGCAGATATACTATTTCTAGAAACACCAAGATAAAAATTCTTTAGGGTGACTTCCTCCTTCAAGATCCTGCTAACCAAAGAAATCATGCAGAGAGTCACTATGCAGGCACTCCAATGCCATGCAGTGAAAAGTGTCTGAGCTAACTTAGGAACCARAAGATGCATCCTTATATCCACACATTTTGCTTTGCACTTCCCCTTTGATGGCTCTGGTTTTGGTGCTATTATCACCTGATGAATTCTCAAGGCACTTTCAACTGCAATTAGTTATTGTTTCACAAAAACAAAGAGCCTAATGTCACACAGGACAGAAGCGAAGTTCCACACATACTGTGTGCTCTACCTAGTGCTAGTGTCCCTGTTTATCTCATGATGACCTTGCAAGAGCACTATATATTTCAGAGACTGCAAGACTTAATTATTTTAATTGCGTGGTCCAGAAGTTTTCCATAGGGTTTCTCTCGTGCTTGAAGCTTTTGCAGACAATAGTGGTATCACTGGTTTAAGTAGCTGTGATCACATTACCTGCACCCTTCTCAGTGGCTGCCCATATAGAGGCAGATTGATTTTTAGCTGACTCTGATGGTCTTTTCAGTGCTCCTAATAATAAAAGGCCTGAGCAAATAGAAAACCTACTGATCGCTATTTTATGCAGATACCCTTTTACAAGAATTAACCCATTGTAAACTAATGTGGGAATTGTATTTTTGGTGTGGGGTGTGTTAGGCAAGAAGCAGGCATGCCCCTCTGCTACAGCTGCTAGCCAGTATCAGCACAGATGGCAAACAGGACAAAGACTGGCCTTGCACAGGCACACAGAGCACCTCCTGGCCCCATCGGCTGCAGAGCTGGGCAGGTGCTGAGTGATCCAGCCTAAAAGGCAGCCCTAGCCAACAGTGATGCACAGCACCCTGWCTCATCAGGAGCAGCATCTCCTCACTTCTGCCAAGTCTCTCCTGGAGCTTTATAACTTAAGCCCCAGAAAGAAAAATACAGACAAGCAGTGACTTCAAACACTCTGAGCCTCTGCCTCAGGGTGAGGGCTCCTTCCAGCCTGACATCTGTTCCAGCCCTGCTTGCTCTGTCTATACAGTGGCTCAATCAAACTAATTCAATGTCTTGAAATACAGCATATTTAGAGACCTTTGCTCATTTGGCTCCATCCAGCAATAGCAAGTATCTGCAATAGCATTCTGTGGTCTTCTCATCATTCAGAAAACAGCAGTCAGAGCAGAGGAAAGGGCTGGTGCACAACCAAGTCTCACCCTGGTACAGAAGTCACTGCTAAGATGCCTCTAACTTGAAAAATAAAAGGCACTTCCAGGCCCACAAACATATTCCCTCTGTTTTCTAATGCCTGTCTGAAATCTTGCAATTTTGAAAGCTAGACATTTCAGCTTACAGATTTTTAGACACAAGGAAGAGCAACTCAAAAGCACACATGGAGAATACTGATCCCCACCTTAGGCCACTGCCACCCTCGCAGCTTTCCACAGCAGGAGCTGCCACTAGGGAAACCCTAAATGCCAAGCTGGCCATCAATCAGAAACATTTTTTGCCTCAAGGTCAGAGTATAACTAGGCCAACAGAGACACTCTTCTACCGAGCACAGAGGGAAAAGCTGTACTAAATAGTGATCTCTCAAACCAGACACTCCAAAAAGCTCTCAGTGACAGTACAGTGGCAGTAAGACTCTAAGTGCAAATCCTTCTCCAGCAGGTACAGGGCTAATGCTTCTGCCTTACCACATGTGCCTATAGCCAGCCATGCACACTTTGGCTCCAACCTACACTGCTCTGAACTTACCCTTGGAAAAAAACCAACCTTGAAATAAATAGCAAAAATAGAATCAGTCTGAACAAGCAGTGAACAATGACAATGGAATGAATATTAAATATGCACAAATATTTCTAATGGAGAGATTAGCTTTCTATAACAAACTCTGGCTTTAACTTTCATAACTTCAACAAAGTAAAACCAGTCACATGAAATTTTAGTCATGGTCTCATGCCAAGGAAAGCTCCTCTGGAAAGTTTGAGGTAGATCAGCCAAGTCATCTTGAAGATATGAGAGTTCCTGAAAAGTGAGGTGTTCTCCATTTCTTGGACTGTTCCCTAATTTTTTTTGGCCCACCATAACTTAAAAATGGTTGGCTTACACATTCCAAATTTGCTTGGCTACTACTGGTGCCTGTGCCTAGTTGCAGGCTATTTTATTACTGAATGTGGGTCTGTGCACACTCTGAGCGCTGCGGCTGTTAACACAATACATTGGCTTGTGCGTGCCGCAGGCAAGCCAGCCTGACCCGCTGCAGGCTCCTCCATCACCTCATCAGCTGTGCTCAGAAGGCAGCCCAGAAACCCAGGACCCTTCCCTCAGGTCCAGCTGGGTGTAAGAACTTGGCTGGAYTTTACAGATTCCATGGGGAGACATTCTGTCAAGCTGGAGAGGAATGGTCCTGSGGTGCTTCCCATCCTTGCCAGTACCAAAGTGCCTCTCTTGGAAAGGTGAGCAAACACCAGACCCAGATGGTTTCCTCTCCTGTTATGTTAGTGTTGTCCTCTTCCTATTCCTTCAATCCATACTTAGCCTTACTCTCTGATGAACCCAAAAACTTTTCTCAGTGAACATCCACATAGTTCCCAACACTTTCCTACATGGATTACTGATCCAATCTATTTCCCATTTCCATGCTGATTGCAGAATCTGTGCTGGGATCTGGGTGCCTCTTCTGAAGCAGATTCCCCCTCTCTGCTCCACTATCTTGGTCTCCACAGCCCTCTTCTAGACTAGGAGCCTTGTACACATAGACACAACATAGGGCAATAGACTTCTGGACAGGAACACCCAGGGGGAGCATTTCAGCCCTCAAGAAGCAAATTTGCTCCCCTGAGCAAACTTCTAATTTGCCTGATGAACCCTGAAAAGACTGTGGGTAAGGAATTCACTCCTGATGRGGACTGTTCTGTTCACAATCTTGATTCTGATAACAGATACTATGGCAACCACATGTATCACTTGACACAGCTTTCAGCATGGTCAACTACTTTAAACAATTCTCCTTAGTGTTTGATATTTCCTTTGACAATGACTATCACCTGCTACCTTGCCAAGAAAACAAGCAGTGCACAGCTGACTGGTGGTGGGAAACATTAGGCTATTAAAACACTTCCCGGTGAAGTATGTTTCTACATGGACACAGTGTTACAAAGAGACCCATTCTTTTTGAGATGCACACATGCATGACTCCCATTCACAGGAGCTATGCGAGTGAATCCAGAGTAAAATAGGCTCGAAAGTGTCTACATCTACCAAACACTGATCCCACACAGAAAGTGCCTTTTAAGAATGACATTTCCTTTGACCTTCTGCGTCTTACTTTGCTCTTCAAAAACAAAAGACTTTGCAATGACCACGACCCCTACATTAAAAGCCAAAACCGTACTATAATCACCAAAACCACCCATTAAATAATAATTAGCTACCTAATAGACAGTAAGAACAGGAAGTCTTTTTCCACATTTCTTATCCAATTAGAGATTTATCAGAGCTCTTTTATTTGTACCAACTTCAAATATCTGCTCTTTCACCTTTAAAATGCAGATAATCTAACTCAGAGGTGGCTCTTCTCAGCAGAGACCACACAATATTCAATCAAGTTTTACAAAATCCATAGGCCTGTGCTGGGCTGGCACAAACCTGCAGAGCACCAAGGAAAAGCTCCAGGAGGAGAACCTCTCACAGTCCCTCCCAGAGCTCCAGCCTCCACTGCCCTTTGGGAAGGGTGCTTCCCAGCTCCGGCCCGCCTGCCGCACTGTGAGCTAACGAAAAGAGCATGAGGAGGATCCACAGGCACTTTCCTCCYCCTCTCAACCCACAAAGGGTGAGTCACAGTCTGACCCTAACTTAACACTCAGGCTGTAAACTTACTTAACACTTGTAGAAGAATTTATTTTTTTCAAACATACTGATGGCAGCATATGGCCCATCGACAGGTTTATTATTATAAGACACTTTTTCCACCAGGTTATAGTCTTTTTTATAAACATATGTTTCAGCACATAATAAAACYCCTAAGAACTGTTTCTGAAATGTGCAGGCACAGAAACTACTTTTCAAGGTTTGTCAAGACAATGAAAGAAACAATGTTTAAAGAGACTTCAATTTTTCTAAAGGTCTTTCCCTAAACGCCTTTTAAATCCAAGGGTGCTTGAGAGTTATGCGTGTTTAAAAAAAAACAAAAGAAAGAAAAAGAAAAATGAGTTCTCTTTGTTAATGCCACATTCTTCTCTATTTTGTCAAAGCTATCATTTTTATACTTACTAAAACTTCTTCTTCCACTAAATAGACCTTTTAACTACGCTTTATATCAGAACATGTGCTTTATAGGTGAACGATAAGATTCTGAAAATTGGGTGGCATATCATAAAGGAAATGTCAACACCACATTGCTACAGTCACACAAACTCATTGCTGCAAAGCCACCCTTGATACTCTGTGCCCTTCAGCTGTGCTAATAAAGATCTGAGTGTGGAGTCAAGGTGGCTTGATCACAAACTCCCATCCATCTGTAAGACTGGATGCAAGTTAAATGCCTAAAAACAGGTCACGGCTTGATTTTCCTATAGGACGCATTTGTGTTCTTAARAAAGAAGGCTTCTTGTCTATGCAGCTATAATGCAATTTCTGTGCTAGCATCACAGTCTTTAGGGGGAGAAAAAAAAAGGCACATAGTGTACACTCCTTTATTTTAAAAAATCCTACACTCCTCTTATTCTTAATGCTTTCTCCCTAACATCTCACAATATATTTAGCCTGAGCATGCTTGATTTTAAAGCAGCTTCCTCAATACATCAAAATATGACCCAACTCGGGTATGTTTGCTGCAGCTTTGTTTCCTACCACCCAAGTTCATAGTGTCCTGTTAAGAGGAGCCTGCAGCTAGAACACAGACTAGGATTCACTGGGGTCTAGACCCTGAGCTCACTTAGAGGTGATATAAAACCTTTCACTAGTTTTATGGGACTGGATATTAGACCTGTGGTTCACTGAAGACACCAGAGGCCTTATAGAATGTATGATACCATATTCTAAATACTCCTTAGCACTAAAAAGGAACTTTGCAATCGCTTTGAACGTTTTTTTGGTATTTTGGGTATTTTGGGAAAGAAAGAGCATTTCTTTTCCATGTATGTTTGTCCCCTTCCCCCAGTGACACTCCCCACAAAAGGCAGATGTTTTAAGACATTGGAAAAAGTAATCATACACAATTAGGTTMGAAGCTTAAAGAATAAAAATCTCTAATTTTATCATAGGCATACTGTTATAATTGTCATGCATGAGCTTGCATTCAAAGAAAACTCATTTGTTAAAATTAATCACTGACTTCTCAGCCAATTTGTCAGCTAACTACTACCACGTCTGGACATGATTAGCTAGCTTCACTGGGAGATACAGGGTGCCCTCTATAATGCTTCCACAGGATGAAATCCTAAACCCAGTAAAGCCTTTGAACGTTTTGCAAGGAACTTATTCACATGGAGCCAGGACCTCATGGATGCTGCTGTAGGCTCTACTTTTTTCTGCTTCCACAGCTTAAGCCTTTCTAGGAGAGAAAGGAAAACAGCTTCGACAATAAACACRCTCTTCCTCCACCAGCAGACAGAGCAATCCCGGGTCCCTGGGCTGCGTTTGGAAACAAATTGGCGGGATCAGTTTGAGGCAAAGATGAGGCATGATGAACGAGGCTTCTGACAAGGGGGCTGGCTCTGCTCATCTAATTGCAGTTGCTGCTCCTATGATGTGGAAACCTGCCTATTAGAAACCACATTTCACAGGTGACTGAGCAGCCATCAGACAGTAACAGCTTTCATTTGTTATTGACCTCCCTTCCCTGACRAAGGGAAAGGGTGAGTGGCCCGATATTCCATTGTCAGTCCAGAGCCACACATCTCCTGCTTTTTACAGTGAATTATAAAATATCTGCATTTTCCAAATTGTGTTGAAACACAATCTTAACTAGCATTTTCTCATCTAGGCACCAGCCTCACAAGAGAATGGCAAATTCTTCACTACTCAATTATGCAAAGTTTGAGGGCATTTTGGACTATTGTAGATTGTAGAGTACATCACTACATTTTTATACAAAGAAGGTATTTGCTCAGAACGTCGTGGGCAGATGTGACTTGGTATTTCACAGAGACAGGATCAGAGCTTTTGCTGAGACCCCGATATGACAGTGACTGGACCAAAAGTAGTCCTTCCAGTGATGGACAGAAAGACAACTTCACTACCAAAATTACATACAGAACTTAGCACAGTTACTTTAAACTAAGGATGCTATAAAGAGACTTCATCATATTTTACACCRTCCAGACCTCTGCCTCCATCAATGATATAAGGGGTTCAGAAAGAGRCAGAACAAATCTCCCTATCTTGCTAAGCCCTCTGTATCTGGTTGGCCACCTATCTTCCAGCCAGACAAATACACATCACATGTGACGAAGAAAGTTTCCAAAGTTAACAGCCATTTGGTTATTACAAAGATCTTGTGATCATACATCAGAGCATTCACAGTAATTTCACAACCCCAGCTATGTAACACCCTACTCTGGGATAGCATTGGTGCAATTTAGTACAATAAACAGGAGACTGCATAAAACCAGCGGCGAATCCTGCTCTGATGACAGCTGCAGAGCTATGCAATGAATAACATTTACTTTTAATTTACATTTGGATTTCTTAAGCACACCTTCCAGAAAGCCCAGTGTGCTAACACACACACAACCAGCTGTACGGCTGCATCTCCAGTGAAATGTAACAACAATCCAGGCTGCCACACCTCTCAGCTAAACTCTGTTCCACCTCCTCAGCTCCTCCAAGCCTCTGGCCATCTTCAGCAGCATGGAAGAACTGGCCTCCCCAAAGTGACTGGTGTCACAGAGGGCTTWGAAGGTCTGCAGACCAATAAGGTCTGCCAGAGCATCTGTCCCGTGCAAGCTCCAAGGTCAAGGACCCTCATCAAGAACACTGGGAACCACTCCCTGATACTTAACTCCTCAAGAGTTTATCCTTCTGCAAAGAGACAATCTCAGAGATGCATACAGCAAACAGAATGATTTCGGCATGCTTTGCCCTTGAGGTCAACTATTGAAGCACTGATTCTAGTCTATGTAAAATTTTCAGACCAGATAAAAAGAAATCTGAATTTCTTTACAAGATTACTTTTTTAGAAGTGTTACAGATCAAGAAAATCAGTTTTCTATGGTTGCACCTTAGAAAAAAATGGATCTAAAATACAAAATGTTCAGAAACTCAGTAACAAGTACCAGGGTTTTTTACAGGTATAATATGGTAGTTGTACTCAGCTTTTCACATGATCTTGCATTCTAAATATGTCACCATGAGTTCTAATAGAAGAAGATGGCATTTTTTGTGAAACTAATATATATAATTAAGCACATGAAGAAGGGCTTGCTGAATCTGAACCCTTTATTGTAAATCCTTTGTGGTGCTGATTTCATCCCATGCCACTCCTTTCACACTTTWAACATAATTTTCAATACATACAATGTCACTGGAAGAAATACTTTTAGCTTCAGTCACAATTTAAATTTTTTTTTAAAAGTATTACAACTTTCCCATTTGTGTCATGATTGACTGATACCTAAATATTAATTAGAGAATTTTAAAGAAGCTCAAAACACATTAACATATGAATGGCATGCAGAAAAATTGCTCTGAATTGCTACCAGCAAAATCAAAACACAACTGCTTTTAGTTACGCAAATGAAAATGTAGTGTCAGGACTGCAGAGAGCCTAAGAAGTGCAAAGTTCAGGGAAAAGCCATGTATGCAGCTGCTCCAAAAATAACCATAGTCAGATAAAAGTCTGAAAGCAATTATTTGGGGTGAATATTGTACACAGACCACTGCACTAAGCTTCTATAATTAAACAAGGCAAAAGTTCAGATGGCGCCTAATAAGCCATTTACTACATTAATTATATTCAAGTGTGGCAGTCTAATGCTTGGTAATAACTAACAACAGGGGAAACAATTTAAAGAAACTATCTGATGTTGTAAATTTCTCTCTTTTTCATTCATCAGTACCAATGTTGCCAGCCAGCCTTTCTAACACACTTGAAACACATCAAAGGGATACTGCTTAGTGTCAGGAAGAGCTATTTAAGGGTTGTAAACCTTTAGGCTGAGGAAGCCAACAGCCTTACTCAACAAAAATGATCCCTTCACTACAAAAGTAGCAGTAAAGTCAGATTTTCCATTCCTTGAAGCAAGTCCCTATGTCTTTGTTCAAAAGTTACAATGCCACAGGAGCAAACTTTTTTTTTTTTTGTAGTAGGAGCAGCATCTTAGAAAACCTTTGCAGATCAACAGATTTCCCACTGACCCTATTCCCTGGATTTGCATCCACAGTGATCACACCGCCCTTGTACACATCTGTGATTTTAATAGCATTTTCAGCAAATTCTTAACAAGATAATTAATATTAAGAGGTATGTAATGGATTTTGGCTTATTTTAATGCCATTAGTAGCTTAAATACATGGAAAATGAGCCTATACTATATGCCCAAGTACTTCTCTGCAGACTGCCAGCCAATTCCCTAGCAAGTAAAGAGAAGTTTCCAAATAATACTCAGAAAATTACTGCAGAGAGATTTGCATACTATTTCTGATGGGCCAGTAGCATTCCAACAGCTCATGTAAAAGTCAGCATGCCCCAATAGTTTATGCAGTAAGCAGCACACACAGCATCAATTCACAATGCAATTGTTAGGATGACACCACCAGGATGCTGTTYTACGTTATTTAACTAATCTGCAATTAAAAAAAAAATCTGTAGTATGGCATTTATTTTTTAATTTTGTTTTCTTGATTTTAAATTATGCACAAATTATGCTTTCTGATTTTACTTATGCGCAAGTCTTCATTTAACCTAAGAGGGCATGTAACAATCATTTTGCAGATTCCAAAGAACAAGAGATCAGATGAACACACAACTTCATCCATGACGTCTTTCCATTATGACGTTTACATATGCAACCCTAGCATCTCTTTAAGCTCCCCTTAAAAAAAATTTTGCAACATTTTCCCTATTGTTTGGCCTTTCTTTTCATATCCTTGGTAGAAAACACAAAACAAACCATAGATGTAGAACTCTGTAACCTTGCAAGAAACCTCTAACACTTTGTATACATCCTCCAACTCTGAATGTGGACAATGCTGGGAAATCCTGTCCTCTGCCCAGATGAAGTGTAGCAAAGAAAAGAGCTCTCTGACTACCACACCAGAAGTTTTAGACATCCTAAACTCAATCAGAGAAGACTTCTGCCTACAAATAGTTTGAAGTCTTCACTTACAAGATCTCAAATCCAGCATTTCCACAGCAAATGGCAAGAGGAGCCTGCCTCCTACAGCACAGGTGTCCACAAAGTTGTCAGCTGCAGAAATCAGTGTTGAATCCTTGGGTTTGAGTACACGGATGGGACTTCACCTCCAGACCCTTTATCACAGCTTCTCATTCAGCAAACATAGCACATATTTTCCCAATAATGCTGCAGTTGGTCTTCACAMGATACACATAAAATTAGCAGATATCCATGGCAGGATTTCCATCAAAGAGTAYTTTAAACAGAAATTGCCCATGAAAGAATAATACCTCTAAACCATACTTCAGATTTACATAAATAATAAAACCTCCTTAAAAAAAAAAAAAAACACAAAAAACTAAAAACTGCAAGAGCTCCATCTTTACATGGAAAAAATGTGGTAATTCTTTCCCCATACCCAACAGTCCCACACTATGCAAACCAATTGAATTATTCCCACMTAAGTTTTCCAAACAAGAAAAAGATATATACATATATATGTATTAGCATTACCTGGATGCAGACACCATGCCTGGAAAGTTTCATTGCAAAAGGGTTAAGTTCAGAAAGTTTGCAAGACTGGAAAAGGAAAATCAAATTTAAAAATGTGCAAAAACCTAAACCTTGAGGTTTGCCATTGCCTTCTACCTTTCTCTTAGCATTTCCCTCCACATCTGAAATGAGATGACTAAACGTTCCTCCAAGTTATCAGCTAAAYTACTTGAATGAATAACCCAACCAAATTTTTTTTCTAGTACCAAAAGAAACACATTGCCATAACAAAATAAACTAGAAATGGTAGTTGAGCATTAGAGACTATAACATTCCCGATAAATTATAAAACCAGACCACAGAAGTGATCCACACTGGTTAGCAGAGGTGAATTCGCCGAGACTTTCTTTTTTCCTTTGAGAACATCGATTTTTATATGCTACCACAGCTGCCTAACTATTGACAAGAGCAATCTGCAAAAGCAAACATAGAACTAACAGAAAAGCCTCGAAAAARAACCACAAAAAAAGGATCTCATTTGAATTCCTGGAAAGCGCTGCTCCTCCAAACGTATCTATTCAAGCTCTCTTGAGCAGTCGAGCCCTCCTAAAACACACCCCGCACGCTCCCCGCCCGAAAACTGTTAAGCCAAGAAGCCACTAAGCCATGCCACCGAGAGCCCATATGGCTTCACCTACAGGGCTCTCTTTCCAGCAAACGCTGCACGGTAGAAATCCTCCCCTTCCCCATCACCACCCACCTCCCAAAACAAAAAAAAAGACATATCCCAAAAAACCCGAAAAGARTAATAATGAAAGAGAGAAGCTCTCCGCCCGGGGTCGCCCCTACGTACCGCCGGGCGCTCAGGGCTCTCTGGGGGCCCTGCCCCCCGAGGTGCAGCAGCCGGGGCGGCGCGGGCGCTCCGCCTCGCCGCGTCCCACGCGGAGCC
>JACDOX010000189.1:411655-429353 GCA_014549065.1 Cardinalis cardinalis | reverse complement strand
CGGAGGGGGCCGGGCGGACATGCCGGGATTGCCCCGGGGCCGTGCCGCGCTGTCCCGGCTCATTGTTCGGGAAGGGCAGCGGCGGGAGGGGCGGGAGCTGMGGCGGGAGGGGTCACCCCGGCGGCGGGGGTACTGCCGCGCTTCCCGCCGCACGGGCAGGGGCTGGGGACAGCTCTGCATCTTGGCCGCGGGGGGGGAGTGCGCGGGGCCGGCGGCAGCGAGGCATCTCCCTCCGCGCCGGCGGGGACGGGGRGATGCTCGGGGATGGGGCTCTGGCGCTGCGCCTTCCCCTGGCGTGGCGCGGCGTGCTGGGGCCGCGCTGCACCTTCGGGCTCTGTGCTGGAGAAGTTCAAAGCGACAGGGAAGGGTGGGAGGGGCGCGGGCGAGGGGCCGGCAGCTTTCTCGCCTTGTGCCTGTGACCCCCGCCCGCCGAGCGCCGAGAGCCCCGGAGCGTTCCGGCTCGCCCGGGACTCCGGGGGCCGGCCGGGCACACCGGGTCTCTCTGTGACCGGTCCGGCAAGTTGAAGGCATGGTCCTTTCCTYAGCATCCCCCGTGAGCCGGGGCGCTGGGATTCCCACACTCACGCGGTGTGGAAGCCCTGCAGCCGGCTTTGGCTCTTTAAGATTAGGCTCTGTTAATTAAAGAAATATTTTAAGCTTAAAGGTCTCCTGAGAAGAAACACATTAACTCGCTAATAAAGCGAGTACAAAAACAATGCGAAACAGGGCTGTTGGATCAGCGATCACAAAGGAAAGGAGAGATCAGAGAGATGCTACCGGGGCGCGGTAAATGCGCGGTCCCGCCGCCGGACCCACGCGGCACTGATCGCTCCGCCGGGACTTCCAGTGTCTGTCCAGCGGCGCAGGAAAAGGGAAATGTTTTCCGTGCAGTCGTTGGTGTGCTTTCTCAGCTTGCTGAAAGGCTAGAAATACCTTAAAGCATATTTTACTTTTGGTTCAAATTTAATAGTAGTTTACTTTGCAAATAGTCGTCACTTACAAATAATTAGGATAATGACAGATAACCTTTTTTTTGTGCCGAGTCTGTGCCCCAAGATAAGCATCTGTGTAGATGCATCTGAGACTGAAGCTTCTTTGTGCCCGTATTTGTAAGGTGTAAGCTGATCGGAGCAGCATGCCTGCAAAAGGCACGCCTTCTAAGCTGCGAAACAAGTGGCGAAGTAAAAAGCCATTAGAAATAAAGGAAAAAAGGTGCCATTTCCTAAATTAAGAGGTGGCATCATAAGGATGTGAAAGGCAAAGCACAATCAAGAATAGGTTAACAGGTTAAAAAATATGATTGTTTGAAATGATAACACTTAATGCCAAAAGCAAATAATGTTTCAAAATTCTAGGTAAATTCATGCACTTACTTATTCCATTTTGAGGAATTTCATGAATAGCAAAGCAATTAATGAATAAAAAAAAATATTTTCCCCCAGTGTAGGACGTTTTGAAAAGAAATTTCGAACTTAGAGCTAATTCTAAAAAATAAAAATCCTTGTTAATCAATGTGATAGGAGAGCTTGTCTTACATRCATAAAGACAGCAAAAATTCTATTCAGGGACACTGTGATGTAGATCTATCCACAAACAGGTTTTTTTGGGCAACAGTGCTGCTTGAGGAATAGTCCTGTATAGCATTAATTCAGAAATCTAAATTTATAAAGATAGTGAACAGTTAAGGGATGCATATTTTCCCAGTAATTTTATTTTTTGTTCCTAGACTTGATGCATCTGTCTACAAAATGATGTAATATTGCATGCTGGCTCATGGAATAAACTATAAGCACGTGTTTCAAGAAACAAAGTGAAAGGTGGATACTGCTTACTCAATTTTTTAAAATTATATAATTAAAGTAGGAATCTAAATCTGTACAACTCTACAGACATATCCATCTGTTACTATTTTAAAATGCACCATTCTTTAGTAYGCTCATTTTAATATGCCAGTGAAATAGAACTTCAATTTGGAATAGAATGTAAATGAATAGCATAAATTAGGTGAGTATTTCAGGGAAGCTGATAAAGCTAAGAGATTCTACGTGAGAATCTGAGACGGTTTAAACACAGTATCAGAAATGCTTGTTGCCTGAAGACTCTCCTATTTTTTAGCCAAGCACTTACAGAATGGGCAGTTGGGTTGGTGATAAATAACGCTGGATGAGCATAAATTTTATTGACTGCAGTGGGAGTCTCCCCTATGCATCTAAATGTAAAATTTATCTGCAGAAGGCAGAAGGAGTTATTCTGCAATCCAATAAGGTTTGCTTCAGTCGTTGACATTCTGCTTTTGGCTTAGACTCTGAACTCCAAAATGGAAGAACTCTGCATCCTGTGTATTTCTGATCATTGGCCTGATTCTGCCTTCAATTTCAGCAGAGTAATAAAGAACAGCTTCTCTGGAAGCCAGAAGGTGAATTGGGATAAGGTCTGTGAGATCAACATCAGGTCTCCACGATGTGGGAGCTGCCTGGGGAAGGATTTTACATCAGAGGACATAGTAGTAATAGCTGGAAGTCCAGAATGGTAAAAAATTTACTTTCACATGTTTGCAGCTTGAAGAATTTGTCTTTTATATGAATTGATAGCAATAGGGTAAAGTTACACACAGTTGCTGTTGCTTCGTTATTGAGTTTGATGACTGGTATAGATGTATCTATCCCTTTGGTTTGTTACTGTGTTAGAGCAGTGCATATAAATAAAAGGGATAAATAACCTAATTTACTATGAGCAAGAGTAACAGTATATTAAAAACAGTGGCACAGAGAAAGCTTTTGCCTCTCCTGGAAAAAGTTCTATAACAGATCTTTGCAGTCATCACTTAAACTGGCAGGGACAGTACACAAAGATCCTTAAAGCCAGGCACAAGCTTATTTAACCTTTTCAGAATATATTCTTAGCTAATATGACTCCACTGATGGAAAAGAGAATTTTTCTCTTGACTCTACCAAATCTGAGTTTCACTCAAGTAATTGTAATTTTATTTCAGAACTTTTTTGGTGTTGAACAAATAACTACTATCAAGGTCACATGAATGAGTAAGCTCTGGGTGTCCACAGATTGTGCACCTCCCACTTCTCATGGTTCCCTGAGGTATTTTTCTGTTATCACTTCCAAAGGGAACTTGTTAGGTGGGTTCCCACTGCCTTCTGCAAACCCTMAAACATCTTGGGGAAGTGTACTTTCCCTCCTTGGGGTGGGAAGGAAGAGACATGCTTCAGACTGCTCCCTTTAGCAGTGAGGTGGTGAATCTCCAGCAGTGCTGMCTCTGGGTGAGGCTCTTCTGGCCTGGCATTTGGATCCTGCTGCGCCAGGAGGGACCTGCAGTTATCACACCATGATTTTTGTTAGTGCAGACCTGCATTTTGCTTCTAGTCCTCAAGCAGATTTTTAATTAGCTGAAAATACTGTTGTTGGTTTCTGCACACATCAGATGCATTTCAGCATTGCAGTTGTTCAGTTGCCTATGTGGATTTAGGATTGGAACCTACAGACCTCAATTAACAGCTCTCCCTTAGGAGAGAGAGTGGCCTGGTTTCTTTTTCTCATCATCTCATGGCAGATGATTGGCAGAACTGCTTCCTCTCCCAAGCAAGCTGTTTCTCTGCCCTTCAGGAACACCGTGACAAAATTCTCCCTGACTCATTGGAGAGGTGGTTTAGTTTCAGAGGTGTGTGCACATTTGGCTGTGCTCACAAGGCTTGTTACATCCTTGCTGATTGATGTCTGCATGAAGTTACATCCTTGCTCTGTGGATGCACAAAGTTTTCCACTTTTTGCTTGCACAGAGCTGGCAGGGGAAAAAAGAAGGGAAGAAATAGCCTTTGCCAGCATGGCATAGATGATGTCAGGAAGAATTCTGTGTGTATCCTGTTGCATGTGTGTCTGAAGAGCCAGCCCAGTTGCTGGCTAATGTTTTTTGTGTCTGGGCAAGGTGCAGTAAGAAACAGAATTAATTACAAATCCAGAGTCTGGCCACCAAGTGTGAGCTACACCATCTCTGAAGCAGCCCTGGGACTCAAAGATATAATGGACAAAATTTCTTTCCAATTTTCCCTGGTCTTGAAAGAAAGTGCTAACTTACTACTGACCTGACCTGCGTTAATAACTAATTCTTATCCTTCAGTGCTGGCTCAGATGTGGAAGCCAATAAGCAAAACAGAGTCAGAGCCTATTCTTTCCTTTCCTCTCCCTCATATTTGCCTTAGGAAGAAACATGGACTTCCATGAACTTTTAACAACTAGAGTCACCTGTCTATTTACTCCATGATACATGCAGGTCACCTCTCTGACTTCTCATCAAGTCAGTTTCATAAGAAACAGTATAGAGCTGAAATGAAAAGCCAAAGGTACCAGAGCTACCTTCAGCTTGTTTTTTTTTTTTTTTTTTTTTTTTTTTTGCTAGTGTCACATTATTGCAGGAGTCATCCCCAAGCTGTGAAAAAGGGTGGACTTCAGCTGCATTGGTAAAACAAGTGAGCAGCAGGGTTGGGACTTCAAAATCAGCAGGGCCAGGAACTCCCTGCTGTTGCCTCTGGTGCTCTGTCCCACTGACCTCACAGTCATCCTCCAGCCAGTGTTTTCATGGCACTGARCAAGCATTATAGGCATAGTCACACAGTTAAAATCACAAATGTCATAAATCTCAGTTTGTCATGTTAACGAGACCACAAACCCTACACAAGCAAAAGACTAGCAGCATCCTAAAGACATGGGCGGTAAAGTGTTCCTAAACCTGACTGCTTTGATGAACTTGAACAATGTTCTCATCCAACTTTCTGCTGAAGCACAGGAACTTTCTGTCCATTTTCCCACTGTTATTTATTACTACTGGCAGCACTCATTGCGTACCATGTGCCTTGACTCCTTGTCAACTTCTAGTGGAAGTTGAAGATGCTAAAATAATTTGTAGTGTTTGGGGAATTTTTATTAAAATCAGTCAATGCTGGAATTCAAACCCTGGATATTCCGTATAGGTAAATAAATATCTGGAGACAGATGAGTTTTGGAGCAAATTTTATACACAAAATTACATTGAATTAATCTCTGCCTGCACTCTGAGTGGTTGTGATGTATGGAGGCATTACTGAAGTGAGCGGGCTCTTTGGGCGAAAAGGTTRACTGAAATAAACGTGGATTTATGTAGCAGCTTTTTGAAGAAAAATAATGTACCTTATCTGCTGAATCATCAAGGTGGGAGAATGGAGAAAAAAATTGTGTTTGGAATCAGAGTTTTCTGAATGTACAGTGGAATACTTCCTTCCAAAGAAGAAATGCTGATTTGCCTGGATAGTGTTATCAGGAGGGAAACAGATACACACTCACTTCYCAAAATTTTGCAGGCAGAGAGGCTGCCCTGCCCAGCCTGGCCAGAGCAGCAGACACTGGCTGAGAGGCAGCCCAGCCTGCCAGAGCAAGGCAGGGCAGCATGCAAGGCCAGGAGCTATCCCTGCAGTCCAGGCAGCGCAGGGCAGCACAGCAGAGTGTGCACCTGCGCGGAGGAGAAGTTCTCTCCTGTTCTGCCATCTCTTCTGCTTCTCTGACCTCCTGCTGACCCCTGTCTGATTTAGAGCATTTGTACCTGAAGGGATCTAGAAGATCCTTCCATCTGTCCTGATGACCACAAGCAGCCTGCATCTCCTTAAATTAAGGGTTTATCAGACATAACCAAAAAGTCAGAAAATAGTATCCTGATACCAGTTGATCAGAAGGCACTCATGAATTCACCCTTAGTGCCTGCTCCCCCTGTAAGTGTCCCTCCTAGTGTTGTCTGGCCAACAGCATTTGCAGTTCCAGGGCAATGTGCAATGTTCCTGTGGATGGGATTCACAGACTCAACCAGAATTGTGCCTTCGCAGAAGTCCCATACACTGGTTTTGGCTGGGTAGGAACTGCTGAAGAAAGTTCGTTTTCTTACAGGAAAGACTTTATGCTTTAAAAATGGGTCATCATTTTCTTCTTGATTTAAAATGCAAAGGCTCTTTCCCAGGAGCAACTTGGTTGCTGGCTGTTCTTCGCTCGAGAGCTGGTTATTGCTAGTTTGTTGCTACTCTGTTTCATGTARCTTTGCATCTGGCCTGGGAAATGCTGCCTTGGTTTCTACTGTACACAGCCTGAAAAAGCCTCCTGGCATTGTCTCTGCTGCAAGGGAGTGCGGATGGATCAGTGGAGCAAAGCTGCTCTCATCGTGCATACTYTCCTAATGCTTTAAGACAAGTAAAGAAACATGAAGAGTGCTGTGGTTTAATGGTGGTTTGCATACATACAGGCGATGTATCATACATTAAATATGCAGATACATTTTTAAGACAGTTGAAACCACAATTAAAGTACAGGGAGGTTTAGCCAATTAGTGTTACAAAGTGAGTTAGCAACTTTTAGCCTCCACTGTTAATAGGAAGAGTCGGCAAAACCTGTTCCTACCTTGCTTTGGTATTTTTCACTTCAGAACTTTACAGTGCAAACATTATCTGGTTTGTTTAAATAACAAAGGCAGGAGTTCTGCCGTCAACATGGGAAAACAACTCTTAGGCTAATTGATYTTGTATTCCTCACTTTTTTGGATACACCAAGTACACCATAGAATTTTRTCCTGCTTTACTGGGCTCTTGACTTTACTGGCTCTTTGCTTGTATTGCAGTTACTTTTGCAACAATGTTGCTGAAATTGGTTAAATAGAAGCTATTGTATGAGAAACGAGAAAGGAAATAGAGGCATATCAGAAAAGTTGAGTTTTGAAATGGTGTCACTTTTCTACAAGGAATAGGCATTGAAAAGACAATTTTAATTAAAGTCTTTATTTTCCAGCATATTTCACAGTTTAAAGAGAATAAACAGTAAGCGCTGTTTTACCACCCATTTGGTGATAAAATTTAGTCTTTTCMTGAAAAAAAATACTATGGCCATTTAGTGCAGGGAATCTTCTCCTCCTGTAGATAGCACCAGGTATRAACAGGAGGAGCTCTGTCCTGTTGTCAGAAGCTAGGTGGCATCCAGGCACCTGTTACCGTGGCTCTAAGATCATGTCCCTTTTCCTGATTCCTTTGCCCATCTGACATTGCTTCAGTTCCTGTCCCACCCAGGTCTTTCTGCACAGAATTGAACTTTAATATTTTTGTTTTCTATGCTCTTGTTGAAGGAAGTGGAAGCTTTTCTCTCTCGATCCTCCCCTCCAAACCTACCCCTTTGATGTTCTAAAATTTTTTGAAGCTTTCTTGCTGGGCTGATACCCTTCTCAAATTTGCAGTTTGCTCCAAGACAGAAATATGTGTTCCAAAACCAAGACAGTTTATAGCACGAGGTGGGTCAACTTGCTAAAATCTTACTGAAAAAGTTGGAGATCAGTGCTTGAGAAGCATTGTTTTATTTTTCCAGTTGTTTACAAGACTCAGAGAGAGGCTCTTATGGTTCCAGTGTACGGGCCCTCTTCCGTCTCCCAAACATTTATTTTAGCCACACAGAAAAGGTGGCAGGGAGTTGGAAAAGGAAAATTAATGCTACCCTYTGCTGGAAAATGGAATTTTGGTTTGAAAAAAGAGAAAAAAATCAAGGCAAAATKTCAAGACTTTGTTCTTAATCAAAGTGAAACAGAAGCTTTTTGAATAGGTTCAAGGGAACACATGCTTCCAGAAGAGCCAGTCATCACTGTACTTTTCTGAGCTGTGGAAGATTTCAGGTGTATATTCTTACTCTTCCTCGCAAGGAGCAGGCACTTGAAACCCCTATCCCTTCCACTTGGACAGCTTGTGGCTTCTGGCTTGCCCCCAGTGAATGCCTCTCTTTCCCTCTGGATTTTGAACAAGAGTCTTGAACTGCAAATGGAAATTTCATTGAAACTGATGTCTTTCTATTTTCATTAAATTGTCATTTCCTGGCAAAAGTAACAGTTTGGAAAATTCTGACAAGATTGACTGACAGAGCACATACAGCTCTCAGAACAGAGGGGATGCTGAAGAAAATTATTTTAGATCCAAAGTCTGTTCTTGGCTTCAGAGGCAAAACATGGGTGCAGCTGAGGGCACACACCCTTTGATTTTCCAGGGAGGTAAAGCATTTCTGTGAACAAGTGAATTGAATATTGTGTCCCTTTTAGTGCAGTGATGATTKCACAACTCTGTTTATTCTCTGGGTTTTTTTCAGTTCATCCATCATTCACAGCTCAGATTTCTACACTGATTTCACCAAGCTGGTTTGCTGTATGATGCAAAATGGAAGTCAAGTTAATTTCGCGCTCTACCCACCTCAGTCTGATTAACTCAAATTAAATTTTGTGCTAATAAGTCTGAGTGTGTGACCATAATTGGAAAGCCTTGAGCTCCTCTGACTGCAGGGAAAGTGCTGTTTTCCCCTGCATCATGAAAACATTTCAATCATAACATCTGGGAAATTTGCAACAAACAATGGGATCAATTTGAGGCTTCCATACAAAGATTTTTCTGTTTCTCATGAGGGACCATGAATACATATCTGTGTCAGATTGCAGATCTCAGAACATTTGGCCCATCTGCTCACCAGAGGAAAACTAAAGAAGCAGGGACATTCACCTATTAAGAGAAAACTGCAGAACATCTGTGTTTCTCCATTACATGGAAACCCTCTTGGACTAATAAGTGGCTGTATCTTAAATAACCAGACAATTACTTAAATCTGTTACAAAAGTCTGAACCAGTCAAGTCGGTGGGAAGTCTAGCTAAGGTTGCAATCACTCACTAGCATTCTTTTTGGAGAAAAAGGGAAAAAACCACATAAATGAGAGCTGAAAGATGGAAGACAAGGCAAGGCAATGCGGGGCAAGGCAACGCTTGGCAAGCTTTGATCTTATGATAAAGAAACTTTCAGGATGGCAAGGTGGACATGAGTTTGAGCTTATAGCTCTATAAGATTTATATCCTTCTTGTATTTGCTAAGGCAAAGAGCTAC
This sequence comes from Cardinalis cardinalis, assembly GCA_014549065.1. NCBI lineage: Eukaryota > Metazoa > Chordata > Aves > Passeriformes > Cardinalidae > Cardinalis > Cardinalis cardinalis. The sequence continues at coordinate 420,431 of JACDOX010000189.1, read as the reverse complement.
TGTTTTTCTTAACCCCAGTAAGACCTTTTGCTCCAATTATCACCTGGTCCCAGAAGAATAAARTCATAAATCCAAATTAAAACTTAGCAGGTGGAGTTTCAAAAAGTCTCTGTTCTGAGAAATCCTGATACCTGTGAAGAAGACCAAGAAAATKTGCCTGGTGCCAGAGATGATGCAGGAGCTCATTGAGATTTCAGCAATGTAGGAGCATGTAAATCTGGTTGGATTACAAACAAAGTCTAGAGAATGTCAAACAGGATGGAAGTAGTTGTAAATATACCTGCATTATAAAGGAACATCTACACCTCCTGATGGGAATTCATGGGGGTGTACACCATCCATGTGCTGTCTCCCATAGCAGCAGGAACATCATGACTGCACAGCAAGTTTATTAAGTATGAAACAAGCCAGCAAACCCTAATGAAGAGTTTGAGAGTCAAAAATGTCAGCACTCACCAGAGAGCTGTTCAGCRCAAGTTTTGAAGTCAAGCCCTGCTCTCTAACCTTGGGATCAATGGGGATTTGCTGTTATTTTCCACAGAGGTAGGATCAAAAGCAGAGGCACGATGAAACTGGAAGGTCTGTGGCACCACTTCTGTGTCTCTAACATATCTGAATTTAGTTTTAGCACTATGGAATGGGCCTTTCCTATTTGTCCTCTGTCTCTCCAACAAATAGCCTTATAAACAAAGCATTCTCAAAGCAGAAAGAACAGATTGTACATGGCTCTAACAACAACATGTTTTTTGGTCTGACTGCCCCATAATATAGGAAAATCAGAGCACAAAATAACTGCAAATAAGACAAGCTAGCCTACTTGTACGTCATTTCTATTGCAAAATGAAGCAATGGGATCTGGGCTTGTGTAGCATAGCCCTAAATTTCTTCCCTCCCTACTGCCATGGGAGTTTAATTTAGCCAGGGAGTATTGTCTRTGTGTGACATCATCTTGAAACAACAGCTTTAAAAGTGGAGACAGGTAATRTTATCCATTAATTATATTCCACATCTGTAAAGTGTATACAGTGCACTGTGGATAAATAGCACAACCTTTGGCAGGGAATTTCCTRAATATCTGTAGCCAGACTTCTCATTTAGAATTTTCTCATGGTTTTGTACAATGGGAGCAGATTGGTCTCTAGCAGTGGATGGGGAAAGGAAGGATTTTAGTGAGGAATGAGCATGAAGAACATGAAGGGGGCTCCATCTCCCAGTACTGTGTACTGCCACCCACTGTAGKGGAAGACAGCTTTAAAACCTGGTGCTTGAAAACATAACATACACCCAATGGGCCAACACTTACAATGGCATCTTTTTATCTTCTTTTTTTTTTTACACTAGGTATGAGAAGTATTTCTATTTTAGCAAATAAAAAAGCATGAACTGAGGTCCCAAGGATGGAGTTGCTACACCAGTAGTTGTGGATTGACATGTATATGGTCAGTCACGGTTTGACTTAGGTGCCTGCTGAGCCCCTTGCTTTAAGTCTTATGTTTGGCAGCAACAGGACAGTCACAGAGAAATCTCTTCAAGAGCTAAAGATCTTACCTGAACCATGGGAGACCCTCGAAGCATAGAGATTTCCTTCTGACACACAAGAGGAAATAGAACCCCAAGCATGGTGTGATGTTCTCCTGTTGATCTGAGTAGTTGCTGTTATTCAGGAGTCTGCTTCAAGCTGGTGGTGCTGTCTCAGAGGCTGCCAGTCTGTGCCAAGTGTGGGCTCTCTCCCACATCCAGACTGGCTAGAGAGGAGGCTTCAAGTCACGCTGCTCTGCTCTTTTCCAAGTGCTCCCACTCTCTTACTCCTCACACTTTGTGCCAGAGGATGAGGCAAGGATAGACTTCAACCCACTCAGGCTGTGGTATGCTTTTGAGTGGTTTGTTTGGCCTCAATAGATAAGTCACAAATCTTATTGTCATTGTGACTGGCTCTTGCTATATTATTCGCTTGGATGTTGTTGAGGGGTTTTTGAGCTAGGGATGTGACTGGGCTTTTAACAGTCTGTGGCATACAGGAATATGCATTAAGCCATTGAGAATATTTCATCACAAAGGAGCTTTGGAAAGAGCACGTCATACGCACCTGCCAAGAGGCATCTCAAATAATTGAGTTGATGATAGTGGAACAAGTAAACTCTTTATGAGACAGTGACACTGCRTCCAGCACACAGACGACTAACATTATAATTAATTAGTGCTCATAGATGTTTCCTTAGCACAGATGCTATGGTTTTCTGTGCTTCCTCTTTCACAGGGGAATGCAGGGGGATTGAAAATGCTCTGTCATTTTTGTCATGTCTTCCCTCTTGTTAATGCCTCACACAATTGGTAGTTTCAAGGTCACTTTATTTACTGATGATTCTCTGTCACCAACAATACCAATGTTGTGCTAAAATGAATCAAAATATATTTATTGCATTTGCCACTAGATCCCTTACTTTATCTCCATTCCTAACAGAGGTAAAATAGCAATAAGGTAAGTTCAATTAATATAAACATAAAATTGCTTGGCCAATGTCTTTTAGAGCCCTGATATTTAATGWCAAGACACATTATTCAAATAGGAATAAAAATATTTATAGATTGTGTTTTTCAGATTGGTTTGCAATAGAGGCAGCATGGGTAACGTATGATGAGATTCCACAATCACATTTCTCCCACACACCCTGATGGAAACCCTCTCAGCCAAACACAATTGCACACATCTCTTTTTTCAATCTGTGCATACGTTATTACTGTAGAGCTGGAAGAGCTGCATACATAAACTGCTCACTGCCCTACCTGCAGTAACAGAGCCACAAGTCATCTCTTGGATGCATCCATTTGAATTTTTATTATTTACATCATTTGATGAAGGTGGATTCCTGCCAGCATCCCATTGAAATGCAATCGTTAACAGATCTGAGTGTTACMAAGACTTCTGAAAAATAAGGTAAAAGCCTGGCAAGATAACTTGAAACCTCTAATATCTTTAAGTCAAATACACAACAACAGTAGCACATCTTTCTACCAATTTTTTAGGGTTATCCTAAGCTRAAAGAACAGGATGAAAATATTTTACTCTGATGATGCACTTGTTCCTTTCTTAGGTGTCTGGAACATGATGCAGATTTGTGTCATGTTGTATCCTAGACTGAAGTTCTCAGGATTATAGTACAGGAATGGCAGTTTTACACAASCTGAATGTCATATCCATATGTGCTTGAGTATGCAGTGTGCTTGTGGACAYGCTTGACACGATGATTAGCAGTTCTGCCCTTTATAAAAAAATCTCTGCCTGACAATTTTGCAAGGTTTGAGAGCTGTGACTGCTTATGGACTTTTGCAAGCATTATTTTGACTGGTGTACTGAAATTTTGCTTGGGCTTTCCAGTGGCATTCATCTTAGGAATAATCTCTGTCAGTGACACCTGGTCTCTTACTGACAAGGTGACATWAGTTCTGATGTGATCTTTACTTTCCTTAGCTTTCTTCTTCATTAAGGCACCATCTTTGGTCTATTTGCTACCCATGAATTGCTCTCATTTTGAAGAGTTATTTTTCTTTTACTCTTGCAGCATAATTTCTTGTGACAGCCACCCACTGTGTTTGTGGCTTCTCACTCATTTGCCACAGACTTTTCCTTCATTTGCAGGTGTAAAACCTCCACACAGGATGCAAACACTGACAGCTATGTTTTGATTTGGAATGGATTTTATCAGCACTTTCATCATCCCAATAGTTTTAGCAGTACTTTTTGCTTAGTTTCAGTCAACCTAAATGAATTCTTACTGATTTTTTCTCATATATTACTTAGTATTGGATCAATTTCATCCCTATAAATAAACACAGAATCCTTCATTAGCAAACGTGTCATAAACCACTCTGTGGGCTCCCTTTGGATCTTGTTCCAAGTCATTAAATTCATGGCTTGCCAATACTGGATTAGCTTTTTGGAGAGAACAGTTTAGATATTCAGCTAAAATCTAGCCAAGCTCTATCCATGTTGCTGTCTCTTCTTCCTACTCAGGTTAAACAGAAAATGTGTAGTTCCTTCTTTATTGTGACCTGCAGTGAAATGCAAGCCAATCTTTGTCTGTTGCTTGGAGTCCTACTGCTTGTCAGAAGAGCTGCCTTTCTGTCCTTCAGCTCCATTAAGAGTGCACTCCAGAATATTCTGTCCTCTCAAGGAGTGTCCGGTCCTTTGCTTTKTGTGAAGCCCTATCATATGTTGCAGTGTACTGAGATTTGGAAATTAGGACTCTGTACAATGGGAATCATGACAGTGCGAAGTGCTCCAAAATATGTTGGAAAGTGTGTGAATACAAGACCAGTGTTAGAATTATTTTCCTATTTGCTTTACCATATGTAGGTATAGTAAAGAAGGGCAGTGAAGTCAAAACAGAGCAGCAACAATTACTATATAACAAGAAAATATGCTAAAATCCTTTTTACCATTCTTGAGACGAAGTACAGTCTCAGCATCATTAACGAATTTTGCTTCTGGGGATATCCTGTAGGCATCAGCTATGCCTTTTAAAAAAATCCAGTGAGAAGAACAGCACCCTTTCCTGCTGATCTGATCAGCTTCCAAGCATATCAAATGGAAATAAGCATATTAGAAAGAACTGAGCAGACCTCATGAAATTATTTACAAGAATGTCACAGGGTGATTTCCAATAAATTGAGCCTATGGTAATTGCTCACATCAGACTGTAAGCCTTCAGGTGTAAATTAAAAAGAATGAAACAAACAAAAGTATGGTATTTTTCTGGCCAATAATTATAAGTTCAACAGTGTTCAGCAGAACATTAGCATATTAATTATATGGTAATCTTGTAGCAACAACCCAACCATAATGTGTTGCTAGTTACTATCTTTGGGTAGCACTTTGATAGCAGCCTTCATGCTTTAGGAACCAATGCCWAGATAATGAGGGTGCCTGCATCTCACTGAAGGTTACTTAAGACATTTTGAGAATGCTGCTGAGAATACTTCCCTTGCCTTCAAAGCACCCTTGATCCAGATGTTATAATTTTATTTGTTATTACTAATCTTGTAGTTTTAAATTAGTTTATTAGTTGGTTTCTCATGAGCTTTTAAATGGTTTTGGGAGCCACTTACAAATTGCAAAGCCCTACAGAAGTTCCCAGGAGCGGCACTGTACTGTGGCATGGCCCTTCCAATTCCATGCCTCCTGGGAGGCTCAGGCTGATGTCTGACATCTCAGCCATTGGGTACAGTTCCACCACTAGATGGGAGCATCGGTTATTTAGCCTTTGCTTTGAAATGGTGCTCCCCCAGCCTTGAAACATTATATTCCCTCCTGGCTCTTGTTTCAAACTTGCAAGAGGCCAGAATATCCTCCCATTGCTGTGTAGCACATTACAGAAACGCTGGCTAACACTGATCCCTAGAGAACATCTCTCCAGAAGCACTGGCTAGCAATGATCCCTAGAGAACATCTCTCTCAGCTGATGCCTTACATGACCAGAGTCCAAAGTGATCCCTACTGTTTAGTATGGAAGCACTCAGTTGCTGCCCAAGTCTTGAGGGACATGCTGAGAATTGCAAGAATGTTCTAGTAAAGTTGTTTTACGGCTTATTGTTTCATTGGGAAATGGAGCATCAGTAGTTTGCCAAATGYCTTAAAATCACCCTGATCACCAGAGAAAATGAAGGAAAAGGAAAGACAGACTTGACTTCCATGGTTCAAAAAACAGTGGTGGAGTTGCTGCATTTCTAGAAAGATGCACAGAAAGAAAAGGAAACTTTATAGTCTAACCCAGCTGCAGGACATCCTCTCCAATTCCTGCAGCTGCTGGGATGCTTCCACAACTCTTTACCACCAATGTTTAAATGGKGCCATGGTCCAGTGAATGTCCCTCACCAAAAGGATCTCCATCTAGGGATGTCTCTGATTCTTAGGGGCTCTGTTCCGTTAAAATATCCCCTTCCTCACCCAAGCTATGTTTGTACTGCTTGAACTTCATACAGATACTCTTTAGCACATTTTCCCAAAACCATTGCTTGTTCTTGCCTTGCTGCTGCTTGAATAGGAAGAAGGCATACAGAAAATCAAGCTAAGGGATGTCCCTGGGCTCAGATTAATTATAAACAAGCTGTTCATCCATTGTGAGGGAAATGCTGCCTAGAGAAGTGCGATGGAGTACAGACCTCAATGCACAGCCTCTTTTTTGAGTTGAGAACTTAATTGTCTTCACATGTTCATGACTGACAGCCACACTTAAGAAACAACCAAAAGAAATAATGCATGTGGACCATTACTCAGGACTGAGACTTGGCATGAGTGCAGCMCAAGAGCTCCTGGGTGGTAAAGGGTTCATTGTGTGCCTCCTGCCCTGGGCTGTGAGTGTTATGAGAAACAGGGTCTGCAGCAGTCAATCAGCTTTCTYCCAAGCAGCCATTCTTTCCTGAGGAAAAATCTGAGAAAGGACTTGTGGCCAAGATCTTTCTAGGAAAGGTAATGATTCAATTCAGCAGTTATATGAGAGACAGCCGAGAGATTTCAGGAAATGGAAGGAGATCACAGACCTAGCAGGCACAAGGATGAAGAATYAGGCTCTGTCTGCCAGCCAAGTGAGAATGAGCAGTGGACAAGATGCAACAAGATGCTGCGGTGTGAGAATGGACAACTGAAATTTGCAAATCAGAGGGGACAGTGGGTTGCTGTAGRTGGCAGGACACAGGGATAATGAAGTGCCTCAGGACAGCCACTGACTGTCAGCATTGAGCTTTGGCAGGAGAGATGTGCCAGCCAGGAAATAGCTGGTGGCATTGGGCTGCTGGAACGAGGCATGGGCTGCACTTAGGAGGTATGACATGARGCTGTATCAAGGGAGTTCCACTTTTCTCCAAGCACCCCTCACTTCCAACGTGACAAAAATAAGACAGCCTCTGCAGCTAGGAAGAATCTCTTCAAAAGAGGAAGGCTGCTATGCCTTCAGGACCCTGAAAAGTGAAGGCAAATGGAAAACACAAAACTTGGGGGAAATGTACTTTTAACACAGTCATGATTTTCTCTGAGCATGACATTTTGGATAGTGGACGAGAGGCTGAACATGAGCTGACAGTGGGTGCTCACAGCTCAGAAAAGSAATTTCCTGGGTTGCATCCAAAGCAGTGTGGCCAGCAGGGTGAGGGAGGTGATTCTGCCCCTCTGCTCTGCTCTGCTTGGCTCTGCTCTGGTGAGACCCCACATGGAACACGGCATCCAGCTCTGGGATCCCARCATAGAAGGACATCAACATGTTGGAGCAAGTCCAGAGGGGGGGCCATGAAGATGATTAGAGGGATGGAGCAGCTCTCTCCAGGTTATGAGGAAAGGCTAAGAAAGTTGGGATTGTTCCATCTGGAAAGGAGAAGGCTTTGGGGTGACCTAACTGCAGCCTTCCAGTACCTGAAGGGACCCTAAAAGAAAGATGGACAGAGATCATTTGCAATAACATGCCATGACACGACAAGGGGGAATGACTTTAAATTGAAAGGTTTAGATTAGATGTTGGGAGGAAATTCTTGACTCTGAGGTTGGTAAAGCACTGGAACAGGTTGCCCAGAGCACTTGTGGTAGCCCTGAAAGCATTCAAGGCCAGTTTGGATGGAGCCCTACACAACCTGGTCTACCATAAGTCATCCCTGCCCATGGCAGGGGTACTAAAAATAGATGATCTTTAAGGTCCTTCYCAGCCCAGGCCAAAACATTCTATGATTTTTTTCACGTTCAAAGTTGATGTTACCCTTCTACTGTGCCAGAGGCTCCAACTTAAAGTGTCTCATTGTCTTTGACTGTAATGACTCGAGCCCCCTAGCTGTGTCCTGACAGCCTGCTTTTCCAAGGCATGGTGCAGAACCATGTTCCTCACCAGCTGCCAGCAGCAGAGATGAAGACACACTCTGAAGTCTGGGATATGTGAGGAATTGCATTTCCTCCTCATTAGCACTCAGGGAGCTTTGGTGTGCACACAGCACAGACTTGCCAGTCCTGCAGGAGCACGCAGGAGTGCACACCACACCAAGAGGGAAATGGCATCGCTGCTTATTGCTGGATGGAGCCTACCTGGTTAAAGTAGGGCAAACTGTGGAGCCCCAAAGCACGCAGATTTGCTGTAAAACACAAATACTATGTTGAAACCAACTAGTTTTTCTCAAAATCATTCAATTTATCTGCAACCTCGAAAGAGATTGTAGTTTATTGACCAAGTGAGTAGTGAAGTGGCTGAGTATCACATTCCATCAAAATTATGTAGGTTCAGCTAGGAGTAAAGCCTGTCTTCAGCTTAGTTTCATGCAGGACTGTGATGTGACTAACACTGAGATCAGATTTCATTGGCAAATCAAGTAAGAAGCAAAGTGAGGTGCAGAGAACTCATTTAAAATCACAGCTGAAATAATACCAAACATGCAAGTGAAAAAGTTACTGACAAAGTTAATTGCTTTTCTTCCATATTAAAATAGTTTCAAGTTTGTTCCAGTGTGAAAGTCACTTGCAAAGACTCTAGGGCATTAAAATTAAGCTTTCTCCTTTTGATTTAGTTGAGGAATTAGCTGCATTAGAAACTCAGGCAGGGACACCAGCTAGAARAAAATCAGAATCGTCAAAGATATGAGATCTGGCAAAGCTCTCAAAGGCAGTGCATTGACAATTAAGTTTCTCACTAATCCCCATGATACATGTGTGCTTATAAGCCTATGGAAATTGTGTTTGATTCTTTTTTTCCCTAGATTAGTAGGTTATTTCTCCAGTTTTTCATTAGACCTTTTTCTTTTCTTTTCT